>CM067361.1:45338198-45498198 GCA_034401795.1 Chaetoderma sp. LZ-2023a
CTAAGAATGCAGGTTTTCTATTTTTAATCTGATTTCAGCTCATGTGCCATTGGCTGAACCAGTCTCATCGGCATCTGGGGGAGCAGTGTGTGTACCATCGCCATCTACGCCATCGACATCTAATTATGTGGCTGCAGTTACGCCAGTTGAGGATAATTGGGCCAGTAGCTATGCGGCACCATGGCCTAAGATGTCTGCTGAGATTAGACAGGCCATTAAGAGCAAGGGGAGGCCAGGTCCACTTGCAAGACGTGCCATGGTCCGAACGCTAGTGGACCACATTCGGGAGACATGTTCTAATCCAAGCAAGGGACAACTGTCCAGGATTGCTGAACATATTGTAAATGAGTATCCTGATAGTTTTCAGGATCGGACTGATGAGAATGAGGTACTTGGTTTAGGCCATTTATCTCTTCTGAACCAACTGAAGGCTCGGGTGGAGAATGTAAATAGATCAAAAAGTGGAGATGGTCACGTGAAGAGACGTATTATTGTGCAAGATGACTGTGGGCAGAAACAGAGAAAGATTTGTGACAATTATGGCTGCATTAACTGGCAGCCAGACATACCCGAAGGTACAACTCAGGATGCGCTGCAGCAGCAACAGCTTGAGTTGCAGGAAATGTTTAAGCTGGGTCCAGAACGTTGGAATCGATCGAAGGTTTTCGGGATGATGAAGGACACATATTGTCTTCAGGGGCGTACTATTAATACGCAACCTAAGCTGAGCATCAGTGAAATAACTGAGGAGTGGCCATTTCTGTGCCAAGAGGCATGCCTTTTAGAACATTTCAGTATTCTGTGTGGTATTGATATTATAGCTAAGTTCAGCAACAGTAGAAAGGTAGAGAAACTTCTATCATTTATGAATGCTTCTGTTGCCACACGAGTGAAGTCTGCCATAGGATCTATTGCCAGTGACCGGGCCAAGCTATCATCAGAAGGTCAATAAGGAGTAGATATGGGTGCCGCTCAGCTGCTGCTACTGGAGCATTTTGGTGACGAGAAGGATCTCATCTTTGTGTCAACTGAGGTAATGTGTGATCTCCAGATGTTGGGGTGGGTGGGGTGGGGAAAGGTGGGTGGCGGAGCTCTAGATAAGCTTTTCAGTAATTGAGTAAATTTACTTATGGAATTTTTCTAAATTGGATTTTCAAACATTTTATTCTAAGCTATATTGTTACATTATTAGCAGTAGAAGTGAAATTAATAGTGTAACTGACTATTTTGTTACTCATGAAATTTAAGTTAATGGCGTGATTTCCCTTTTATTGGGTAAAATACTCTGAAGCCTGCTTATCTAGTGCTCTGGTTGGTGGTTTCCTCATAGAATTCAGTTCATATATGATTGTTGACCATTTAATAACTACCTAGCCAGTCAAGATTAATGTATTCAATGGTCCTGAGAAATGTCAATTTGCAGGCCAAGAGGTGGCTGTTCTTGAAAATTGAAAACATGGAATGACTGGCTCGATAATCGAGTCAGCCATTCTAGTGAGCAATTGTCAAAAATATTAAATAGACATTAGCTAGCCTAAGTAAAGATTTGGATTTTCTCGACCAATTTCTACCGTCATGACATGGCTAAATATTGGTTTGTTTTACATGTTACAAGCAGTGCTACAGTGAAGCTTTCAGGCAGCTAGTGTAGTACTTTGTAGTAGAGTAATAGGGCATATAGCAGGCCTCAGTGTTAACACTAGCCCATTAACTTGATGCTAGTAGAATTTCATACGGGTTAGTAAAACCAGGTGTCGAAATGTTCAACTCTATTTATCTCTCCTCAGTGACCGATAGGATCGTGTTTTACCTGTCATGTTTGGAGTAATACCTGTTCAGCAACATTGATATACATGTTACAAATAACTATTTATCTCAATTTCAAGGCAACAGCATGGGTGAGCTGTAGAATATTTAGAAAATAATTTGACTGGAAGCATTGCTGCCGTAGCAATTTATCTTCAAAATCTCTATAATTTGATGTAAAAGGGTTTCATCGCTGAAAGGTTAAAGTGTACATTACAATACAATCTAACATTACAGATTTAGAGCCTAACAATTGATATCTGTTTCATAGTTGAAATTTAGTAGATATGTAATTAGTCAACCATTTACCTGGATTTTCTTTCTGATTCACCAGCAAACTCCACCTATCCTCAGTATTTCTAGCCAAGCACTCTGCTGTAACATTAGTCATGTTATTAATCCGTTCAACAATAAATGGGATAAAGCGAATTTTTACAATGTATTGAATATTTTGAAATTAATTTAAGTAACAGCTTCCACTCAAATTATTTTCAGAATATTCCACAGCTTTCCTGTATGGGTGCCTTGGAATTGAGTTTTATAGGGATCTATCGGTAAATCGAGTAGCTCTTAACACTGCCAAAAATTAAATTTTCAAATTAGATTAAATGATCATCAGTGTTCATTTTTCAACAAATTTGGAACATCATCCATCAAAATTGATGAAAAATGTACATTTTCTTTGCTATGGACACAGTAAGCATTATTCGTTCTCTGAACCCTATCATTGATGACGCACTGGCAACAGCTCAGTCATCATCTGGTATGTAATTTTAACCTTTTTAATCACCCGCGCAAAGCGGACCCGTATTATGCGATGGCGCTCGCCGTCCGTCTGGTTCTTGTCCAGGCCGGATTTTGAAGAGTTTTGGCTAGACACTCACAATTTTCCAGTGTGAGGGGATCTACTGCAGTGCTATCCGAAAGCATTTGATGGTTTGTAGTGCTTCTTCAAGTTGTGGCAGCTTACCTTTGGTGATAGCCTCACGGACGGAGCGGGCATCAGATAAAAAGACAATCTGTGCAATAGGGTCTGCTGATGGTATTAGCTGCATGAACCAGTGCTTCGACTCAGCTCTGTAGTTTGTGCAGTGTTTGCCTGTCGGTATTGCAGCTGACTCATGTTGTCCGTTTGGATACTGTATGTGCAGTCCGGCTCCTAATTGCATCTTTGGCTGATCCATCTGTGTAGATCCTTATCCATGTCTCCTGAGGGTACATTTCTTCCAGCATGGCTAGGGTCAGGGACATCAATGTGTTCATCTTTGGTTGTGAGATGAGATACTGTGGTGCGAATAGCTATGCTCTCTAGTTTGTTTTCCCAGCGTGGAGGATCAAGGGTGTGGTTTGGGTCTTCTATTTGTGCTGGCAACATTTCATCGTGTTTCCTTTTCACTGATAAATTCCCCTTATCTAAATACCCAGGTAACCTAATAAGAAAGCTGTTTAATGTTTAGAAATTAATTTTATGGGAAACCGTTGCTGCCAGCAATTGCTTCCTGTCATATTAATTTCAGAATATTCAACAAAATAGTTTGTATCATAAGGAATTTACTTTTTTGTTAAGTGGTTAAATCTAAACTTCCTGTATTGTGTTTTTGTCTCTGTCTGATACTGGCCAATTTTTTAATTGGCCAGTATCTCATCAATACATACAATCAGTATTTTACTGGGTGCTTTTCCTAAGTGGGTCGCCAGGTTACAAGTAAATGGAATATGTAGTGAGACGGTATTTCATTTGACCAATAATCCATTCTACTTTATTTTTAGGATACAGATACAGTAGCAGATGTTCTGGAGAGAGATTTACCGAACACCCCTTGTCTTGTTGCATTAGGTAAGTTGACTACATATTTAACATTAAAACAGTCACTTCAATGTTAGCTCACCTAGCGAGAATCGCTAAGTGAGCTTAAGCTATGGTGTGTCTGTATGTCCACCTATCATCTATTTGTCTGGCGATTTTTGCTTTTAAAAACGCTCCGGAACAATTTTGATTCAATGGCTAATTTCTCTGGTGCCCATCTTGCTCTCATTCGGTGAGATGGAACCTAAGTCTCTATGATTGTGTGGTCAGCATCAACCATTCATTTCCAACGCAGCAAGCTACTAAATCTATTCCAAATTATGCATGTTAAATTCCAATTTTGTGTTTTACATACATGTCTTGTTATTGATGAATTTAAAGTCATGTGTGGTTAAATACTAATAATTCAAATGCTGATGGTCCAGATAAGCGTAAAGGCCCTTAGACCTTGTCACTGACTAGTAGTTACTTTTAGAGACAGGAATTGCGCACATGTTACGACTCTGCATAAAGGGGCCAAATTAGGGCTGCGCGATATACCGATACCATATTTAAAACCGATATCCCGCACTGACGGTTTCATAACCGATTATAAAAATAAATATAAAAAAACAGAATATGAACATATTTTCGGTTTTTCGTATCAGGATTGTTAAAAATAATGGATACTAACGAGCATGAAAAGCGTAATGAATAATAATGGCCCGACTTTCCATTAAGCTACGTTCGGGGCAACTAATAATTGAACGTGGCCCCAATTGCGCATATTGTGTAACTCCATGTAACCCGCTGTACGCCGAGAGAAATCAAGCAACGAATTAATTAAATAAATATCCACTCGTCTTTTCTCTGACAGTCTCAGATAAACTTGCAATATAAAACAATACTAACGCGGGAATTTGTCATTGAAAATTGTATCGGGGGAAACATTTCTAAACAACAGCATCCATTTTATTTACGTCACCGGCTAATTAACATAATGCAGTCGTCCCAAAACTAAATCGCCCGAATGCATAAAAATCTCGCCAATAAATATAATGCTGAATACATTTTACTGGTTAGGATATAGTTTTAAATAAAATTATCACGCAAACCGTTTTTAAAACGTTATCTTCTATACACAATATCATATTAACTTATGAAATTCGCGTTCGCAATATTACAGTTAATATTTTCTACAAGGCAAGATTTCGTCCTCGGGCCGAATTGAAAATCAAAGAAGAAAGGGAGATAATTACATCATAATTAATTACAATCACGTGATTACGTCTTTTCGCAACCTGTTTTACTGATTTATGAATAATTTTGACAAAATAAACGATGTTTATTTAACTGTGCTTACTATTTAGGCGGTCTAATTAATAATTTCACTCCCGCGATGATGGATATTATAAGATATATTAAGCTTTAAAGGCGTAAAACGTTACGACTGTATCAGGCCGTGAAAATACGTTCTGATTTCGTGCTAATTTTTATCATTTAAATATTTTGTTTCATGTCCATAAAACCGATATTCGGTTAAAACCGATATGAAAAGTCATATCGAAACCGATATGGCTGTAAGCCAAACCGCGCAGCCCTAGGCCAAATACCTTTTCAAAGTACTATATAAATGCACATGCTTGTACTTCACTTTCGAAAATCTTCAATTGCAAATTGTCCAAAAACATGGCATTTAAAATCCACAAGTGCAAATACTTCAATGTTGATGCACGAAGAATGCCATGGGCATATTTCCCTATGCCAGGTCACGAGACAATACGCATATCATCAGCGCGATTCGCCGATATATTGGCCTGTACATTAAATTGTACTATAGTATTTCGCCATACAAGTAATTTCAATAACTCTACTATGCAAAATAACAGTTCATCTTTAAGATGAATAGAATAACAGTCCAGGTGAAGGCGTTCTAGCGCAGCAGATTTAAGTTATTGAGATGAATCTACCCACTCACACGCATGCACCAATAGTCAATGCACGCACGCACGCGCAGCTACTTGTATACTACACATGTATGATGTAATTTTTTTTTTTTCTTTTGACTTCAGGTCGCTCCTTGTTGACAAGCCAACGATTCATGCTTGTTATAGAGCAGAATGTTGTCTGCGAAGACATTGGCAGTTTAAGCAGCGGCCTTGCCATGCTGTTTGCGTCCTTTTACGCTTTCAATCTTCACTACCCGGAATCAGTCGGAAGCACTCTTGAATTTATTCAAAGGTACATTATGTAACAGTGTATATACTATTTACTAACGCCACCGAAGGCCGATGTGAGTATTGCGATTGGTGCCATCCGTCTGTCAGACATTCACATTATGAGCTGCTAGAACAACTTTAGTTTGGGTGGGGGGGAGGGGTTTGGGATTGTTCAAAGGTCATGGTGTAACTCATTTTGCAGACCAGATTACATGTTTTCGGTGATAAGATTGAACGAAGGGAGAATCACCAAATCAGTGTCCTACTGTTTCACCAAATTTGACACGCATTCATATATTGTAAGTTGTTAGAAAAAATATTTAGTTTCGCATCAAAACTTCAAATATGTAGGTCACCTGGTCATCCCGAAATACACATTTTTAGCCATAAGTCGGGAACGTATGTAAGTAGATCACCAAATCATTTGCAATTCGGGTATTATGTGTACGTCGGTGCCTAACGCAGGCTTTTGTTATTTCACGCGTGTTTAGCCCTATGCAATGCGTGACGATAAAGCAAACCAGGAGAATATTAATAATGATTGGTCAAGAAAAGATGATTTTTGAAATAATATTATATTAGTGGTCAGTGATTGTAGTGATTCTACCTACTTTGAGGTGTGTGTGTGTAGAACCTATTGTTACTGAGTAAAATTTAAAAAATGGTCACTGCCTGGAAATGGACATTCACTGTACAAAGATTGATTTTCTTGCCGAATCCTGGCAATTAAATGATTATGCTCAAATAAATAAAAGTGAATTAAATATTTTATAAGTAATTTGACTACACCTCTTAAAAGGATGCATTGTTAAGGGTTAATGAGCAGGATTGGTCAAGAAAATCAATCATGAATTGCTAAACCTTTGACGTAGCGAATGTCCATATGCAGGAAAGTGAACACTATTTTTGAAATTTTTCCACTTGGATCGATTGAATGACTGGGTCAGTTTTTAAGCCAGCAATTCCCCTGCTAAAATTTCAAAAATAGTCTTCATTAAGGGGGGAAGACAGGTGAGCAGGTACTCTTAAAAATACAATTGCATGTCCAGAATGCATATATACTGAATACTTATAAGCAGGGGTAGAAATAAGAATTTTGTTCTACATGCACAAAGTGCATCTAACATTTGGATTCTGCCTGCACAGCAAAACATCTACATGCAGATAAATTAATCCTACCTATGAATTCCCTATATCTCAACCATACAGGATAACTCTTGAATATTTTGAAATTAATTTGACTGGAAGCTGTTGCTGCCTTAGGCAGCATTATGTCTTCCAGTCAAATTAATTTTAAACATTCAACAAAAGTTTTGTATTACAAAGAATTTCCTTTTTTCAGGGATTTGTCGGTGAAAAGGTTGACATTATAGTTTATCAGCCAGAAATGTGCATGCACCCTGTGTACCCAGTATTACAAATTTACCTGCACCAGCCATTTTTTACCTGCATTGTGCATGTAAATGGGCCTTATTTCAACCCCTAAGCATACACATTTTTCTCTGTATACTATTGGCTTCTAATCAAATTATTTTACAAGACGTTTAATAGATTTGCTATATGCTTTTGAGATCATACGGTGGTGCTTATTTAAGACTGGTTGTCGTACGAACACGTTTTAATGATCCTGGAGATACCATCATCTAGTCTTGGAAGCCACTAGCAATTTATATAGTTCAAATGAATTAATTTCATTAGTGACCATTTAATTTTCCAAGCAGTTGTCACTAGACTGTTTTCACTGTACAGACTGTCAGAGTTGGATGGCATCATGATTTCTTTCTTATCCATGTTCTTTTGGTTTAATTTTTCAGGTGTATTGTTTGCATCAATCCCGAGAATGGAACGAAGGTAGCACGGGCAGCCAAAAAGAAGAAGGATGCTGCCAATCCACGAGTGGTGACATTAATAAAGTTACTAGCCGATTTTGAGTGGCTGAATTGACTCTAGCTGGACACAGATGGCTTCCGAATTGGTCTTAAGAAATGTCCATATGCAGATCAAGAATAGTTTGATAATAATTTGCCCGAATGCTGCCTAAGGAAATGTACATATTATATATCTGTTATTTTTATATGGACTTATTATTTTTAGTTGCGACTTGGCTCGCAACTAGTGCAAGTCGGTTTTGGCATTTCTAACAAAGCTGCCTAAGTCACAACCTTGGCATGTCGCGCCTGTTCATTACTGGTTACTGCATGTTGTTAATTAACCATTTAAGGGTCAAGATTCGTCAAGAAAATTCAACTTTTAGCGAATGTCCATTTACAGGCCAAGAGAAGACTATTTTTTGAAACTATCACTGGAATGACTGCTCGGTTATTGAACCGATCATTCCAATGGAAAAATCTCAAAAATAGTCTTCTCGACCCGCAAATGGACATTCCTCAAGACCACTGCAGAGGCCATTTTGGCTGATATAAGTGTTAAGGGTTATGGATCAATGATTTTAGTTTTTCTCTGATAGATCATACTTTGCGAATGTCGCTCAGTACATCAAAGTGTGAACTAAATGCTCAAACCATCTACCAGAAAATCAATATGACCTGGAAAATGTACATAATGTATATCTTTTATTTCTACATGTTCATCGATTGTGTTGCCAAATTACCAAGTGGAAACCCCTTGCTTCGAATTATTATTTTTCGTTACTCATTGCAGCATACTTTAGCCATTGAAATAATGGTATCTCAATCTAAAGTCAACTGTTTAATGTCTTGCAATTAATTCCACTGGATTTTGTTTCTGCCACATGCAGTAACAGCTCCCAGACAAATTAGTTTCATCCGTCGCAACAATCGTGTCCATGTAACTCATACAATTTGAGAGAATTGTTTGAAGCCTGAAATGGTGATTGCACATCACCAAAGGCTGTGTAACTGTTAATGTTAACAATAGTATTAGTGCTTAACTGGAAGCTGTTGCAGGCTATACCCCGTGATACATATTGCGAGTTTCCGACTGGTGTCCAAACTCAAAACTGAAGAGTGAAGCTGCTAACACATGCGCGCATCGCTAGCTTTTAGAATTTTAATCTATAGAGCGCTTACTGAACTCGCTTCACAGGCGGTCATTTGTCCCATAGTGAAGGAAGGTATGAAGATATGCACTCTATAGCTATATATGTCTATGGGCTATATCGGAAATCAGTCTTCGACGCATGCGCATCTTGCTTCCTTACTAAATTCAGTCAAATTTAGTAAGGAAGCAAGATGCGCATGCGTCGAAGACTGATTTCCGATATAGCCCATAGACATATATAGCTATAGAGTGCATATCTTCATACCTTCCTTCACTATGGGACAAATGACCGCCTGTGAAGCGAGTTCAGTAAGCGCTCTATAGATTAAAATTCTAAAAGCTAGCGATTCGTTTTGCAACTTTCAGCGACTTTGTCAAAAATATTTCGAAATTAAGTGAATCGACTGAATTTTACATCAAAATTATGTATCGCAGCAAATAGCTAAGCGAAGTTGTGAATGTGTAGCAACAGGTACTCATATGTATCGCATTTTGCGATGCGATACCGCTCAAAATATTCCCTGCCGGATGATTGGACACCACCAAAAGATGTACCCTTTTAGAAACGCCTATAAAAATCTCAGAATCGGAAATCCTCTAGGAGGATCAATTGAAAAGTCTTGAAACATCTAGGGTAACAGTGGAACCAATTTTGTTCAATTGAGTTTCATTGCCCTAACGCTTCAGTAGGCATCTTGGATGACTTCATTTGAGAAATATGATTAGAAACTAGAAACGCCATTAAATGTTGCTATTTAAGAGAAATTAATACGTTAAAAACATAGCCGTCGTTGACCAATGAAAATGTTACGTGGTTGGTGACCATATTGGAAATAGGCGAAATAGGTTTTATGTATAGGCTTTTTGTTATGCTGGTTTCAACTTTGCCACTTGAAACTGTCAGATAAATGTTTTGATGACCACCTTGGATCTTTTCCTGCCAAAACAAAGGAATAGAATTACTGGTCCGATTGTATCCAAAATTTGTAGACAGGCATCCATGTTTGTTCAAAGGAAGCTGATAAGTCAATTTTGCTGGCGGTCATCTTGGCTTTTGCTCTATAGTTTTTAAGAAACGGCTACAAACTTCTGAAATTGCTTTTGGGAGATTGATTCGAAACTCAAGATACATCATCTAGAATAACAGCCAATAGCTGAACAAAGTTCGTTCAATGAATCTTGCTTGGCCAAATGCTTTGGCGCGGCGTCCTTTGATGACCTAATTTTCATGCTGAACGGAGGGTCCGAATTTGGGAAACATGATTACAGTTTTAAGGGTCATTTGTTCAATTAGTATGTTAAGAACATGTCAATTGTCAACCAATCAGAATTCAGCGCTAGGCCGCCATATTTGTTTTTATGGATTTTTAAGGCCAAAATGGTTTTATATAAGTTTTTAGGTATGGCGATTTCAAATTTTCAACTCTGATCAATGTGTTGGTGGCCATCAAAAACTCCAAGAGCAAAGTAAGGGAAGATTGAAAATGTCTTCTCAAACACCACTGGAGAGATTTTAAGAATATATTGTAGAACACACCATTGTTCTGGTTCCAATTCTGGCTGGAACCCCCATGGTGCTACTTATAGGTGATGCCTTTTCTAGTTGAAATCCTTATGTTCCAGGTGAGCGATTCTTGTAGATTACTGCATATATTTAGCAATTAAAATAACAGTATCTCAATTTGAAGTTAGCTGTACGGGAAAGATGTTGAATATCTTATAATTAATTTGACTGTAACCCACTGCTGCCATATGCGACATCTCTGACAAATTATTTTCTAAATATTCAACACTGAGTATATTTCTCACATCATACAGAATTTGTCTCTAGTCTGCGAGTGTATTTTAGTTTATCTAAGTGATAAATCATGGCACTCAAATTCGGTCAGTACATCAATTTTTATTTGAAAACATGAAACGTATGTCGCTCCGACTGCTCGATAGTATTTAAACACAATACTATTAAATTTAAGTACTATTGAAAATTTTGTATTGCTTTTACTTGTCAAAGATTTTTAAGCACTAGCATTAAGTGTCATTGCAGCAGCTCAATAATAATAATTATAAAGCTAGAATTCCATTAACGCGTATGCGTATCCGAATTTTTCTTTCGCTCCCATTACAAATAGATAGTATGATTCCATATGTCCGTATGCGTATGCGAACCCTGTCCGTATCCGAATCCGATCGCTACATGTAGCGATTTTATTCGGATACGGACAGCATTCGGATGTGGGATTCCTTGAAAATTATGTTTTCATTACGTCATTCAAGGGCTTCCCCAAATCGACACTATTATTCTGTACATGTGTTCCAATATAGAAGTTAAATTCATAATAAGGCGCTGGAATGTGAAACTCACTGAAAGGCTGATAGACTATTTTAGAATATATTCATGCTAGTAGTAGTAATAGTAGTAGTAGTCCGATTGAATAAAATCACTACTTCCTGATACGCGTACGTACAAATGGGATCACTCATTCGGATACGCATACGCGTTAATGGAATCCTAGCTTAATAATATAAATTATAATAATATGAAAACATGTTTTGATGGTAAGGAGTCATGGTAGATATAACTTTTGCTTTTATATATTTTGTGCTTTTACTTATTCAATATTGCTATTTGTTATTTCGAAGTTCTGTAATATTTAAAAATTGACCCAGATTTTGAAAGTTAAATAAATTTTGTGCTCCTTACATTATCGTCTTTATTATTGTAATAACTTCCATCTTTCTGCAACCCATTAGTGTAATGATTTACTCCAACTTAGTGAGTTGTGATTCTGCGTGAGTATGCATGAATTCTGACAATGGCCTAGTAAATGCTCTGTGGGTGTCTGTCTGATAACTTAATCAGTTGGTCAATGGCTAGTCCAGGTACGGATTTGTATGGCTGGATGTCGAGTTAAATGTGTGGACCACTTAGGCGCTATAATGAGTGGATGAATAATTCGAAAGCTTAATCACCGTAACTGAAATTCATCTAAGCCATTCAATTTAATCACTTTAATATCTCAAATTCAACGTAATAATTCTGTACAGTAAAGAAGTCTGTCAAATACTTTGAAAATAATTTAACTTGGTGACTAGGCTGCCATTGGTCTTCTAGACAACTTAAGTTTCTAAATATTCAAATGGATATTTCTTATGTTTCATCAAAGAGCCTTGTATTATTGATGGAGTTGTAAACGTGTCAGTATGTAAGAATGTGTTGGGTAGTTACTGATCAATTGTGTTTTAAGACAGCAACAGCTTCTGCTTCGTGCTGTTTTGGATAATAGCAGGTATCATAGGTGTTTCTGGCTTAGCACCAATGTTATATATATGAAAATTATGCTGTCAATTGTTATAGCTTCAATAATTTTAATTGTATAGGCTGACATGATTACAGAACGCTGTAATATTTGGTTTTCTTTTAAAATATATATAACTAGGTCATCGCAAGTCTTTCTAGGGTTTCACCGTAATTTTACGGTATAAATGATGTCACCGTAATTCTTATACGATTTTACCGTAATTTTACGGTATAACGGATAAGGTCACCATAATTTCTACGCCGTTTTACCGTAATTTTACGGTATATCAAAATACGGGTTACCGTAATTTTTACGTTATTATCGTAATTTTACGGTATATGAATAAAACGGTATACCGTAAATTTAACGGTACTCTACCGGCAACTGGGCTGCCGGTATTTTACCGTTAAATTTACGGCCAATTTTTTACAGTGAAAAGCAAACAATGTATACAACAACGCGTAGACCGTCTTCAAATATGCGTTCGTGACGTACTTATCGGCGTCATTCACGACGTCATTCATTATGATGTCATTGTACACATCACGCAGTTCAGTATGACGTCATATGATGGGTGGGTACTCTGGAAAGGTGAACTATTGTTTTCGAAAAAGGTGTAGCAGGTATACATTTGTTGTCCTGAACGGTTGACTAAAAATACACGCTCACGACTTCTAATTTATTCATAAGCGTCATTAATAGGGCAAGCACATATAACTTGCATCTCTGATTACACCCGTAATAATTGTTAAAATCTAGCAGCGTATTGACTACCAATAATATGTGCTCCATTTACATTCGATTAAATGTAATGTATATGTGTAGTCGAGTTCAATCATCCTATTTATGGTTTGTTTATTCACTGCGTGTCGAACAACTAGATATATACATTTGTTAGCCAGGTAAATACTCTACGATTATTTTTAATGTTTGCTGAAAACTGTTGCTGCCAAGGACAGCAAAAACTTTCAGTCAATTAGCCTCATATTAAAATTCTGATGACATGCACTCATTGAGCCGTATCGTTTACATTGTATACGAGACCTCCCTGTAATTCTGATTTCGGCCTGTTCCAATGAGGTGGGTGGCGGGCTGGGTTGTCGGGGAGGGGGGGGGGGGGGGGCGGGGTGGCATCGGTAACGGTGCATGAGCGTGTTTTGAGGGTATCGAAATAACCGTATATAATACGAATTGACTTGTGATCTTAACTTGAGAATGGGGTTGTTATTTAGCTTTGTTGTAATGACTCCCGCGTACAGAAAGAAAACAACATATAGATATTTTCGAAAATGTTGGCCCCGATCCTGCGATGATTCAAATAAAGACGTGACCGAGATGGTCAAGAAAGCAAGGCTCAAACAATTTCTACACCTCGGAGAGGTAACTAATATTTCTTTATTAACAATAAAGATGTTTGTTTTGTATCTTCGTTGCGATAGATTAAAGAAGAAGTACAATGGCATTGCGAGTGGCTTTCATATACAACATTGGGCATCAAAGAATGAAATAGAATGTGTTATTAGTAGATATTATTCGGATTTATTTTAAATTCGGCGATCCTGCGCCGACTCGCTGCAAAAACGAAATAAGAATGGCCTTGGCGCGTGACGTCATTTCAGGGGATCGGCTGAGCTTGCCTGAAACAGCTGAGCGAAATAACGTTTTCAAGGTTGACGCGCTGTCATAAGAGACGACTTGTTCTAACAGACAAGCAATTTTCGTGGGTATATATATGTATTGCCCTGTAGGTGGGGCTTAGAATACACCTTCCGTATCCTCTGCGTGTCGTAAGAGGTGACTAAAGGAGGTAAGGGTGAGGTAAGCCTGACAGAAACCTCGAGTGCTGAAGACGGAGGTTCCAGGCCGCACGGCGCACTCTAATAAACCATGGATCCACGCACTTAACGCTTATAAATGATCATGTCGATAGTCACTTACAGGACTGGCGGTATGATCAGCGAACGATAAGAAAAAGAAGAATATCACCTCCCACCCACTCTTACACTGCATCCAACACTTATACCCGCCAACAACAGTTCATTACGCAGCAACATACACCCCTAGCAACATCATTTTTTTTTACTTCTTTCAGTTTTAACGCTTGTTTATAGCAACCCTTCGGGGGAGCATCGCAACACTTCGGGGAAGCACCTCTCAGAGTGAGTCACGGGTATATGGGATGTGGGGGTGGGGTGTCAAAATGTCATGAAATTGATTGTAATGCAACTCCTCTGACACTGTTCGACGAAATTCAACCAAAATTGTTATATGAATTATTCATATGATTGCGGCGTGCACAATTACATTTACATTTGGCCCCGCCGCCGAGGTGTGGGGTGTGGCAAAAGTTCAAAGCGCTGAACGTGGGGATTTGTGATGACGCCTCATCGGCCGATCAATCTAGTTATCCCAACGCTTTTCGAAGAAAAGTTTGGGATTATGTGATGCGACCTGTGTGCGTGCATGTCGGCCGTCTGCGCACTTATTCATTTTAACACGCATCTCCTAGACCGTTTAAACTTGAAACGTTGGTGATGATTATACCTATGGGCAAGGAAGTGCATGGCACTTTTGGAATTTTGTTCTGACGACACCCCCCCCCCACCCACCGGGGCTGGGCGCAGGGGGTAAAAACGTCAAAATTGGCCAGTAATTATCGATTGTAATGCAACTCCGCCTAGACCATTTCAGATAGAAACTTGAAACTTTGGGTATGATTACACATATGGCCAGCGATGTGCATGGCACTTTTGAAATTTTGTTATGATCCCCAGCGGTGGGACTCAGGGGGTGGGATTGTGAGTGAAAAATTTAATTTATCCAAAGGTTACCATGTCGCATTTCATTTTGAAACCCATTACCCATTGAAACTACATTTCAAGGAATTTATTGTGTTTTGGGTCAAAATGAGGGTAAAGCTCGAAGTGGTGAACGCGTGGGGATTTGCGAAGGCATGCCATCGACTGCACATTTTAGTTCCTAATGTAAACATTGTCTAGTAACCCGCAATCAAATGGGTAATTAACATACCAAATGTGGTTGAATTCCGCCAACTTTGACTTTCTGCGACACCTCAACCCCCCCCCCCCCCCTTCACCCAGCCCCACCATGTGATTGGAGCCTAATGTAAACGTCATCTCAATTTTATGGGTAACTCACATAACAAATTTGATTGAAATTCCACCAATATGTTTCAGATCAGATAGCCAGATGGATGAACAGACAGACTGACTGACCGATGCAATATTCCATCCTAGTTTTTAAAAACACATGAGGACGAGCTACTTTGGCACCTTTGTCAGGAATGTAAAAAAAATTGACAGACAGAGACTTATACTAATCGCGAGTCCAGATTGTTTCACATTTTTCTGGATGTTTTTCGGATTACACATCAGGCTGTGGAATACTAATGTATGGTCACACCCTTTTATGTGTTAGAGTTGTAGCCAAATCAGACCAGTAGTTTCCGATCGAGATATCCACAGATTTAGAGTTTGATCCCATCGGAATCCAGGTTCTTTTATACGGATCATTGACAATACTGGAAATCCTCTTTGACGGCAAGTTTCTTCATGTTAAAATTTGAGCCAAATCGGATTAGAAGTTTCTGGGACAGTCGCAGCTAAAGAGTGTATGAGAAAGCAAAGCCTGGGATATAGAAATGCATGGGTTGTGATTTATTTATAGTCATGTGAATGTGATAGTACTTATTACTAATGAACACATACAATAACACCAAACACCAACAAACATCATTTAGAAATCCTAGAAGAAAGAACATTGTTTTGATTAAATTGTTTAAATATATTGTCCACTTATTCTGAGCTGTCAGTCGTTTATCATTTGTTATTGGCGATGTGGAAGTAAGCATATTGAAGTATAGTACCATATATATACTTCCTTGAAGAATGCCAGACACACTGTAAAATTGAATAAAAAGACAACAGATTCAGGGCCGTATCATAAATAAAGTATATAGTACACACACACCTCCCCTCCCCCTCCCTCCTCTCTCCCCCCCCCCTCCCTCTCTCTCTCTCCCACTCTCTCTCTCTCTCTCTCTCCCTCTCTCTCTCTCTCTCTCTCTCTCTCTCACACAGACACTTTAACCCTTTGGTTGTCAAGCTGAAAAAAGCAGGCCTCTAGGCTCTAGATCTAACTTGTGAATGTTGGTTTACTGACTAAGAGACCATTGTTGAAGATTTAACAATGGAATGAGTGGCATGATAACATCAAGTCAGTGATTCCGGTGGGAAACTTTAAAAGATAATCTTGGTCTGCAAATGAACAGTTACCAAACAAGCTTTTAGATGTTCTTTAGACCAATTTTGCCTATTAACTCTTTAATAACTAAATTTGGTCAAGAATATTGACATATCTGCTTATTGAATGCCCATTTGCAGGCCAAGAGAAGACTTTTTTTTTAATGGACCACTGGCATGTCTGGCTCGATAAGTTTTCAAAACTAATCTTCTTATGGGCTGCAAAAGGATATTTCTCAATACAGCACCTACTTTCTGTCAAAACTTTGTAAAAAACAGCTGACTTGTATGACTGCCATGCAATTTAAATTTTAACACTAGATGCTATTTTATGAGTTTTGAATTAATCCCCCAAGTGGTTTCGGAGATTTTTAAAGAGGTTTCTAAAAATCGGCTAAAATCCAAGATGGCCGCTTGTCAAATTGGCTGAAAAACAAGATTGGTTGGTCAGGAAAATTGAAAGCCTTGCTTGGTGAATGTCCATTTGCAGGTGAGCCTGTCATTGCAGTGGTAAACTTTCGAAATGGTCTTCTCTTGACTTACAAATGTACATTTTTGCAAGATCATTTCAGAATGCGGAACCTTCTGAACCACTGAGCAAAAATTCAAATTTTCTTGGAAAATCTTGACCATTAATGGGTTAATTAATTTTCTCATATCTCATTCCCAAGGCAACCATATAGAGGAAGTGTTAAATATTTTGCAAATAATTTGACTAGAACCTGTTGCAGCAACATATATTTGGCTTCCAGTATATAGAAACATGATGGTACAACTAGGCTGCCATACTTTTTGTCCCCGCGTTAGCTGACATAATTCCAAGTACGAAATGCACATGCATGCATGACTTCACGCCGCTTGATGTCCGTGCGTGGCGGGAAACAGCACACGTGTTCAGTTATGTAAAAGTCCAGTTTGAGGTGTAGAACATTACATACAGATTTAGGCGACAAGATTAGGAATTTTGTGTTCATGACCGTGGTTTATTTGTACAGAGAGAATTAGCTCTTGATTGTGAACCGCTATGGCAAGACGAAGGTTAAGTGATCGTGCGAAATGGCAAATCATAGGCATGCATACCACTGGTATGTCATGCAGAGAGATTGGCAGACAGCTGAACATTAACCATACTGTAATCAGTCGTTTGATTGCAAAACATGGGCAAACTAACGAGGTGAAGGACAGGCCTAGATCTGGAAGACCGAAGAAGACTACTGCCCGTGATGATCGAGCCCTAGTACGCCTTGTTAGGAGATCTCCATTCACCAACAGCAGAGTGCTCAGCCAGCAATGGGAAACGCGCAATAGAGTGTCAATGTCTACCGTCAAAAGGAGACTGTATGCTGCTGGCATGAAAGCTAGGAGACCTGTCAGACGTCCTCTCCTCACTGCACACCACAAAGAGGAGCGTCTGAGGTGGTGCAACGAAAGAAGACACTGGAACATGAGATCCTGGAGACGGGTACACTGGTCCGATGAAAGTCGGTTCCTGCTTCATGCCACAGATGGTCGAACTCGTGTATGGAGGTCCAGACGCACGGCGTACGACCAACGTAACATCATGGAAGAAGTTCCATTTGGTGGAGGTTCCGTTATGATATGGGGGTGCATCTCATTTGATTGTAAGCTGGATCTGTTGACTGTACCTGGAACACTAAATGGACAAAGATATCAAGATTCCATACTGGATAGAGTTGTGGTCCCTCATTTTGTAAATCATGCACCTGGAACCCACCCTATATTCATGGATGACAACGCCCGACCACATCGTGCTAGAGCTGTGCATGAATACCTCCGCCAGAATGCCATCGAAACCCTACCATGGCCAGCAAGGAGCCCTGACATGAACCCTATTGAGCATATCTGTGACATTCTGGGAAACATGGTGAGAAGGAGGGATCCTCCTGTGCAGAACCTACAGGAATTAACAGACGCACTCCATCTTGAATGGCAACGAATACCACAATGGCGTATCAGTCGGTTGGTGACAAGCATGAGACGTCGTGTCCAGGCCGTCATCCAGGCACAAGGTGGATATACCCCGTATTAATAATGACAGTCTCAAACTCGTGCACAGATGTTAAACTTCGTTTTCAGACACCATTAATGACAATCTAGCCACGTGTGTCAACTGTAGTGCAATAGTTGTCAGTTGTGTCAACGTAACCATATTCAGGCCTCGTTTTCAAGTTCAAATAAAAACATACAGTGTTTCCCCACCATCATAATCAGCATTCCTCTAGTTGCATTATTACCTCTTGCACTAAGATGGATGGGTACATAAATGTTTATGCTATTGCTTTCTTCATAGCGCATGAATATACCCTCGCATGTGCGTAAAAATAGGGTGGTGCTTAACTTTTGCACAGGTGTATATGTTAAATACTTTAAAACATAGGCCCCATACTTTTTCAGGCATTTGTCGATGAAAGGGTTAAGTATCATTCTGAGGCACTGTTTACATAAGAGGGGTTATTATATAAAGGTGTATCAGTGTATAGGAAGATTGAAAACTTGTTTTATAGCCATTACAACTAGCTTTTGACGTTCCTGAAATAGACGTGCATCAACTATCAGAATCACGGAAATACATTTCATTTCCATTGAAACTGATTTGCTGTATTAATACGCTAAACCACACAACATGAGATATTTGTATTTGTATTTAAAAGGTAATATAATAATGTATATGCTGGGTTCTCACCAATTTGAGCCGCTATATCCAAAATCTTGGCGCATCAAATGATCACCAACACGCAAGCGAGCGGTCAGAATGTTAGCCAGTCAATTTTCCGTCGTACGCAGGTCCCTGATATTACGTCATAAGCTTTGTCTCCGGGTGTTCGAGTTTCGTTTTCGGAAGGTACGAAAATTAGCACTTTTAATATGAAATTTTATATAAATAGTAATAGTCTATAAAAATAGTATATAACCATATCATTATGTTGGCATATACTGAGTCATTTCCATACACTAACGCAGTAAGTTGGCTCAGAGTTTTACTTACACTTTAAAATCACTCGCGATATGGCCTGCCACTTTAGATTAGCCGATGGTTTCAAGTCTTAGAAACGGGTAATCATGTGATTTTTACGGAATGTGAGGAATGACCACACAGCGTGAGACGCATCCATTACACGCTGAACAACTGTCCATTATTTGTACAAGGATTAAAGAACAAAAATCATTTTATACGCAATTGTGTTTTGTTAACGTGCTATGATATGTTAATAATAGGTTATGTTGAATACGATTGGGCAATAGAAAATCAAGCATATACAATTTTATAGATATTATCAAGTAGCATCTAGTGCCAGTGTCACTCATCACTGTGCAGGTACGCAAAATTTGGCTGAACATTTTTTTTACGGGGATGAAAAAAAATCCGGATAATTAATAAGATGTCCGGAAATCCGGAGACCTATTTAAAAATCCGCATTTTCCGGATAAATCCGAAGAGATTGTCGCCCTGTATAATATTACAGTCAACTCTGCTGAATACTATATATGTGCATGTAACAATGGCTTACAACACTAAATAAGAAATTTAGAATGTCCCGTTCCTTCAGGCAATTTAACTAGTGTAGAGTACAGCTCAGAAATAACATCTTTCCCAAACAAAATAAAACGTATTGTTGAAATGGATCCCTCAGTTGATGATATAAAACTAGTTATCAAAATAATGGAATGGTATAATAATAATAATAATAATAATAATAATAATAATAATAATAATAATAATAATAATAATAGTGTAGACATAATTTTCATATGCAGTTGTTACGGTCAGAGTGTAATAAAGAAAATACGAAAAATACGTGGTGGCTGAGCGGCTGAGGCACGTGGGGTGGGTGGGGTCAATGTTGGCGAGTAAGACATCTCAATAAGACATGGGAAATTACCGTTGTTCATCGCTGATTGCAGCTCGCTTTATTATTATTTTTATTATTATTATTATTATTAGTAGTAGTAGTAGTAGTAGTAGTAGTAGTAGTAGTAGTAGTAGTAGTAGTAGTAGTAGTAGTAGTAGTAGTAGTAGTAGTAGTCCTTCTTACCTCTCAAGTGAGATAGTTTCTGAATGTGTGATCTCGACTAAAACGCACACCCTGGCATTATATTATACAATGTTGAGCTAGATTTCCTTAGTAGCAGTGATTCTATCGCGTATTCAGATGATACGTCAAACAAAAATCTGCATCGTAGCTCAATTCGCCTATTTGTGATCGGTAAGCCGTTAAGAGATACAGCGGGGCCGTGGACACACATAGCGTGCGCATTCGCCATAGTCGCTATGGTGATGAGGCCACATGGCGCCTAAGTCAATATGAAAAGAATAGAATACAATGTGTACTGACATCCTAGACATTTGAGTGAAGCATAGGCGTAGGATTAGGGGTGGGACAATGGTGGCGATACCACCGCAGGTTTTGCCTCTTGCATGGTGTATCCCCACCCTACCCCAGGTCCAGGTACGTCTCTACACCCCGGTGAAGGCGAATACTACTAGCGTAGCAGAATGGCAATTCGTCTCTGCCAATTAGAAGGAGATAGTTGGATTCGATATTTCATATGCGTCTTATGTAGGCGCGGCTAGCGCTCGTTGTGGGTAGACGATTGACCGAGCTATTAGCGTGATCGATTGGTAAACGTATTTTTCGTATTTTCCTTATTACACTCAGGCCGTAACAACGGTATATGAGGATTATTTGTACATTGACTAACTATGAAGGTAGAGGAACGACATTAGTCCTGACTAACTTTCATTTAAAGGAGCATATTCACACCAGGATGATTGAAAATAAAATTGTTAAGATTTTATACTTTTATAACCTTAAATTATGTGCCTAGATGTAATGAAAGTAAATAAATCTCAACATATAATATTCCATTCCGTATAAATTAATACAATTTTTTATGTTGCGAAATTGAAATAGAGGTACGGGCCTCTTTCAATTTCGCAACTTAAAAAATTATATTAATTTTTATGGAATGGAATCATCATATGTTAAGATTTATTTCGTTTCACTAGATATAGGCTCACAGTTTAAGCTTCTAAAAGTGTATAATTTAAACAATTTTATTTTCAGAAATTTTACTGTGAATATGCACCTTTAATCAACTACAACACCATATTAGCCAGCACGAGGAGGCTCTAGCGAGCAGCACTGGTTTAATGAAGAGGCATGATATACAGAATATTCGGAAAAGACATGTTACATCTCAGGCAAATTGCACATCATACCATCGTAATGGGCTCACAACTAGAAAAATACCTATACACGGCTTGATTCCATAACAAATGCTCGATAATTAAGAAATGTCGCGAGCCGGCTACCCGAACCTAGCTCCCTCATGGGGAGGTAAGTTTACCCTCTGGTCAAGACTAGCTTTAAGTGTTGTCTCATTGAACGACCTCTGAATCTAAGCATATAAGTATGCTAGATAATGCTATAATATTACAATTTATGACATTTTGTATCAGTAGGTGCTATAACACTTTATCTCATGCCCTTACAGACAAGAATGCTATTCCAGGAAATATATCAAATTTACTAAAGCTCAGCGAACAGCTTCTAGCTATCGCCATAAAGCATGTATAATTATGTTGAAGAAATCTTATATTAAATGCTACATTCTTGAAAATACCAGTAAATATATAAAGACAAATATTTATATTTATTTGGTTATTTATTTGTTTAAATATATATAACAGAAAAAGAAAATGTACTGCTCAGCTGCAAGGTGTTGGCTGCGCCACTTTCTAAGCTGTGATATGCCATCCACAGCACGTCATGACACATTTTACAATATACTCTTCGTGCCGTATGTAAATGTATGGCCTGACTAACCACCATTTAATCAATTGCAATACCATGTTAGGGGGCGTGCCATCACGAGGCTCTAGACATTGTAAGGAACGGGAAGGTGATAAATTTGTGTATAACTGTATTGAACAGAAATTCATATCACGATTAAAAAACTGCTTGTGACCAAGTCATCAACAATTTTTACATTTGTTGATGCGTAAACCTGCGTTATTCTCTGTTGAAACAACGAGTTTCCAATCATGGCATTTTGAATAGTTTCTCTTACAAATCTTTATACAATGCAATGTGTAATTGAATATGGTTTACCAGATACATGCGAGCCCATTGTATAGTTTAAACACGTCTATTTACATTGAAATATGAAAATTCGTCCTTAATAAGTTCATCGTAACAAAGACAGCCTAAGACGGTAAGCAGTCCTCGCTGAACTGCTTCGCACAGTTATGAACGATCTACCCTTGATAGACGCAGTCGTACTACTCTGAAGATGAGTCTGATCTTGCTATTCTGACAAATTATGGTAATTCACCAGCGAGTTGATGCGCTAACGGAATTGATAGTCAAACATGCAACAGTCCATTCACTGTTCGTGTACATAGATGGAAACCGAAGAAAAAAATACATAAACATGAATTAGCAAAACGATAAACATAGTAAACCCTGCATTACATAATGGTAAACTATCATTTTGAAAATCTTAGCTGTTTAACTTAATCGTGCTTAATCACAGCTTAGACCCAATAATTATTCTATTGGTCGCAGTACCATGATCGAATAACTACATTGCTTATGGTTGTGACTGCTTTGTAAACTCGGTAAACGTGAGAATTCATGGAAAGAGATATTAAATACTTGGCTGAATACGAAGTCGGGATTATTAGTGTTGTATTTACATGATCCATTCTCAATTTTCCGAATGTTCTTATGAGTAATCTGCTAAAAGGCATTAACCAAATTATCTCCACTTTAGTGAAAGAACCCGCAATTTCCGTGACTTCGGTGGCGGATCCAGGGGTGTGCACTCGGGGCACGTGCCCCCGCCCCTCCCACCCCCACGACAGGGCTGTCAATTTCTTTTTTCCTTACCTGCTGGTGGCGGAATGAGCCCATTTTCAAGAGTTAACTCCCTTGAAAATGTGGGTGCAACCCTCACCCCCACGCCCCCCCCCCCCTACCCCGCCCCACCCCAACACCGGGCAAATGACCTCTTGGATCCGCCCCTGAACTTCGCACCATTAGTGAGAACTAAATATTTGACCTTTACAATATGCATAGCTGGCAAACAGCTATATTGAAAATATAAGACGTTTCAAAATTCTATCATCCTCACTATTATAGAGATTGTTCAACGAATCCGGTTACATAATACATTAACACTACAATTTCTGCAATCGAGATGAATCGATATGTTATTTAGCAGATTGTGTATCACATTAGTGTATCAGTATAACACCTCATGAAATGCCCTTCCAGGCACGCGAGGTTAATTTTATTAAAATCTACGAATAGCCTCGGGCATTCGCTATACTTTAGAGACTCCAGCTTGTATCATATAGAAGAGACTATAGCCCTCGCTGCGTATAAGTGCCTAAAGCTCTAGCATGTAAATGAACCTCTAGCTCTCACCATGTACATGTTCCTCTGGCTCTCACCATGTACATGTTCCTCTAGCTCTTACCATGTACATGTTTCTCTAGCTCTCACCATGTACATGTTCCTCTAGCTTTCACCATGTACATGTTCCTCTAGCTCTCACCATGTACATGTTCCTCTAGCTCTCACTATGTGCATGTTCCTCTAGCTCTCACCATGTACATGTTCCTCTAGCTCTCACCATGTACATGTTCCTCTAGCTTTCACCACGTACATGTTCCTCTAGCTCTCACCACGTACATGTTCCTCTAGCTCTCACCATGTAATGTTCCTCTAGCTCTCACCATGTACATGTTCCTCTAGCTCTCACCATGTACATGTTCCTCTAGCTCTCACCATGTACATGTTCCTCTAGCTCTCAGCATGTACATGTGCCTCTAGCTCTCACCATGTACATGTTCCTCTAGCTCTCACCATGTACATGTTCCTCCAGCTCTCACCATGTCCATGTTCCTCTAGCTCTCACCATGTACATGTTCCTCTAGCTCTCACTATGTACATGTTCCTCCAGCTCTCACCATGTACATGTTCCTCTAGCTCTCACCATGTACATGTTCCTCTAGCTCTCACCATGTACATGTTCCTCTAGCTCTCACCCTGTACATGTTCCTCTAGCTCTCACCATGTACATGTTCCTCTAGCTCTCACCCTGTACATGTTCCTATATCTCTCACCCTGTACATGTTCATCTAGCTCTCATCATGTACATGTTCCTCTAGCTCTCACCCTGTACATGTTCCTATATCTCTCACCCTGTACATGTTCCTCTAGCTCTCATCCTGTACATGTTCCTCTAGCTCTCACCATGTACATGAGCCTCTAACTCTCGCCACGTATAAGAGCATCTGGTTCTAGCCATGTACGTGAGCCTCTAGCTCTCGCTGTGTATAAGAGCATCTAGCTTAGGCCATGTAGATCAGCCTTTAGCTCCCACCACGTAGAGGAGCAAAGTTGAACACCCAGTTCTCTCAGCAGTGGGCGTCCGAAAAACACTTTCTGAATCACAAAGATTTGCAACAAGTCCACCACACCCCTCAGTGTAAATAATTTGAGGAAATAGCTCATTTCTGACAAAATCATTTTCGTTCATATTTATGGTTGGGTATGAAATACGAGTCAGAACTGGAAAAACGGTAGTAAAAGAAGTGTGTGGCAGAGTATACCCATGGCCAAGTAGACGTGGGGCGATTTGGGAACGGAGTTTCACATCCTTTTTCTTTTATCATGCTAATTAGGTGTCAATGACGTCATGATTATTGATTCTGACACCTTTTTTCCTTTGATCTCCACCGCCTTTTGATAAGTTGTGAAAGTCCGTCCCCAGATCTGGGCCATTCTGATTGGATGTTAGATGTAGAGGATGTCCATAAGCCCCCCCCCCTGATTAAATTACGTGACTTCTGTCATCCATGATGTGAGCTTAACGGTAATTAGACTAATGATTGACAAGGCTTAATGCATAGCGTAAGAATGGGTGAACTCATTCAATCCTGAAGCCCCGCCCACTCGTTAAATCATGAGCCTCCTAGCATCCAATGGGGGGTGGGGAAGCATATAGGTAATTAGCGTAATGACGTGCGTTAATCGATATGCACTCAGGCCGTAACAACGGCATATGAGGAGTATTTGTACATTGACTAACTATGACAGGAACAACATTAGTCCTGACTAACCTTCATTTAAAGGTACATATTCACACCAGATATGCGAAAGCTGTTTAAAAATCTGATCTGTTAAGCCTTAACGTTGTGATTATGTTTAAACGGTTTGTTAAATTTTTTTAATAATTATGCATACAGCATACTTTATGGGTTTTGACGTGCCCATTGCGCTCGGTAACAATGTGCACGTAGTGTCATGAAACGTAATGACGAATTTGTAGTAGACATACACAAGTTTAGTGTTGGTAGTGTTTAACCCACCAAACAAGGCGTGTTTATGTAATTCACACCTATATGGGGTTGAACTGATGTTGCTGCTACTTGCGGATAATTAGTTACACCCGTTGACTTTAAAAGTTGTTCAACAAAATTTGAATTTTCTCATAAATATCCTCATGAGCAAACCAAGAGATGATTGTTTTTAAAAATGTACCGTAGTAATGACTCGCTCGGCTATCGAGCCAGTCATTCCAACGGGGCATTCCAGCGGTAAAATTTTAAAAAACAATACCTGTCTCCTGTTGGTCTACAGATTAACATTTATCAAAACAACTGTAAGAGCCTCGATGTTTTGGCTGGCTTCGCGGTTAAAGGGTTAATTCGGAAATCGGTTAGCATTGACAGATAGATCATGGTGGTAAATTGTGAGAATTAATTTGTCAAAAAATATATACATTTTCTTTAAGGACTATCTTACTTATTTCACATAAATAAGTATATTTTATAAATTTTTCCCGTGTACACGTGTACGATGTTTGTACCCGTGTGTACACGGCACCTGAACGTGCACACGTGGGCACGTGTACACATGCGCCCAGCCCTAGTTGTTGTTATTAATCTAACAGGCGTGAAAATTGATTTTTCGCTGAAATTTGTGCGACTCTGACGATCGTTACACGCGGTCTGAACTACATTAACCCTTGTCAATCATTACGCTAATTACCCTTAAGCTCACCTCATACGATGCCAGGAGAGACTTAACTTAACGTGGTGGACGGGCTTCATGATTGAACGAGTTCTCAGGAAAAGACGAGGCCAGACATGCGCCCTGTCAATCATACATCCGCTATACATTAACACTTATAAATCGTTATGCTAATTATCCTTAAGCTCCCCTCATTGGATGCCAGGAGGCCCGTGATTTAGCAAGGGGGCGGGGCTTCGCGAGTGAATGACTTCCCAGGAAAAGACGTGTCCGGATATGTGCCTTGTCAATCATCCTTGCGCTATATGTTAACCCTTGTCAATCAGCATTACGCTAATTACCCTTAAGCTCACCTCATTGGATGACATGAGTCATGTGATTTAATGAGGGCGAGGTGCTTATGGACATCCTCCACATCTAACATCCATTCAGAATGGTGGTGATCTGGGGACGGATTTTCACACCTTTTCAAAAGGCAGTGGAGATCAAAGGAATAGAGAGGTGTCAAATCAGTAATCATGACGTCATTGGCACCTAATTAGAAGAACAAAAGAAAAAAGGTGTGAAAATCCGCCCTCAACTCGCCACAACTCTATGTAGCCACTGGCTGCGCTGAGTGTCACCACATTTGCTGTGAAAATGTGACAATGAGTCCTAAATATGACACCGTAAAAGAGATTTTAATATAAGCAGTCAATTATGTGAAATGTCCTGTTGATCACGGCTACCCACTAGCAAGCCAGCGGTTTTTGTAAGCGTGTTTTTCAACTACATGTAAAATATCTCCAAAACAAGCTGCTCAATGTGAGGTCGATTTATGAGTTGGATCATGTGGAAGTTATTAAAGTATGCCCACCCACTCCGGAGAAATCGCCTGCTGACCTCGACCACCCTTCTAGCGAAATATGTGATTTTTGCCAGTTTTACAGGCCTTTATGCAAATCTGAAGAAAGATATATAAATAACTACATAATCGCAAGTAACGGAATTTACTGTGTAAATGTAACATTCATCTGTGAATATTTAGATCTAAAGATTATCAAATTTGGTCCAGGGATTAACGAGGAGCATCCTGCTGACCACGGCCACCCCCTACCGAAAATCCTTGAAAAATGAAATTACAGTTATAGCTATCGAATTTAACATCGGCCGACCGACTCCAACAAATCGGGACAATAAACACAAGACTACTCAAGAAAAAGATGATAATACCTTAATCACCGGCGGTCGCTCAGCTTATTAATAAATTCACATTGTGCAAGTAAATGACCATTGTGTTATGTGTTACTCATATAATCACAGGTGCGTATTTGTGATTGACACATGGGGGACAATAATGCACATACATGTGTCTATGCACAGATTTTATTTTAAGAACACCAGTGTGATTTTATTCAAATTTTATTGCTCAAAATAGACACCAATTAAGAAACCGAATAGCTGTCGTCCATGCCAAAGGAACTCATCAGCTGGCTGTATGGCTGCCACTATCTAGATTGCGATGTTGTACGCGTACATCTATACAGAGGTACCCTCGCAACACCGCTGCGAATGCATGCGGGTGCTCGAACCCTAACAGATTAATTTGTACCTATTTAACATTCACCCGTGAACTATCGCTATGTGGTCTATAGATAGTCCTACGTAAAAACTGTTGACAGGCAGCCACGTTTTACAGTCAAATTAGTTTCAAAATATTTAACATATTTCATCTACCGTAATACTATGTTCAATATGGTTGAAAGTGTTAATGTTTTTGGTGGTACCATTTTCCTAGATCTTTCTGTTTGGTAATGCCTACACAACCTATGTGATAACCTTGCGTCACACTTCGATTTTCCAATCCTCTTTCCGCTTTCGATCGTGTTTTGATATGAATCTGGGTGGCCACATCTTTGACAGGTAAATTCAATAGCATACACTAACTCAGTTCGTTTAATATTTCTGCTCGTTTTGCTCATTGCAGTATCTTTCGGAAACACTGAGAAGATTATAATTTTTAACACACGAGGTATGGATATGAGGATATGGAATTCGCCAGACCCATTATATATGGTTCAGATGATGTATACATTTTAATCACTCACTGACTCACTGACTGACTCACTGACTCACTCACTCACTGACTCACTGACTCACTGACTCACTGACTCACTGACTCACTGACTCAGTCACTCACTCACTCACTCACTCACTCACTCACTCACACACTCACTCACTCATTCACCCCATCCCTCCCTCCATCCCTCCCTCTCTCCATCCCTCCTTCCCTCCCTCCCTTCCTCCCTCCCTCCCTCACTCACTCATTCACTCACTCCCTCGCTCACTTACCCACCCACCCACCCACCCACTCACTCACTCACTCACTCACTCACTCACTCACTCACTCACTCACTCACTCACTCACTCACTCACTCACTCACTCACTCACTCACTCACTCACTCACTCACTCACTCACTCACTCACTCACTCACTCACTCACTCACTCACTCACTCACTCACTCACTCACTCACTCACTCACTCACTCACTCACTCACTCACTCACTCACTCACTCACTCACTCACTCACTCACTCACTCACTCACTCACTCACTCACTCACTCACTCACTCACTCACTCACTCACTCACTCACTCACTCACTCACTCACTCACTCACTCACTCACTCACTCACTCACTCACTCACTCACTCACTCACTCACTCACTCACTCACTCACTCACTCACTCACTCACTCACTCACTCACTCACTCACTCACTCACTCACTCACTCACTCACTCACTCACTCACTCACTCACTCACTCACTCACTCACTCACTCACTCACTCACTCACTCACTCACTCACTCACTCACTCACTCACTCACTCACTCACTCACTCACTCACTCACTCACTCACTCACTCACTCACTCACTCACTCACTCACTCACTCACTCACTCACTCACTCACTCACTCACTCACTCACTCACTCACTCACTCACTCACTCACTCACTCACTCACTCACTCACTCACTCACTCACTCACTCACTCACTCACTCACTCACTCACTCACTCACTCACTCACTCACTCACTCACTCACTCACTCACTCACTCACTCATACTCCCTCCCTCCCTCCCTCCCTACCTCCCTCCCTCGCTCGCT
The DNA here is from genome assembly GCA_034401795.1 of Chaetoderma sp. LZ-2023a. Lineage (NCBI taxonomy): Eukaryota > Metazoa > Mollusca > Caudofoveata > Chaetodermatida > Chaetodermatidae > Chaetoderma > Chaetoderma sp. LZ-2023a. The sequence goes on from CM067361.1 coordinate 45,367,805, forward strand.
CGCTCGCTCGCTCACTCACTCACTCACTCACTCACCCACCCAGCCACCCAGCAACCCACGCACCCACCCACCCACCAAGCCACCCACCCACCCACCCACCCACCCACCCACCCACTCACTCACCCACCAAGCTAACTACTAACAAAAAGCACCCACATCACCGCATGCCAACCAACCTTCTACCCACACACGAAATCACTCAGGCAATCTAGTCCCCTTAAACCACGTTTCTGAACAGCTTCTCTGTCTCGCCATCATTGCAATAAATAGTCAGTCAGTATGGCAGACAGTTATTCCATCACTCTGTCGTCCAGTCCCTTACTCATCTGCTCATCCAACCCTCTTTCATTGGCTCATTCAGGCATTCACTAACCACCTCCCACCCCTCACTCAACCCCACTCTCACACACTCACTCACACACTCACTCACTCACTCACTCACTCACTCACTGAGCTAACTAACACCATTCACTCACTAGAAAACATCCATATAATAATAATAATAATAATAATAATAATAATAATAATAATAATAAGTACATTTATAAAGCGCTGAATCCATGACAATGCGTGCTCTAAGCGCTAGTGCGTAATAGCTATATCTACTGAGAATATGCTCGTTTGAAAAGGGTGGTTTTCAGTTGTGATTTGAAAATATCTAATGATGCTGAGTTTTTTAGACTAAGTGGTAGATTGTTCCACTCGGTGGGAGCTGCATAAGCGAAAGTTTTGTGGCCATATGTAGTAGAATTTACTTTTGGGACGTTTAGCAGCATCTGATTGACAGATCTGAGTGATCGACCAGGCGAATAGGGTTGTACTAGTTCAGTTAAGTATGCAGGGGCAGTACCGGAAACACATTGGTAAGTCAAGCATAAAATTTTGAAAGTGATTCTCTGCTCGATCGGGAGCCAATGCAAATTCTGTAAGACAGGGGTTATGTGATCATACTTTCGGCGGAGTGATATGATTCTAGCAGCGGTATTTTGTACAATCTGTAGCTTATGAATAAGTTGTTTTGGTGCACCAATAAGCAAGCTGTTACAATAATCAAGTCTTGACGATATTAACGCCAGTATAAGCATGATTGTATGAAAAAGGAAAAAGTATAGAACAGTCTAAAACGACGCTCACCGTACTACAATTGAATATAACCACATTCCCAAACAGACTCCTACCCACACATGCAATCATGTAGCTCCGGCGCAGCGTTCCTCCATTATTTCCACCTCTGTTTCCGGCTTGTACTCGAAAAAGGAAAAAGTATAGAACAGTCTAAAACGACGCTCACCGTACTACAATTTATGAAATACAATTAGGTCTAGCGGACACAAGACGCATACTTGTAATCAACGCTAGTAAAACGGAAATAACTATATTGCAATAAAAATGATAAGCGCCTATTAGTCATCAACGCAATGATCGTTTACGTCACAGCTGTTAGTGGGCGCCTGTTTGTCAACAGCGCATGTTGGCCAGTAGGTTGTCGGCACCTGTTAGTCATCAGCGCATGTTGGCCACGAGTATGTTGGCGCCGGCCGCGTAGTGCTGTGCGTGGTGGTTGTCTGAGTATGCTCTGGGTTCGGCGCTGTGGCGGAGACTGTCTCCAATGTTGTTGCGCAGCGAGAAGGAGACGATTCGTTGTTGTTCTAGAGACCGCGAATATTGGAGCCGGCGTCACAGCTATCTGGCGCGTCCGACCACTGTATATTTTAAGCAGCGACTTAGGCTTCTGGACGGATGATTCCGAGAAAGTGTGTTCACTGGAAGACGGCGGCGCCAACCTAACTGGCGCTGTTACTGGAATGTTCATGATAAGTTCTGATAGCTGTAATTCTGGTTCTGTAACACTAACCAGATCGCCTGGAGAAGATGGAATTTCGTCCAACACAGCCGGAATAAAAATTGCGGCTGGTGTCGGGTTCATCTTCTTAGTCACTGTGGTGGTTGGCGAGTGTTTCTGTCGCTTCTTCTCTCGGTCGAAGATAATCCATTTGGGAATACGTAGCACGATTCTTGGCACAAGAGTGGTCAAGTGCTGAGTCTACTCACCTTTAACGAGATTTATAACCGACACAGGATGTTCAGTAGTTGGTGCATGAGTGCTGACAATACAACGAGCTGAAAACATGTTATTGCAATCTGAGCAATCGATATGATGCCTTATCTCAGCATTTCGCCTAAAGCTATGGCCGCATGCCAACCAGCTTCCTAGAGGGGCCTATTTACAAATGTGCATGCCATGTTGTGCATGGGCCAGCTCATCATCGGAGGTCGTGGATATCGTCAAGTCACTCGCCAACGACATCCTAAACTTTCATATTTGGGGCTACGGTACCGACATAATTTCACTTCTGGAAACTTCGTAACTCTTCACATCTTGTTAAATTTGACTACGGCACGTGTTACTATATACGTCTGAATTTGGTTTGGATACTGAAAGAGGCCTATTGCCAATGATCTTCCCTAGTGTCAACTTTGAAGGGAAGATGAAGTTCTGATCGAGAATCCTGCCTTTTATAATTTTTGGTGACGTCACAGGTTGGCGAGAGACCATACCTCAGATGTTCACTGGATAACGCCGTGGGTAATACGGCGTCCTAATTATTTCAATTGAAGTTTCAGTTTTAATTCTTTACGCCCTCTTTTTGACGTGAAAGAAGATAGAGCAAATATATATAACAAGGAAGGAACGCAAACGTCATCGTTTTTATCCCAAGATCACTAGTTTCCAATCGACTTTTTAATTAGGAACTACTTATTCCCGAGTAGTACATGTATCTTACGGCATGATGCGGTTTCCAATTAAGATGCTCATAGACGTGCGTAAGTATTCCTCTAGCCCGGTCGCTCGAGGGGTTGGGTGAAAGCGAGATGATGTCACCGACCACAGGTGGCCTTGTCGCATCCTCGTCTCGTGTTCCTGTCTCGCGCATGTGGTAGGGTGCGGGGACTGGCAACGCTTTGTCCATAGCCATATAAGAAGTTTATCGGAATTAGAAGATCGCTACTCTAATACAGAATCGATGGGAAAGTTAGTGTTCTCTTTCCTTATTTGGAATATTTACGAGATAACTGATAGGGACACCGACTATGGCCCATTTATTATATACGAACATGGTTTTAAACTGTTTAACGTATTGCTCATGTTATGGTGCATGTCGGCGAATCGCCAATAGTGCAGGTGTGTACTGGTTATTTCCTTGGCGAACTCCTAGGAGTCACCAATTGGAACTGATGTGTGTTAATGACTGTTTGGATTTTGACGCCCCCATAGACCCAGGCTGTGCAGTAATGATTTCCGAGCATGGTAGATTACCAGTCAAAATCGTAACAGTCTTGATATGTACCAATTTTAATGTTCCAGTTTAAGCAAAGCCATATCTTCAAAGGGCAAATTATTGTAGTAGAATATGACCAGCGTTTACCAGGCCGACAGGCTGCCAAGCATTCCTCTCCCGTAGGAGGAACTAGCGTCGTCGTACCTGGACATGAAATTAATTGGTACAATACAGGACAGAGATATTTGCCCATAATACGATTTTACAATATTCCGTTGTTTGACGATTTGCGAGGCGATTATTCTGTGTGTCCATGTGTTCTGGGGTGTTGGTGGGTGTACATAGTTTGCGGGGCTTGCTGTATACCAATGGAATCCAGCGCTGTAATATTTGAAAATGTTTTACGGCAGGAAGTGTTGCCGTAATGTTTGCGGTGACAACTTCATATGACATTTGTATGTGTTTACTGTTACGGCCGAAGCTATTGGTGGGACAGCGTTACTTATAGCATGGATGCTGCCATAGCTTACTGCAGTTCTTGGTCTGAACCGTAATCGAGCCGAAGCTTTCGGTAGCAAAATCCTACTAGCTTACTGACTGCAGGCTGCAGGCATCTCTCTTTCTTACCAAAGTCATCTGGGATTATGTGTGTTATGCTGCCTTAATTTTTAATTATTGTATTGTTGGCGTCGCGTCCAAGGGAAGAGATGTTCCTCGTTAGCGTGGGTTGGTGATATCTGTGAATACCTAGTCTCCGCTGGGTAGTGTTCGCCATCACCGTAAACGTTGGCGAATGTTGCCGAGTGTGCGAATGTTGGCGAACATTGGCGACTGTTGGCAACAGTTGGCAAATGTTGACGAATGTCGCTATTCTTGGATGTGGTGATGACTGGTGCAAGGGAAATATGAGTTTGAACGCTATATTGATTATGTAATTCAGAAGCGGTGAGTATTTCTCCAGTTTAGCTGTGCTTCCCCTTGGCAATGGTAATTTTATGTGTGGGCGTCGTATGTCGGCGACGTATCTGGTGTGTGGAGGAATGCTTGGTTATGGTGTCATATCCATCGTGGTGAGGTGGATAGACGTATGTTGGTGGTTGGATGCTTGGTGGCATAGAGGGGTGATCTCAATGATGTAGTTAGTGATGTATATGCATACTGAGTTTGTTCATGTGTTGGCAGTTCTCGCCAAGGGTTCATCGGACCTTCTCACTTCCATGCCACAAATTATATTCACCACCTCATTGGAAGCAGAACAGCTCCGGGCAGCGTCTGCCAAGCATGTGGCAACTCTATAATTGGGTTAATAGTATAAAGTGGATGGGAGTGGGCAGAGGAAGGTGGAACAACATTTCCACCCATCCCATGGACAGTACAAACGAAAAGGTTTTCTGATAAGGTTTACCAGACCTAGTAGACCCGAGCTCAGTAGGGAGAGGGCGAGCATGAATCTCGTCATCGTCCTCATCAATGACGATTAGGTGGCTCAACTCCTGGCTCGATAGGAGAGGGGTTGAACTGGCGCCGTCACGCCGAGTGTCAACGGCGGGGTACTCATCTCTGCAGGGACGTCGGTATGGGTGCCCGTTGCATGCCACCAAGCCCGAGCTCAGGCTCTGGGTCGTGGATGACTGAGGTTAGGTCATCCAGGGCGCAGATCATGTAGGCCATTCCCGACTTCTGATCTACTACCACATAGGGACCTTTCCACTCGTAACTCAGTTTAGTCGGCAGATTTGCAGAATGTCTGGTATAACGAACCCAAACCATTTTTCCCGCCTCATAAGAGTTTCCATGTATACGGCAATCATGCCAGGTTTTCTGGCACCGGTGCACAGTGGAAAGTTTGCCTCTGGTGAGCTCATGGTCCAGTTCTATGGCTTGGCGCATAAGCTCTACACATAGAGACGGTGAGTTCATTTCTCCTGGAATTCTAGGCATTGTGGCATAGCATTACCCTAGCAGGGGTGAAGCCCATGTGGGAATGAAGCGAAGTTTGGTATGCCATGCGCACATAAGGGAGTAAAAAATCACAATCACGACAACCAAGGTGCATTTCCTTAGACAGCATGACTGTTAGGCTTCTATTAAATCTGTCTACCACCCCTTCGCTGTGCTGATGATAGGGCGTCATGGTCGTTTTGACAAGATTAAACAATTTGCAGAACTCGGTGATCAAACGGGTCTCAAAATTGTAAAGTGTAATGCAAAGGGAAAGCCGAAATGGCAGAAGACATTGCTGATCAGGATATCCGCTACTGTAGCTGCCTCTTGGTCAGGCAAAGCGAATGCCTCTACCCACTTTGTGAACTAATCTTAGACCACGAGGATGGATGTATTGCCCTCATCCATCGTGTTTAAGGGCCCGAGCACATCGACAGCCACTCGCTCCCATGGTGTACCTACGATTCTTATTTGTAACGGCGTGGAGTGTTGTTGGCCAACAGCGTGACATTGGCATGGTACGCATTTGGACACCCATGTCTTTACGCCATCACATATATTGATTTAATGGAATCGGTTCTTGATTCGTCCTGTAGTTCGTTTGATGGTCAAATGTCTAGCCTAGTCATGCAGTTGCTCTAGAATCATGACTCGGAAAACCTCGGAAACGATGATACACAGAATGTTTTTGTGCACATGGCTCTCTGCATATCATTGGTAGTAATATTTTGCCAGTCGACAAGGGACTAACTGATTCCTTCGAAAGGCGAACTCCCCCCCCCCCTGGATCCACGTGTAGATGTGTTTGGTGTACGCGCCTGTTCCCTGTTCATTGGCGAGCTCAGCCACATTCCAGTCCTTGCAATGTAGTTCTGCAATGGTCGGAGTTTGCTGTAGGTCGTGTGTTATGGCATCGGCGACTTCACTTTCACTTTCACTCTCGAGTCCAATTCTACTCAGGGCATCAGCATTTCCATGGAGTTTGCCATGTCGATGAATGACTGATGAGTTCTATGCATGCAGGGATTCCTGCCACCTCGCTATCTGACCCTCAGCATTCTTTAGAATCCTGAGCCATCGTAGGGAGGCGTGGTATGTACGCAGGGTAAATGGGCGCCCGTACAGAAAGTGTTTGTAACACTTCATAAAGTATACGGCCGCCAACAATTCTTGCTTTGTGGTCACATAATGCTTCTCAGTTGTATGGCAAGTATGTGATCCATACCCCAGTACCTGCTCTGTTTCATCCTTTGTGACTTGTGATAGAATGGCACCAATTACAAAAGCAGATGCGTCCGTGTCTAGGATGAAATAGAGGTTAGGGCTATGGTGAGAAAGAATTGGCGCAGTTGTAAGCTGTTCTTTCAGCGCCTCGAAAACCTCCTCATACTCACTCATTCACTCAAAGGGTCGGTCCTTTTTGGTAATCTGAAATAACGGCACTGCTATTTCACTAAAGTGGTGGATATACCAGGGATAGTACTGGCATAGGCCATGGAAGCTCCTTGTGTTCATTACAGTAGTTGGAGTCTTCCATTCAACCGCTGCGCGAGTCTTTTCTTATTCCCGGTGTTGATGGAGTGGCGTACTATGTGAGTTTCCCCCGGTCAATGAGAAACTGTCACAGTACTTACATAATAACCACCGTGTATGCGTGCGTGCGTGCGTGCGTGCGTGCGGGCGGGCGGGTGGGCGGGTGGGATGATGGGTGTGTGCGTGCGTGCGTGCGTGCGTGCGTGCGTGCGTGCGTGCGTGCGTGCGTGTGTGTGTGTTGGGGGGAGTTTCCACTGAGAACACGTCCACCAAGTGGCCACAGCGGACGCCCGGAGTAAGAGTGATAGCGTCAGCTGTACCATTGAACACACGAAAGGGTATTTCATCTTTGTTGGTGGTGGTTACCAAGATGTGTGGACTAATGCGATGGGAGGCGAGCATGTACTCGGGATCAGGTTTTAACATGACCATGTGTGTATGTTGGCGAAGGTGTGGTGCTATGGCCCAAAGAATGTCCTCTCGGCCCTGCTCAACTCTGGCGGTAGAAGCCAATATCAACGCACATGTGTCGTACATCATTGATTCCGGTACTAAGGGTATATGGTGGCCGAGTATGTCGAGTTCTTGTTGGTGGCATTGTATTACAGCTGTGCTGGCACTGAGGAAGTCAACGCCAAGAAGGGCATCATTTTGGATAAAGGTGATGACAACTCGTTGTACGAATTGCGTCTCCTCTATCTGAATCACGATGTTTACTATTCCAACCACTGGAACATTAGCACTGGTGGCTGTTTGTAAGAAAATGGTTGTGGGCTTAAGAGGGGGCCGTCTATGAGGTGGGATGCTCTCATAGAGGTGCTTGTTAAAGACTGTGATGAAGGCTCCAGTGTCTACGGTGGCACTGGTGGATATGCCGCCAAAGAGACAGGTGCACTTGTATATAATTGTGTGGGGCATACGAGGAAAAGCGTCCAGGCTAATGCCCTGGTTATCTTCCTTGGATCCTTTATATAGGAGGCTTGTTTGGCCATCGCCTCTGTTAACGATATAGGTGGCTGAGGGAGGAATGGACCGATTCGTCTGCGCTGCTGTAAGTTCTGTGTTGGTCAAGATGGGATAGGGCTAGCAGTGGCGCCGTACTGGTGGTTGGTGTGTGCAAGGTGGTGGGTGCTGCCCACAGTATCTTTGCGAATATTGGCCCTGAGAATTCGACTGCTCTTCACCTGTTTCATAGCCTAAAAGGTTGTGATAATGTCTCGTTCGTTACAGGACGTGGGAGGAAAACATGCTTTGGGATTTGGAATGTTTTCGAACAACTCACAAACACCCTTCGAGTCGAAGCCAACTATCTAGCAGAAATTCCACAAATTTTCTTTGAGAAGGTCCAAACGTTTGTTGTACTTTTGTATAGCTGGACTTATGAGCTGTTGACAGTACACGACGACGGGAAACATGTATTTTCCCACGGTTCCAGATCTCTTGAGAATATCCCGCAAACTGAAACCTCCTTGTTTGCGCATTGTAGGAGAGTAGTGTATCGAGGTAGCTACGCATGGGGGCAATGGCTTGCACAGGGACCTACCGTACCATGGCTTTCTGGCTGGGACTCGAAAGAAGACGACAGTGGACAGCATTACCAGAAGTCATCAAATGCGCTTAAATGTACAGAGTTGGGCATCTGCCAGGGTGGCTGTATGCCTCTACAATGAGATTAGTCTAACTTACATCAAGAGTAAATGCTAACAAATCAGTACTTTTGGGCACACGGTGATTTCGATATTACAACGCAAGACTGACATAAAGATCATTTGTATGCTCTCTCAAAGAGCAAAACACAAACGTATAGAGGAAACAGGTTCTGTACTTTTGCTGTCATAATGTTCCTAAAACATGGTGATATTTGAGTGGAACTAGTGGTCATATTGAAAATATGCAAACTAAGGCATTGTCTTATGACAAAATATGTAAGTTAAACAATCTCGGAGGAATAAAATGTGACAAGGATTTCTATAAAGAGTAACAAAGCTCAAACTCGGAAAATATATGAAAATATAGGCAACTATCTTTTCTTGTGGCGGCCATTTTGGAGTTATGCAAATTAGCACGCTTGTAAGACGAATTTTATTGGGTTCTTGATCCTAATCTGATAAGTCTTGCAAAGACTTACAAAGGTATCTACATACAACATCTCATGCTTTTATCACGAAGTGAACACATCCCTTGTTGTTTAATTAAGCAGCAGTACTAATGCCTGCGACTAGAACCAGGGTATTTTCCCATAATTTACGACGAAGTATTGGGAAATGTCAAAGGGTTTCCATTCAGAGTGATACGTTATATATCCTTTTTTATCAGGAATAGCTGGCAAAGTAAGATAATTTCACAGCCAATATATCATGTATATTTACTTCCAGAAATGCAGGCTCAGATTAAGATTGTAAAATATCGGAGGTGGAGAGACCGCTACTACTACTACTACTACTACTACTACTACTACTACTGCTGCTGCTACTGCTACTACTGCTACTGCTACTGCTACTGCTCCTGCTGCTGCTGCTGCTGCTGCTGCTACTACTACTACTACTACTACTACTACTACTACTACTACTACTACTACTACTACTACTACTACTACTACTAATCCCACGACCGCTACAACTAGTAGCGCCACCATTACTACTACCCCCACTGCCGCCGCCGCCAAAGCCACAACAACAGTAATTTTACAACATTGCGGGAGATGATAAAATTTCAGATAAATGCTTCAAATAGCACGTCTTTTAACTTGTAAAGGGTAAAATTCCCGCTAATTACTAATATCACGTCGAGAGTATCTCAAGTGCCCGGGTTGTTTGCTTATAAAGTGAAGAAGCACGCGCTACCGAGAGGCTAAACACTCAATTAATTTCCAACTGCCCATAAGCGCGTCATTTGAGGTCCTTATCTATCAATTATATATAAACAGTTTACTTCCGGGTCAAAGCAGGTATGTTAACGATTCAGCCAAAGGGGCATAACTAAAAAACCCAGTTGTACACTAGCGCCACCTAGTGTCAATTTTTGGCGAAAAAAGCTCAACATGAATTATAGGCAGTTTTCAACTGCCCACAAGTTTCACCAACTGCCTATAAAGAGGTCGGAGGAGCACAAAACTTCCCGCAAGTCGCATAAATATATATATATATATATATATATATATATATATATATATATATATATATATATATATATATATATATATGAGCCCACCGCTCCATAGGTCATGCCTTTGATAGACTTCCTGTTTAGAGTCTATTTATATGTATAAAAGAACCATGAAATAAAGCCACTTTGAATCTTGAATCTTGACAAAAGCATTCCAATTTGCTCCAGTAAACTTACGTTGCGCTATAACCACTCAGTATAGCTATCTGTGCTTCTACTTGAAAACTATCTGCGGCGAAACACCGAGAGAAAACGACGGCTGTTGTACTGCCATCTTTGGGTTTGCGGAAATCCGCTCCCTTTCTTTGTACGAAATGCCGCCTATAAATTGTATTTGTGGGGAAACATGCAGCGAAATTCCGTTTGTTTTGTCTGCGGTATTATGACAGCCATTAGCCACACAACTGTTAGGCATATTTGACAACAATCGGCGATCGCGCAACAAGATCATTATTCGCACCGTTGAGGCGCACCGCCTGTGGGAGAGAAAAACGATGTAAACAGATTAAAAAAGAATAGGAAAGCAAAGAACAGCTTCTTCAAACACTTTCTTTCATTGTCGGATAGCAGTTAGCCATTAATATAATAGATTATACAATACGAATAATTGAATTAACAGACCATATTCATGGTTATTCCATACCGTCGTCATTTACCCCCATTTACCCACCCCAACCCTTCCTCTCAACTCCCACCATGCTTTCACCAGGTCTTCTCTTCTCGTTTCTTACCCGAAACAAAACGAAAGGGAAACGAGAAATGAGACCCAGTCACCTCCAGCCCCGCCACCCCACACATTCAAAATGGCTCCACTCGTGTGTATTTAGGTACATCTGAACTTTTAACCTGCTCATAACTTGGAACGAAAGGTTTGAGGAGATTAACGGTTTAACGAGCCTTTATTGCATCCCCATCATCCCCTCTCCTGTCGTCATCGTCGTCGTCGTCGTGGTCGTCGTCATCGTCGTCTGTGGCATCGCATTATCGTGGATGGCCCGAAAAGCTATAGGAGAGTAATACATTAATTGTGAGTACAGGAAGAACTATATACACATTAACGACAGCGGAAATAAAGCATTACAGCATATAGCATATCTATGCACACATTTCTATCATATTTCTATCATAGCTTTTTTCGAGGACGTCATTGCATAAATCTGTTAAGCGTGCTATGAGGTGACATCAGGAAAGCAGAGCTCGGTACAGTCAAATCAAGAATGGACTTGAGGAAACTAACGATTTTGGTCGAGAACAAGGCACAGTAGACAAACGCAAAGAAGGCGTGATTGCAGCTGTATGGTGTTTCTACTACTACAGCCGCAGAATACAGTAATGACACATATCATATGTAATCATACATACTATAGCCAGATGTTCACGTCATGTTAGCATTTAGCTCTGGCCACTCTAGGTAACTAGTCTCATTGGTAGTTGTGTAGTACTGTTGGCATTGGTGCAGGCTGTGTCATGGGGAATATATCTTTCCAGTGCTTGTGTAAGCATAGATCAAAGATGTACTTTATAAAAGGACTGTGTTTATACAACATAACCTGCGTATCCTTGATACTGTATAACTGTAACCGCTAGGCAGCTCCATGGACAGCTCTAAATAAGCATGATGCCTGCCACCACAAACACCTACGCCGCATCACTAGTCACCCATAGCCAGACAGTATACTTTCCAACGATGCGGTACACAAGATGTGCAATACATCGTTGCTGACCGTAAAAGTTGTCTAGCAATGATGGTCCATGTTAAGGAAGCCAGAAGACAGTCTTGGAATTCGCCAGCAAATATAAAGAGCCAGGAAAAGACATCATTGCATAAATCTATTAAGCGTGCTACGAGGTGGCCTCAAGATCTCAAATCAAAAATTTAACTTTTTTCACTGTAGGCCTTTGGTCGCATAATGTTAGTCGGTTGTCAGATAAAACACATTCGTGGTCATAAGATGTTTGGTGTGGGTTTATAATGTTCACCAATATTAACCCTTTAATAGCTAAATGTGCTCAAGATAACAAAATATTTGCTTATTGAATGTCTATGTGTAGGCCAAAAAGAAAGTATTTTTGAAAACTTACCACTAAAGGACTGGCTCGAACGTAAGGCTGTGCTTACACTGGTGCCACTCATTCACAATAACAATCTGAGGTAGCAAGTCATCGACTGCAGTGTGATTGCTCTGATGACCAGATTGGAACCCTACCCGTCCATCCTGGTCTTGTCCCACACCATTTGCGTACACACGACACGCTGCTGATCTTTTCCGATGACTGCGTTGAGTGTACCTACATAGAGCACATACCCGTTATGATAGACAGCTTTGTTAGCGTGTACATGATTTTGGAGCAGGCCAAATATTTCCTAGTAAAACTATTTATTAACTGCATCCTGTTCGTGTACTCCAGCGTAACACGAGATAGTGGTATGCAGTCAGTATGTAGGTCGGCATCCCTGCTTCTCAGATACAAATTCCATTGACGAGTTCGTATACAAACACCTAAAAAAGTAACCGAGAAAAAAACAGAACATCACCGACTGTTTCGAGAATCATTTTTGAATAAATGTTTAAACACTAAACGGACTTAATGGATTAAATGCGGATCCAGGGCTGCCGAATAAGAGGCCGGTATTTGTCCTCATTCATATGCAGTAGAAGAAATGTCTAACTTGCCAAACATTTCCTAGAAGAGTATGCTAATTTATAAACCAAATTACAAAATCCCGAGCAAGTATTAGTTATAACAAAAAGCATAGCCTTTGTAATCTTTTACCAAATGCGAAACTTACATAAGAAAATATGTATAAAATATAAGATTTCCATAACCAATGAAGCTAACCGGCAACCATCTAAATGAAATAACGACTCTCAGGTAATAACAGAAACAAGAAATATCATGTTTACTGAGGCTCAGCTAGTGCGTTTGATAATATTAGAACCTATTACTACTTCACTAGAGACACACAATTCATGCACGACTGGCGGACTTTTCGATGTTTATGTTAGAGTCAGCCACACCATTAAGATTGTGACGTTAGCTAAGTAGTGACGTAATTGATTACGACGCAATATAGATTAGTTTCATATCAGATCAGATCTATAATTATATAGTAAAACCCGGATGAAGTGACACCACCACCACCACACACCCACACCCCCACCCCAACCCACCCCCTACACCACACCCCCACCCCCACCCCCACCCCCGAAAGGAGAATCAGTAGGTGATCTCTTCAGGCAGGTGGTCTCTTAATACAGGTTTGACTGCATTGTTTAATTGGAATTGGAACATAAAAGAAATTTGCATCTTACGGTGCATTTGTTCTCTTACTACAGGCCATCTTTATATAAGATTAGACTGTAGCTTTACCCATTAGGAAAATAATGTGTTGTATGCTGATCCTATAACAATTTAATCTAAGAGGGGATATAACTCTGAAAGGTATTAATCTATGTGCTACTGATCGCATGCACAATACTCTCCCTTATAAATTAAGTTATATTGCTTCGTCCATAGGGAAAGAGCGAATGCGTGCGCGAATACGCGCGTGGACATGTGCACGGGCCGGAACATACAGATGTGCATGTGTATGTGCAAAGTTGGGCACGTGCGCAAGTTTTTTTTTTGTGTCTGCTTGTTCAGGCGTGTGTTTCAAGCTGTTGTCCAGCAGGGCCGTGTTTAGATTTGTCGGGACCTGGGAGAAAGAATTAGTGGTTGATCTGGGCCTATCCCGGATAAATTCTGAAACCTTGATGCTCTAAGATGACTAGAGAGTGCATTTCTCGAGTGAAACATGGAGCTTAAGTTCACAGTAAAATTATCTAGCTTGCAAATGTTCATAATTAACATTGTTGCCGAAACAACACAAAACAGCCAGAAAAAGGTTTTAGGCTTAGGCTAAAAAATCGAAAAGTCTGTGGATACCATTATATGTTAAAATATTTACTTGTCAGCCACTGACTTGGGGCTCCACAAGTGCGCTCACTAAAATTACGTGTACGATTGTGAATTAAACTTTTCATTAATTATCTTAAAACTTTAAAAGTGCACATTTTTTGTATCATTTTTAAATCGTTGGGAACTTTCTTTGTGTGAGTTCCACGGGTTTTGCGCCGTTTGCCATACCCTAAATCCTGACCTGTTGACCATGATCCGGGTCTAAGCATTGGATCCAGAATCCGATGAAATTTGACTATATAATATTGCTTCGATTTAGCGCCAATTTTAACACCAGAAAGTGTTTTGCCACCAGAGACATGCTTGCGTTTTGTTCGTAATCCGACTTGAAAATAAAAGATCTCGCATTGTCTAACATTATTGTTCTCATCAGCGATGTCATTGGTGACGCCATTGTCGTCGGTTTCATCGTCATCGTCATTATCTATTATTAATTACTATCGACCACATAAGGTGAACAGGGTATTGCATTCGGCTATGCCTGTCTGTCTGCCCGGTCGCCCGCCTGTCTGCATGCCTGGCTGTCTGTCTGTTCGGCTGCCTGCCTGCCTGCATGGAATTGGGAAATGAAACAAATTGGTCTCTTAAAGCGTGGGTGTTCTCTTAATATAGGTGGTCTTTATAGCAGGTTGCACTGTATCTGTACCCATTACGAAGGTACTCTGTTATGTGCTTATCTACTATAATTTAATGTAAGAGGGTTATAACTCCGAAATGTATTATTCTATGAAATACTGATTGCATGCAGAATAATCTCCCTTGTAAATCAAATTACGTTACCTCGTCATAGGGAAATAGTGTGTGCGTGCATGAGTACACGTGCATAGACTGGCACATATATGTGCGTGTGTATGTGCGGCGTTAGGCGTGTGTTCAAGCGGCACACACACACACACACACACGCACGCACGCACGCACGCACGCACGCACGCACGCACGCACGCACGCGCGCGCACATATTCACACACATTTTCCTGCATGTTTACATGTGTGTAGATCAAGGTTTTGGCCATCTGGACCGTTTTCTCTATAGCGTTACTTACTTATTTCTCAATTTTAAAGACATCTAAGAGTGGGTAGATTCAACATTGGGATTTTAAATAATTTTCCGTCGAGTCCACTGATTACGGTACTATTCACAGACTGATCCAGTGTTCACTCATATTCTTGACTACGTTCACATCTGTAGCGGCCTAGTTGTGATGTTAGTCTTTAAACAGGGGTGTAATGTGAACTTGGTTTGGAGACCAATTTCAGTTCACAAACTGTCAAGGGGAGATTTCTCTAGCGTCCTCCGGTGAATTCTGAGCTACCGGACACACCAGACGGAAACACAGTCATACTGCCGGCCATTTTCTTTTTAGCGCGAATCAGTTCTGCTCAAATAAACTATCGGTTCACCGCTACGTCCTAGAGCGCTACACTACTATATCAAGTCAATGGGCTCGCATCATGTAGGTAGTCTCAAGCTTATCTTTGCTCAGAATCACCTGTGTAGTGTTGGCATTTAACCCATATTACATCATTAGATTACCAGTATTTAACACATGAAACCCCAATACAAAAGCTTGAATCGTAGAAGACAGGTGTTTCAATAAGAAAGAGTGCCACGGTACTGCTGAAGTTATTCACCATTGTACGAAAGGATGAGACCGATCTGTCACTGAAGTATCCCAGTAGGCACACAACTTTGTGACAATGTTGAATAAAGACTGTACCTTGACGTCAGAATCTGGTCAGCGCATAGTTGATTTTGCAACATGGACTGACGTTAGACTACACCCTTGTGGCGACGTTGTGGCAATGTTTGATCACAACCATCAGACAACTCTCTCACAACATTTTCCCACCGTTGTGACAACGATGTATTAAGGATACGCCCAACGTCAGAATTTGGTCAGCACATAGTTGATTTCGCTACAGGGTCTGACGTTAGACTACACCCGTGATATGATGTTGTGACAATATTATACAACAACCATCCGACAACCTCTCACATTTCCGCAACGTTGTGACAATGTCAGAATTTGGTCAGCTCCTAGTTGATTTTGCAAAAGGTCTAACATCAGACGACAGCCTTGGTACGACGTTGTGACATAGCTTGATCACAGCCATCCAGCACATGTTTCACAACATTTCCCCAACTTTGTGACAACATTGTATTACGGTTTTACTCTGATGCGAGAATTTTCGCAACATTGTCTGACGTCAGACTACAGCCTTGGTACAGCATTCTAGCAATTACTACATTAGGCAACAACATTCTGAGAACTGTTCCTCAAACATGAATTTGAACTCATAGTATGCACCACTGCTGTAAACTCAGGGTATGAAAATATAGAATGAAATGGGCAGGAAAGTCTGTAAATAAAATAATAAAGTACTCTTTTTAAAGAAGATTTACTTTAATAAATCGTGTTAATCAAAATGATACCATCAAGCAGCTAGACCGTTTCATCGTGTGTACCTAGCCTAATGCTAAGGAAAAATGTATTTATCAAAGTACATCAACATGGGAGCATTTATGAGAGTGAAGGTTTTTTAAAAATTCATTCTAGATCATAGAAGGTATCCCACTTGCTGCACTGAGCAGGCAGTCGTGGCCAGAAACGCGAGAATTATAAGTAAATGATTATTTATGAAACAAATTAATTTACACAGGAAACCTAGTGATAATAAATTGACTGGGAGCGTTGGAGAGATCTTTTGTGAAATAATAACCATGTCATTTACATATATTTGCAGAGCCAGTATTAATTCAAATACTCCTGCTTCAAGCAACACTATTTCCCAATTAACATATCACCTGATGCTAATGATCATTACGATATTAAACCACGTCACGCATGAAATTTCAACTTCAAAGCGGATATACTGATTCCTGAATGTTTTGCCATTAATCACAATTATAGGAGAATAGCAATATTATAGCAAAATCCTCACCAATCTATTGATCAACAGACTATCAAATTTCGTAGAAATCACTTCCCAGGCTCAGACAGGTTTCTGAAAAAACAGCGCACCACGAGCACCACGAGCGACATTTTATACGCATGTCAGAAAAGTCAAGAAATTGTATGATTTATAGATCTATGATCATTTGATAAGTATTGGTATTAAAAGTCCATAGGTTGGGAATCAATGGAGGGTTCAATGACATCGTCAAAGACATTACAATATAACAAACGCACAAATTAACAAGGTGAATCTGTAAAACTGATTAATGCTCCCAGAAATGTGTATTTAAGATAACAAATATATTGCATAGAACTTGATTTCGATTATTACTCCCCTTCATTGTATGCATACGGCCTGGAGAAAGATGCTCTATGATGTTCTGTGAACCGTGAAAGCTGACCTACATTTCATAGACTAACGATCATTGAAATCACATACATATTAATTTTAGGATATTGTAGCCTACCATAGAATTGAAATTTATAAATATTCGGTCTAGGATAATAGATTGACTAAGTTGCACATGTTTAATGTTCAAAATCTCGCTGGTGAATATCCGCGCCACAGGTATCAGCTTTTATGTGAGAATTTCCAACCAGCCCAGGCAATGGGTTCAAATCATATACCAATGCCAATGTAATTATAATGGCGTGTACACCTCTAGTTAGTTATAAAGTGTTCATAAATTACCATAAAAAGTTAAAACATGCAACTCATAGACATCTAGAAACCAAAAATATGAAAAAGGAACCTTCACGGACAAAATGAATGAGTATACATGTAAGTAAAAGGACAAACACTAATTCAGCTGAATTAAATGTTTCGCCTGTCTCCTGTTTGTCAAGGTGGCATTGACAGCTCAGTGTTATCACTCTGCTTTCTAACATTATATGTAGCCATGTATCCAAGCATATGTCCAAGATTAGTTCTGGTAGTATTAAGTAATTAATAAATATAAATGCAAATGATTTGCCAAACGGAAAGATGTAATGTTCAAAGAGCAACCATGTACCCAAGTTGTGTTCCATTATGTTAACCAATCCCGAAATATAAGCTGATAACTTTAGCTAAACCCAACACGAGATATCAGAAGATACTAAATATCTCGTCGTGTTGCTTCAGAACTCGGCCTACCCTGGACTAAATATTCAGTGAAAAAGTAATGGCCAAGCCATACATGGATATATATATATATATATAGAATAATAGTTATCAAAAGATAGCAAATAGCTAACATGTATATACATATTTATTGTTACAGGATATGATGGACCATCGGATAGTCTCATTTTCAAATAATAATCTACTTGCCGAACAAACATACCCATGGTACTATCCAACACGAAAGCATAGTTTCGGAGACGTATAGCTTTAAGACTGAATCATAAAGCCTCACTGCCCGGTAGTAACCTGCAGTACACTGACTACAGACACACCAAGTCTGACCGAAATGCAAATAGTCCAAATATAAGCAAAGTTCAAAGCCTGAAAAAAGTAGAAACATTTTCAAAAGCAAACACATTAATATGATTCAGATTACATTTAAGAAGCAGATAAGGCAAATCAAAACATGTTATCTATTAAAATTGGACAAGTCTTTGCTGATTAAATTGTCATGGTAGAAAGAAGAGTATTTTTAAACAATTACCGCAGGAATGACTGGCTCGATAATCGAGCCAGTCATTCCAGTGGTAAACTTTCAAAACTACTCTTCTCTTTACCCACAGATGGACATTTAATAAGGAAATAGTGTGATTTTCTTGACCAAATTTGACCAGTAAAGGGTTAGCTGCAGAAAATATCCTTAAAGGGTTACCCACATCCCCCACCCCGACCCCCCCCCCAGACCATGCTCAGTACCAAACAACTATTAACTATCTGAGGAAATAAATACACATAGCTATTCTTCAATTTCGTATCGATAAAGTATCAGTTTTCTTACAAGTAATGGGTTACTCAGAAATCTGTATTGCGTGGCCTTTCACCTTGAACATATACAAGAGAACAATCTTTATCAACGGGCATATGTTCGCATTGCGTTTGTACGCACTAGTGGTGTCCTTCACGATTAGTTAAGCGTTGATAGTATGCACACGGACAGCGATATACTGATTATTATAAACGAGATATATCATTCAGTTTGCCAAATTATATTATCATTTAATGCGCGTCTGAATCGCGTGGCTGATTATTACCAAGTCAAACCTAAAACCCCATCACTACCACCACTTCTTATTATCTCTTGTCAATGTAGGCTAGCCTCTCACTAGCGGGCTTGTGTTAATCTCATTCCCAGAGTGATACAGTAGGCCTATTGTGTTTATTTCTAGTAAAGGAATGCTATTGAACTTCTTGTCTCACAGTCATATTGCCAATTATTCGTGTAGTTTTACCAAATACTCATAAACTGACTGCTGCATACCGTAAGATGAGGTTTTCCCGACATCAGGAGGTAGCTTCGCCAGCTAGGTGATTGCATTTCTTTCATACCATCACAGGTGCCATCCACTCGCCGTCACTGTCACACATTCTCTCCCCACCCACCGACTCGATCCAACTTAGTGACTCCGTCCATCTCACACACACACGCACGGATACACGCACGCGCAGTCAGTGTCACCATTAGCTCACCCACCCACACACCCAGGGACACCTGCCAACCGACTCGCCAACCTGCGCTCTGAGTGATAAAATAGTGTTACCCTAACGGAATATTGGCGAAAATCCTGGCATTTTGCACTTCCAAATGCAAAGCTGGATTTGTATTAAGATTGCACTGACCTTTACGTTAAACGTCTGAATGTCTGTGCTCCTCCTCTTGGTTGAGGTAACCATGTGACGATGATTAGTTTTAGCCATCTGGTTGATATATGTAGCAATGAGTCCAAGTTTAGTCATAATAGGCTGACCCAATCATTAGATATAAAACGATATGTTGAATAAACCCAAAAACCTAACCGGAAACAATAGAGTATTATACCAAGGTCACTGTGGCCTTAACCGTTGACCTAAATATCATTGTGTTCCATCCGGTTGATATATGTAGCCTAATCTGTGTTCAAGTTTAGTCCCAATAGCATGAAGTCATGGCGAGATATAAGAGGATATGTTGAGCTAAACGCAAATCTATAGTTTTATACCACGGTTACAGTGCCCTTGAACGTTGACCTCAGTACCATTAGGCTCCATCCTGTGGATATAAGGAAGCATGTGTCCAAGTTTAGTCCAACATGGTGAAGCCACACTGATATATTAGCTCAACCAAGATTGGACGCTGGCAGACAGACAGACAGACATACAGACAGACGGACGGACGGACGGGCGTGCGGGCGGGCGGGCGGGCAGGCGGGCGGGTGGATGGGCGGGCGGGCAGGCGGGCATTTATGCAGGTAGGCAGGCAGACAGACTGGCAGCCAGCCAGCCAGCCAGGTAGGTTGATTGGCTACTCTGGAAGCATAGTTTATTCTGCATCTGCACACGACCGCTAAGCATAGAATACACAAGTTATCATGTGAGCATAAGAATGTGTCTTTTAAGGTCACTCAGTAAATCATCCACTTCTGTGAGGTACCGTTCTCCCTAACCACCAAGCCACAATCCTCAATGGGTGGTTACTCAACGCTGAATGAACATTTATTGAGTTTATTGATTTACGTTCTGCTTTTTTAGCTTAAATACGCTATGCAATGTTGCTACTCGTGCATGTTTTTGACAGTCACATATATGCTTTCGGAATAATGTAATAGGCATTGATGTGTTTTTGTCAGAAATATCGCTTTTCAACCCATACCCATACCACATATTTCTAGCTCATCCAGCGAATTGCCGATGGCACCGTACAGATTTGGAAACTAGGGTGTCTGCTTGCAAAATATTGTATACAATACAAAAGCTTGTACCTACACATTGAGTTGGTCTAAAGCTAAGCCTCTTATTACTAGACATCTGCAGCACTATATACACTATTAATGCCCATTGCATGATAACCAGGTGGTTTAGAAAAACATATGTATTTGAAAGCATTGGACTGGATTTAACATATATGTATAGTGTAGAAATTAATTTATATACATACAATTATAATATAAACTGATTTTAGTAATTTTCAGTACGTACTGACCTTTGGTTTTGTGTGAATTGTAACCAGACATGCAACTGTACAAATAAGACTGATGTGTGTGAGAAAGATATATATTCATTCCCATAATCGGCCCAAATGGTATAATAGTTAGCTGTATATTGCGTTGTACAATGTGATTAACACGATCGTATCTGTTTTACAGTCTACGCCATGATATCCATAAGCACATCCAGTAGTACACGCGCCATTCTCTTTCTCACACACATAAGTATATATGAATACAAGGCTACAAATGTAGTGCAAGTAGTAGCATATCTCCATGGAACAGTGCATGGATGCCAGACACTTATACATTAAGAAGCAATATACGTGGGGGTGAACGTGCGTTGTCAAGAGTATCAGAAGAATTGCATGGGGGTGGGGGGAAAGGGGCTGAAACAGCTCTCATATTTTGAATTGAAGTTTGTTTCACTTTTCAAAATAATCAGCATGGGCTTGATAAACACAATTTGTTTATTCTGAACTATTTAAAGCGTCAACACCTGGTAAGATACTTGGTGTATTATGATCCTGACCAACTTTTCATTGCTGTGTACCTTTGATTGGTTCATTTAGTAGACAGACTGATGTGATGCTGGTAAAATACTGACATTGTCTCGATCTCATCATCTGACTAGGTGAGCGTAAATCACAACCACATGCATCGCCAAGCAGGCAATACGTCGTGTATTATTTATTAAAGGAAATTTCACATCATCTTATACTAACCATTCCGGTGATAAAATTTACCATCCACAATCCATTCCTGATATGTTATGTTCTTATCAGGCCGACAACGAAATATATGCAAGCTTTGGTATCTAAGTGTTAATACTTTTCTACAGGCTATGATGGTTGTCATGATTTATTTTTCAACGAATCAGAAAAAGTATGGCGTGGCTGCCTCGATAGATACGCTCAGTTATAGAGGTACCAACTCTAGTGTGTTATGGGCATCAACCGATCAAAGATCCTGTGTTTATTTGTGCAAGGTGGAATTGTCATATGTTGGGATTTATTTCGTTTCATTACATTTAGATACGCGGTTTGGGCTTGACGGCTAAGGGACTGATTGCCAACAAATCCAAATATTTTATTCTTAGTGAGTCTCCATTTGTAGGCAGGGAGATGACTATGTTTGAGGATTTTCAACTGGAATGACTGGCACCATAACCCAGCCAATCATTCTGGCGATGGATTATATGGGATGGCCATCTCTTGGCCAGCAAATGCATACACGTCCAGACCACTGCATTCGCCGCCATGGCAGGCTTGGTGTATGCGAGAGATCTCTGCGCAAGGGAACCATCCCTACATAGTTACGATTGACTCGCTTGCTAAATGTTAAGACAAACATAATGGAAGAGTGTTGACTTACTTAGGCAATAAGTTGACTGAATTATGTTGCTCATAGGAATCAATCTGAAGGCGCTGTCAGTCAAATCAATTGTAAAATACTTAGCACTACATGTGTGGAGGTTATTGTAGTAAAAATCGTGACTGTCGTATACCCCTATCAATTGAGCGTTCACATATATTTCTTAAGTCGCTGAGGGCACCATGCCGACACATTTACACATCTATATTTGCAAATACAGCTTCTATTATAGAGTTACATTAAGGGAATACTTGCTTCTATAAATAAATAATCTTGAAAATACTCTGTATTTTTGTTGTAAGATAAGGTTAGGTATTGGGATAGTATTAATACATCCATGAGCTTACAGTGCACGTCTGATATTCTTAATTTATGAAAGTATTGAATTTACAAACGAATTCAATTAGAAAGAACTCTGAAAATCTTAATTATGTCTAGACTATTCACCGGACTCGGTTGGGGGTGGGGTGGGGTGGGGGTGGTGGTCTAGTAATGGGGCCACGATCAGGAAGGGCGGGCCGGGTGGAGAGAAACTATAACAAGTATACGATGACATAAAACAAATAAGTTGCATAACATATTCCACACATAGACCGTAGTATACCGGGTTATGTGCAAAACCATTACATAAGAGTCTATCCTGAAAATCACAACACCTAAGGGAGACTATATACAACATGGATACCAATCAAGTAGTATACAATTATGGTAGTGGTTCTTGATAGGGCGCGATGATTGTAATTAGCATTTTCTATCAAGGAAATGCCAGAATTTACATTTTCACATTCATGCAAATTATACATATATACTGCTGACATTGCTGCACGCTGCATCATGGGGAACATAGCTTTCCAGTTCTTCTGGAAGCTATGGATTCGTAAATCAAAGATGCCCTTGGTAAAAAGACTACGTTTATACAATGCAACCTGCGTATCCTTGATGATGTATAACCGTAACAGCTGGGGAGCTCCAAAGGCAGCTCTAGACAAACTTGACGCCTGCCACCGCAAACACCTACGCGCAGAGAGCATAATTTCCAACGATGCGTTATACGAGATGTGTAATACGCCGCTGCTGTCTGTAAAAGGGCCCCCAGCAAAGATGATCCATGTTTGGCCATGTGCTAAGGATGCCAGAAGACACACCAGCACAGAGAGCCGTGGACTTATACCTACTCGGAGCCAGCAAATACAGAGTCAGGAGAGAACGTCATACCATAAATCTGCTAAGCGTGCTACGAGGTGGCCTCACGAAAGCAGGATTAGGTACACTCAAGTCAAGAATGGACCTGAGGAAGCTAATTATTTTGATTGAGGACAAGCCACAGTGGGTAAAGGCGAAGAAGGACTGACTGCAGCTGTTTCTACTACTACAGCCGCAGAATACAGTAATCATACATACATACATACTAGTGATTGTAGTCACAAGCGACTATATATTAACACTACACGGTTTGCACCCATGCAATTGACTCAATTAACTTGGCAACACACGTCTATTATAGATATGCAACCTACTACATCTGATGGTAGTGAGCAAGGAATCCAAAGCAAAACACATAGTACCGCTCACAGGCAATGGAGTTTGACCGATGAAAACAAACAGGAAATTTACTTTACAACATATTGTATTGCACCTATGCAACCGACTACATCTGATGGTGGTACATATGACACCCCATCCATACCACATTGCCTGACACACATGAAACTGGCTCCATCTGATGGTAGTACACATGACACCCCATCCATACCATATTGCCTGACACACATGTAACTGACTACATCTGATGGTGGTACACATGACACCTCATCCTTACCACGTTGTCTGACACACATGAAACTGACTGCATCTGATGGTAGTACACATGACACCCCATCCATACCAGATTGCCTGACACACATGTAACTGACTACATCTGATGGCAGTGCACATGCCATCCCATCCATACCGCATTGCCTGACACACATGTAACTGACTTCAGCTGATGGTAGTACGCATGGATCCCCATCCATACCACATTGCCTGACACACATGTAACTGACTACATCTGTTGGTAGTACACATGATAACCCATCCATACCACATTGACACACACACATGTAACTGACTACATCTGTTGGTAGTACACATGATAACCCATCCATACCACATTGCCTGACACACATGTAACTGACTTCATCTGATGGTAGTACACATGACACCCCATCCATACCACATTGCCTGACACACATGTAACTGACTTCATCTGATGGTAGTACACATGTCATCCCATCCATACCACATTGCCTGACAGTTGGTATTCTAACCGCCTGTGTTGGCGAAACGCCACTCTTTTGTGCTGTGTGCCGCGCGGTCTCGCACAGGGTTGACTGTGGATATTAGGTATTTGGTTGTTAGAAGTATATTGTTATTCTTGTTTATAAAGTCTAGTTAATTTGATGTATTACACAATGTTGTCTATGTACTACTGTAGATCACTGTATGCTTAAACGTGGAATATCATTCAGTAGCAATCAATTTCATTTCAATAAAATACATTTTAAATTTCATTTCATTTGTATACAATAATTAGGCAATACTATCGCCTAAATTGCACGACAACAACCTCATTTTACCTTTTACCCCTTTGAACACGATATGGCAAACTCGGAACATCTTTTATATGCTAAGCTGATTCTGTTCCATATTTGCAAACTAATTTGACTGGGAGCGGTTGCTGCCTATATCAGCAATACGTTCCTGTAAGGTTGTTTTCAAAATAATAAACAAAAATAAATCAAATCCTGCATGAGTCAACGGGCTAAGAGATAGTTGGGACCTGGACAAGATTATACAATGTTTGCTACTCCACGAACTCCCAATATGTGTAAACTAAAGCGTCTGTGCCAGAAACCCTATTGACTATTTTTTAAATAATTGTACTAGAAGTTGTTGCTGCCTCGTGCAGAAATTACTTCCAATCAAATTATTTTCAGAATATTTAACCAACTAGTAATTAGAAGCAAAATTAATTCTGTCATATTTGGAGCTGTCGCTTAAAGTGTCACAGCATGCACATGGTTAGACTAGGTTCAGTTATTCAATACTATTATGCATTAAGTGGATATAAGTACCTAAGCGCTCTTACGCAGTCTAGAAGTATACTTCACTTCGGGCCAGAACGTGCATACATGTAACAATAGAATATCTGGCATTGTTTTGTTTTTACAGACAGTGAAATTGGTGACAGTTTTGTGCAGCAAATATATATTTTCGTATATGTTACCTTATTATTGGCATTGTATAAATTACTTTTGCTCAGGTTGGTAGAATCCCGTCCATAAATCATATGTTCCAAATTTGGGCGAAACATATATCTATTGTGAGAGAGGTTTTAAAGAAAACACATTTCCCCTCTGACGAGAAATTCAGCATATCTTTAACAGCGTAATTAGCATAAATGCAGCAAAGAATATTTTAAGTCTCAGTATGGTATGCTTCGGAAAGTATGATTCATGAAATTTGTCTAATAATTTTCTAAATTTAGGCAATTGGTAAATAATTATGACTGGTTTACGTTTGGGGTTAGCATTCCGTGGTCCATGGCAGCTCAACCCAGGAGATTTGGCCTGCCATACCGCTGTTAGTACTAACATTAAATATATATAAAACATTATATTATTATTATATATAAGCCTGGGACCAGCCTTAGGCCGATCAAATTTGCTTATCATACTAATATATGAAATATGCACGATATCCCGCAAAGAAAACATTTTTTTTTACCAATTAGTTCGCCGAATTTACCGCCACGCTCTCTATCTGTCAATGCTGTCCGATCAAATAACGGCTCCTACAATGGTCTTGCGAAATGTAAATGTGTAGCCCAAGAGGAGACAGGTTTTGCTTTTATATGTTACCTCTGGAATGACTAGCTCGATAACCGAGCCAACTATTGCTATGATAAATTGTCAAAAGTAATCATCTCTTGGTCTTCTCATGAAGATTTTTATCAGAAAATTGAAATTTTCTTGAACCGATTAGAGAGTCAACAGCATTAACTAATTATATGCACCGAGCGTCGACGTCCGCGTGTGTGCATTCCTTTGAATACCCAACACCACATGTCCGAATAATTTATTACCATTCAAACGTGATCCTATCAAGAAAGACTACCACTATGAATGCCGTGGTATGTGGCACGTACCTAAGCTCACGGCGGACTGATCGCCGCCAGCCATCAACTCATTAATGGCAACCGGGTAAATGACTGAATGACGTCTATAGTTGCCCTGAGGATTATGTCATTATTGAAAGTCACCTACCGAACAAGTCCTTCCAGTGATAATTCTTCAAAAACTTGTCTTGCCTTTGCTCGCAACTGGATATTCGGTAATGACGCATTTTGATCTTTCTTAACCAATCTAGACCATCAACGGGTGAATCACTGTTGCTTTTTGTTGATATGCACAGGACAAGGGTCAAATAGGAATATTTTGCAAATTTCGGTAAGCAAAGTGCTTTACCCCTCTTTGTGTAAACTTAACTCTATATATGTGTGTATTTTGTGAAGGTATTTACGGGATTCCCCTGAAGTAAAACAAGTAGAGCAACAACTTGCTGCTGTAGTGTTGTAAATCGTTGGTGCTTGTGTAATAGGTGTATCACACTATTATATGTGTTCAAATAGGATCGTTGCTAAATTGTTCCACAATATAAGAATACATACGAATCTCCACCGTCAAGACGGCAAATACAGCTACACAATTATAGCATTTTAGAGTCATAATCACATTATACCAAGTATATACCATTCTCGATATAAATGCCTGTGCCAACTGAATCAAGCATTGGGTATTCTACCTGTAATTACTGATAAGATTATTGTTTTTCAACAGCCGTTAATCCATGCGACACTGATAAAGGTGGATGTGTCCACATATGTACATATACTGGTCCAGGAAACTCCACTTGTTCGTGTACGGTTGGCCACGCATTGGATGACAATAGACAAATATGTACTGGTAAGTATAATACATTGTTGTCAATGTTCTTTCAGCTAGTCTAAAGTGCATCATTGAATATGGCATATATTTTATTCTGAAACAAGTAAAAGAGTTTCACTTTCGGTGAATTCTGTCTATCTTACACACCATTTTCTTGGATCCTCATTAAACACCACTCTATGGAATATGGGATGGGTGGCCATGACTAATACAATTACTGGAGTGAACTATGAAATTACATTGATCCGATGTCAGCCTATGTAATTTATTTAACTTTATTTTTCTCAGAAAGTTGTCTGGCGAATGTCAACTTGATTCCAAAGCTTGCCTGTCATAAGAGTACACATTCTAGGTCCATGATTTTGTTACTGAGTTTCAGCGAAATCTGGTATGATTAGATTTTACTAGTGATTAAAAGTTTAATGGGTTACAAATACTAACTTCATAACATGTGATTCTTTTTTTTCATTTCCGAGATTTCTATTAAAATGTATTGAAATGTTCATTCTAAAGCACCTTAAGAATAGCAAAATAATATTACAAGTGGTATTGTGACGTCATCCCTGCTGGGCAGTAATGGGTGAAATATTGTATTGCTTGCGGCGTGCAACAGTAGCAACATACATTTATTACACAAGGGATGTGGGTGGGTTGGGGTGGGGTGGTGTGTAAAATTAATTGGTAATGCTTAAATGAACGTTATACAGTGGCATACAAGCTTGCTTTTGTGATAAATAAATAAATAAATATTAAAAAATTAATAAATAAATACATATTTTCGTTCAGATTATAATATACCATTCTCAATATCAATGGCTTGCGCAACCGAATCAAACATCTATCACTCTACATGCGATTACTGGCATGTGTATTGTTTTTTAACAGCCGTTAATCCATGCGACACTGATAAAGGTGGACGTGGCCACATATGTACATATACTCGTCCAGGAAACTTCACTTGTTCGTGTAATGTTGGCCACGCATTGGATGACGATGTACGAAGATGTACTGGTACGTATAATACATTGTTGTCAATATTCTTTCAGCTAGTCTAAAGTGCGTCATTGAAGATGGCATACATTTTATTCTGAAACAAGTAAAGGATTTTCACTTTGGGTGAATTCTGTCTATCTTACACACCATTTTCCTGGATTGGATGCTCTTTAAACACCACTCTATGGAATAGGGGGTGGGGGGGGGGGGGGGTGTGGCCATGACTAATACAATTACTGTAGTGAACTCTGAAATTACATTGATCCGATGTCAGCCTATGTAATTTATTTAACTGTATCTTTTTCAGAAAGTTGTCTGGGGAATGTCAACTTGATTCCAACGGTTGCCTGACATATTCGTACACATTTCAGGTCCAGGATTGTGTTACTGAGTTTCAGCGAAATCTCACATGCTTAGATTTTACTAGTGATTAAAAGTTAAATGGGTTATAAATACTAGTTTCATAACATTTGATTTCTTTTTCATTTCCGAGCTTACTATTAAAGTGTATTCAAATGCTCATTCTAAAGCGACCTAAGAGTAGAAACATAATGTTACAAGCGGTATTGTGACATTATCGCTGCTAGACGGTAATCAGAGTGATGTATTGTATTACTCGCGACATGCAACAGTAGCAACATACATTTATTACACAAGGGTGGGGTGGGTGGGGTGTGTGTAAAATTAATTGTTAATGGTTAAATGAACGTTATACAGTGGCATACAATCTTGCTTTTGTGATAAATAAATAAATATAAAAAACCAAAATAAAATAAATACATATTTTCGTCCAGAGTATAATATACCATTCTCAATATCAATGTCTTTGGCAACCGAATCAAACATCTATTACTCTATATGCGATTACTGACATGTGTCTTGATTTTCAACAGCCGTTAGTCCATGCGGCACTGATAATGGTGAATGTGTCACATATGTACATATACTGGTCCAGGAAACTCCACTTGTTCGTGTAATGTTGGCCACGCATTGGATGACGATGGACGAAGATGTACTGGTACATATAATACATTGTTGTCAATGTTCTTTCAGATAGTCTAAAGTGCGGCATTGAAGATGGCATATATCTTATTCTGAAACAAGTAAAAGATTTTCACTTTGGGTGAATTCTGTCTATCTTACACACCATTTTCCTGGATCCTCTTTAAACACCACTCTATGGAATAGGGGGTAGGTGGCCATGACTAATACAATTACTGTAGTGAACTCTGAAATTACATTGATCCAATGTCAGCCTATGTAATTTATTTAACTTTATTTTTCTCAGAAAGTTGTCTGGTGAATGTCAACTCGATTCCAAAGCTTGCCTGACATATGAGTACACATTCCACGTCCAGGATTTTGTTACTGAATTTCAGCGAAATCTGATATGACGAGATTTTACTAGTGATTAAAGGTTAAATTGGTTACAAATACTTATTCATAACGTTTGATTTTTTTTTCATTTCTGAGCTTTCTATTAAAATGTATATTCTAAAGCACCTTAAGAGTAGCAAAATAATATTACAAGCGGTATTGTGATGGCATCGCTCCTAGGCGGTAATGGGTGAAGTATTGTATAGCTTGCGACGTGCAACAGTAGCAACATACATTTATTACACAAGGTGGTGGGGGTGTGGGGGATGGGTGGGGGTGAGGGTGGTGTGTAAAATTAATTGAGTATAGTTATACAGTGGCATACAAGCTCGCTTTTTTGTGATAAATAAATAAATAAATATAAGAAAACTATTTATGCTAAACACATTATAAATTCTGGACCAGCAGCTCACTGATTTTCAAAGTTATCTGATTTTATATGGAGGACGCGGCTCGCCTTTGATTCAGAAATCAAATATTTGTGTCCGTCCATCTGACTTCTTGAAAGTTCTTAGTTTCGTGCCAGAGTATTTCTGCCTGGTCTTGTCTTAGTGTACCACTCTAGCTATCATACTTACATCAATAAGTTGAATCGTATTGTGAATTTATCCTCCTATTGTTACAATCATAACTAGAATCTGAGTACAATTTCTAACTAATATGTAACATTCATAATTTTACTCGCGTACACCACCAATCAAGCTAAACACAAGACCAAAGTTCTGTACAAGACGTGCAAATATATAGCGCTAGCTATATAATCTTGTGCCGGTACATTATCATTCCCAAAATCTGTGGTGGAAATCACTGATGTCATCTTGTTGACCGATCCGTGCACTCGAGCGCCAGTATTGCCTATAATGGGCATACTGATATATGACTAATTTTTGCAGGGTTCGTTTCAACGACGACATCAACTATTGCTATCAGGAATTGTGCGGCCATTATGTTGACTCACATTTCTTGTACGTCAGCAGTCATTTCACAAGGAGAACAGGACCCTCTAGCCCTCCTCATTCTGAATTCAAAAGGCGAATCCAGAGTTAACATTTATATGCAAGAATATGCATGTCGAACAGTTCAGATTTTACAGCATGTATATACCCTGACTGCTATATCTCTATGCATCAGGAACTGCAGCTTTATTACCAGTCAATACAATATTCTCTTGGTTTTTCCTTGGATAGTGCTAGCGTATCCCTATCCATAAACGACTACAATGCTTTGATCACAGCGACCGTTATTTTAAATCGAAACATTACCTTTGTCACCATAACTTATTTGCATCATGAGCAGCTAAACAAGGTTGTGGATGCCGTGGCTATGTCTCCACCACGCCCACGTCACCACCCATTACCACCCAACCACCACACTACCCCCATCCACCCCACACATCCCACATCATCAAAGCAATTGCATACATGCATATTCTAATGTTGGTGACCACCATATGAGAGGCCATTCACAAGTAACCCCAATAAGCGATGGCAACTTTGCCTAGCTCTGTAGAATACCTAATTCTAGGATTAAAACTGTGAACTGAAGAAATATGAGAATTTATTAGTAACAATACAATTATAATATTTTGGAGAGTAAAACTAGGGTATTACGCAGTTGAAGACGCTTTTCTTAATCCCATATCGATAGAGTGGCCGGGGTGGCTGTGGACCCATCGCCACCACGATTCGGTCTTTATTGTTTCACAATATAGATGCTAATAATTAATGAAGACAAAGTAAATATAATTAGTTGTGTGTGCGTGCGGGAGGGCGGGTGGGTGGGCGAGCATGCGGGCGGGAGGGCTGCGGGTGGGCGTGCGTGTGTGCGTAATAATACACATCATAGCGTTCATAAATCTAGTTGTGTATATTCTTATTTTACAGCTGCAACTATATCCGACCCAGACACTGTAACTGGTGGTATGATTGCGGGCATTGTCATCGGCTGTGTCATAGCTATCGCATTGAGTACGGCATTGCCAATATTATTGCTTTGGTAAGACTTGTACTATATGTGGGTAGTGCAGAACCACTAGGTAATTGGTGAATGCACTTCTGCGATGTTAGGTCCGTTCACAACCATACGCCTTTTAAAAGACATTCAGATAAACACTTTGACAATGCAGCCTACACAACATAGTTCCCGATTGAATCAGCACGCAATACACAATTTAGCCGGTACAACAAATAGACGAATATGAAAGCGAGGGACAGTCCATCTAGCCTATCCAGCACGAGAGGACTATGTACCTATGTAAGAAGAAGAAGAAGAAGAAGAAGAAGAAGAAGAAGAAGAAGAAGAAGAAGAAGAAGAAGAAGATGATGATGATGATTATGAAGAAGACTTCATGTATTTTATTTACAAATCATAAAAACTATTTTTTTTACAATTTCGCATTAAAACATCATAAAAACGCATCCTAACCCTCCATTCTAACAAGTATAATTTTTCACCAGCCCGACACTGCACTAATGACGATCGCACACCCCGAGCCAATAATAGACATTTATCTTAGAAAAAACCATTAAACTTAAGATCATTGTTTACCTCAGTACACAATATATTGTTAAAGGCACAAAGTCTCGAAATTCGTTTAAAAACCCTTCATGTGTGTTATAGTGAAATTCAATGTGAATCCGTGACCTAATTCTATATATGCAATCCTTGAGTTGGTCCGTCTGTTCACACCCATCCATCGGATGTTGGCGTGTTGTATACGTCGCCATTTTGGCATTTGAAATTACACAATTAGCCAAACGATGACAAATTCTACGTTCTGATTTAGATGAACATTGCGGACATGGTAAT
Source organism: Chaetoderma sp. LZ-2023a (assembly GCA_034401795.1). Taxonomy (NCBI): domain Eukaryota; kingdom Metazoa; phylum Mollusca; class Caudofoveata; order Chaetodermatida; family Chaetodermatidae; genus Chaetoderma; species Chaetoderma sp. LZ-2023a. The sequence continues at coordinate 45,400,310 of CM067361.1, forward strand.
CCTTGTATATAATCAACCGGATAGAACTTATCAATCTCCATGAAATGGAGAACAATCTGTCTAATGGCTAAACGTAATGGGCGAAGACGAGAACATGTTATTAACATATGTCCAAGGTCCTCCTTTTCACCACATACTACACAATCATCATTAGTACGGTAACCCGCTCGGTAAAGAAATACCCCTGTATTCAACGCCCAGTGTAATATTTTCCACGATAAGTCAGCTTCATAATTGGTGCATGGGTATTCATAAAAGCAACGGCAGGATGCTACCGATGACGTTTCCAAACGTAGAATATCTTCCCATATATTGTTAACAGAGTTCCTTAAATTAGCTGTATACTATTTCAATAATGACAATTTATATAGCTCTCTTTTGCAATTGGTATGTATGGACACCGTAAAAACACAATCTTTAAAAGTACACGATAGCTCAATGTCATACAATGAAAGGGGGATATGGCCAGGTCTGCTAAGCATAGCAATCAACGCATGTGGATGACTATTCCACAATGCATCTAGCTTTATGTTCAAGAGCCGTTTAGAGTGATGCCTGATTTTAGGACCTATCGCATCAATAGTTATCTTTTGCTTATTGTGTACAATAGTTGTGATACTTGAATTAATAAAATCATCATAGAAAAAGGTAAGCCCTGTGTGGTATTTTTGACGAGTGGATTGAGGAAAGGGGCTTCATATAAAACATTTGCTTCGCAAATGGCTTGTGATATTCTTGACACCTTGAGGACAAACCAAGAGTTTAATAAGCATCTATAAAAACAAGGTATTTATATCAAGTTGAATAAAAAAGTAACTGTCGATCATAGTTCAAATTGTGTACCTGTTTCAAGAACCAGCTGGGGAACATAAAACATGGATGATTGCTATTTAAACAAATGAAAGTCTGTACATAAGAAATGCGAAAGGCTCGTATTCGGGACTGTAGATGCGCTAATCTTGCCCGCCATTGCCTAGTGGCAGGGATTGCAATTCTCTCGTTACCCAGTGCGTCCCTTGCCAAACGAAGTTAACTAGGCGTTTTTGAATGGAATTTACTAGTACACTAGATGGATCCATAACAACAACCCTATACCAAAGTTTTGAAGCATCGAGCAGATTTGTTACGATAATACGGCATCTGAGTGACAGTGCTTTTGATGGCGATCACCAAGTGAGAAGTTTATTATTAACGTCCATTTCTAGAGTGTCCCAGTTCTTATTAGAATAAGTCAGAGAATTGCCGATGCATGCGCCAAGAACTTTTAGACCATCACTATTCCATTTAATCCCTAGCGGTATGTCAGGTCGACCCTTCCATGCACCCACCCATAAACCTTCCGTCTTTTCCAAATTACCTTTAGCATTGGACGATGCTTCATATATGTCTATCCAATACTGTAGAGTACAACTATCTTCATTTGAGGTATTAAAGGCTGTTACAAAATCAGCATAGTCTGAGCATGCTACATTTTCAACCGTGGTATTAGGCAATGCTACTCCCTCCAGTCCCCTGTTGGATCATAACTTGTGCAACACTGGCTCTTTGGAAATAGCATACAGGGCGCCATATAATGAGCAGCATTGCCTAATACCACGTTTGAAGGAAAATGGGGTAGACAGTGCATTGTTGATTTTTAATAAACTTTGAGTGTCATTATACAGTGTTTGAATGCATCTTAAAAAATACTCTCCAAAGGCAAATGCATTCAAAGTATCAAGTCAATAAACATGATTCACACAGTCAAACGCCTTTTCTTGTTCAAGTGATTATACGCCTTAAGGTAATGATTGGGAATTTGAATATTCGACAATATCTGTGATTAACCTACTATTATTAGCAATCTTCTGCCGTGGAATAGAATAGGTCTGCTCCTCGTGAATTATTTCTGATAGAATTGTACGCATACGGTTGTAAAGGACTTTCGGAAATATTTGTAAATCCACGCACAAAAGGGAAACGGGCCTCCAATTTTTTTATAAGACTGAGGTCCCCTTTTCTGGTCAATGACGTAGTGACTGATCATCTACACGACTTAGGCAGTCTTATATCTATGATTGACTGATTACACACTAAGAGAAGATCTTTGCCAATGATTTCCCAAAATGCTTTATAAAACTCAGATGGCAAGCCATCAATATCGGGTAATTTATTATTGTTCGATTTATAAACTGCAACAGAGGCCTCTGAGAACTCAATAGACATTTCTAGGTCGCTTTTCAAGATTTCGGTCACTTGCGGAAGATGAGCATAATAACATATTGTCGGGCTATCAGGCTCATTAACATGCTGAAAGCGGGACCTCACCCAGGCGCCTTTAGCTTCTGTTTGAGTAGAGTCGCTAATAGTGATTGCTTTTGTTTCAATTGGATTGATATATAGCCATTCTTTGGTAGTTTTGCGGTTAGGCAGGCCATGTCAGATTGTAAGCATTCTCGTTCCACTCGTACTATGCCAGCCCGCTCGCATGAAAACCGCTGGGAAATGGTACAAATGTGTTTTACCCATATCCTACCAGTCATGTACAGTCAAATGTCGTTAACTTTTCCTGCCGATTTCCCCCGAAATCAGTTATTAATTTACAATAGTCGTTTTCCTTCAACAAAGCTGGGTTCAGACACCAGTATGGACTTTTTCGCTTCAATATTTTAAATTGTATTGAAAACTTGACAAATGAGTGCTCGGAATCATTACATGGTACTGTTATGCATCATCTTACAAATTGTTTAAAATGTGCGGTAATATAAAACCTATCCAGTCTGGAGGAAGTACCATCGGACCTGGTCAAAGTAAATACTCTTGACAAAGGATAAAGAAACCTAAACACATCTGCGAGCTTATGGAATTGGAGCATTAAGTTGAGATTTCTGGCAGCGGTGGGATGGGTTCGACTGCGGACGTTCTATCTATTTCATGGTCTGTTGTACATTTAAAATCGCCACCAAGAATTATTGAATAAGCATTCGTTAGTGTAGAAATATATGTTTCTAGACTATCTATGCATTGTAATTTATCATGGCATTCTGTAGGAGTATATACATTTATCAAATAAAAGAAACCATCACGAATCTTGACTGCGGCATGTAAAATCCTACCGGATACAAGGGTAATTGTTTCAAGAATATGTACATCAAGCTTAGGTTTAAAGCGCATAGGTATACCAGCAGTACCAGTATTAACATGCGAAAATATGGCTTCCCCTCTCCATATTAATTTCCATATCGAATTGTCTGAAGGAGTAGTATGCGTATCCTGTAAAACACTATCTCAGACAAGAGCTCCAAGCGTAATTCATTAAAAATGCGAAAACGCTTAAAGGAATCACAACAACCCCTCGTATTTAGTGATACAAATGAAAGATTGACCATGACTGATAGTAATAACACATAATGAAATACAATAATGCTAGCCATAAGTGATCAATGTTATAAAAAATACTTCCTTAACAATACAACAAATACAAAATACAAATGAACACCTTTTCAATTCTTAAAGCTATGGTGTAACTTTGAAATGATTTTGCCAATGCAAGATTTCAAACAGGAATCTATACCCGATTGCCTCTTTCGCCTAAACAGTTGATGCATTAATAACTTAAAGTTTGGTTGATAATTACGGCACCGGTCTAAAAACTTTTTACTGTATTTTAGACTTTCAATAAAGGGTTTTACATCTTCAAATGATGGGGTTCCGTCCCTTGAATCTTATAAATCTGTGACATCTGAAAATTCCGATACAATGGACATGCTGTCGCCGTCTGAGCTGTCCTCCTCAAACGAATTTAATAACAAATTCTCCTGGGAAACAGGCAGCATTTCACCGGCATCCACAAAGATTCGTACACTATCATTTGGGACATGTCCTGGTTTCAGCAAAGGATTTTCTGGATCAACATCGTACACCTGGCTTGACGTGTTCTGTGTAGAACATGCTGGTCCTTGCGAAAGTAGCTCCGTGGCATCAATAGCTGTATCTTGCGACATCTCTGCCTCAAAGTGAACTTCAACCTCTAAAACGTTATTATCATCACCACCAGCATCACCACCACCATTATTATTTTGCAGGTCACCGACCACACTAACAGAGCGTGTAGCAATTTCGTTTTGAGACTGGGGCACCAAGTGAATGTCATCACCACCATCATTATCATCGTCATCATCATAATTTAACACTTCAAGCGGATTGTTCAGTTGGATTCGTTGATGTTTTTTGCTAGGTGACATTTTCGGCGATTTGTTGGGCGACTATCTGATCAGTGAATGTTTGGTAGAGTTATCATTCAATGCTGGCGATGTTGACGGAGCTACAGGGAAATTGTCATCATTTACGATAAGGTTAGTATTTAAGCTTGTATTATTTACATCGCCTTTGATCACAGCAACTGGGTCATTTTCTGAACTCGATCTAGACACAACATTATTTGGACAGGATCGTTAGAAATGTCCTTTAAGATGACAATTAAAGCAGACGATTTCATCGGTCGAAGTAAGGAGTTGGTGTGGTTTATCATCGCAGACGTTGTCAAGAAATTCCAGCAGTACTGCACCATTTTTCAAGCACGATTTGTAACTGTCTCCTGAAACTCATCATATGCTTAAGTTCAGGGGCTTACAGCCTAAATGCATAGGCCTACAGCTTCCCACGACTGTGCCATAGGTTTCAAGTAAACGTTTGATCAAATTGTTAGGAATAAATGGCTGGGCATTAGATATTGCAATCCTGGTCGGTTCATTCTCAAGTGAGAACATGGTATGGAATCTACCAGCAACTTGGAGTCCTTCAATGCATAATTTTTTAGCATCTCGGTCAGTTCTCATGTATATATTAATGCCACCTCTAACTCACGAGGCAGCGACGATATGTTCAGGGGACACAACAGCGGCCGCACCTTTTACATATTCCTCGATCGCTATGCCACCTAGGCAATCCGTTCTCACACCATTCTTATGACCAATTCCTTCAAACGGCTCATAATCAGAACATGTACCTGGATTGATCACTCCTTGCGTCTTTTTTACCATGTTCACAAATGTGCCCATTGTTGGCTAACAAAGGCTTAATCCGCAATCTGGCGTGTCCCGAACTGACCAGTGGTTAGGCCGACAGGCCGGCTATCGCAATGCCGACTATACACAACTATAACTCAGCTTTATTTTCAACTTAGAATGTCAAAATACGTAATAAAAAACAGCAACAAATAACGAAAATAAAGTCACGAACATAATGTAGCAAACGTTACACTGAGCAAGTACAACTGAAACATTAAATCGCAAACAGACGAAAACTCTGTTAATTTGAAGAGCACTAATTCAACCGACTTTATGGAAGAAGAAGAAGAAGAAGAAGAAGAAGAAGAAAAAGATGAAGAAAAAGTAGACGAAGAAAAGTAGATGAAGAAGAATAAGAAGAAGAATAGGAGGAGGAAGAGTGTCACGATCTGAATTCAAAATTCGCGATAAATCATTGCAGCAGTTTTTTCTCCATTTTCGCTACAATATTTTATGTAAATAGCTACTGGTGTATAAGACGTGTTGGCGCTTGGAGTAGTGGTGTGCGTGTCTTTGTTGAAAGGAATGCGCTTGGGTTGAGAATGAACTGCAAGGTGACGGGAATGATCATTTCCTAGTGCTTGGGACAGTCGTTTGAAAGTCTGCCAGGTGTACGGTGTTCAAGTGTTTGCAACCTGATTGAATTTTGAACGGCGTATGTATAACTTTTCATATCTAGTAATTTATGTGTTGTGAAGTCATATGTATTAGAAATACCGGATTGTAATCGTCATATATTTCTTATTCAATTGGATTATGTGAGTATTGATAATTTTATACGGTGTCTGTTTATGTCAATCTATGACGTCATATAAGTATGTGTTTTCAAAATTGTTATTTTAGCCAAAACGTGTCCAATAAGTTCTCCTCTTAAATGTGCGAAGTGGTAATATGTAGCTTGTTAGTATAGTAAGTTGTGGTTTAAGAACATACTTATATCATGTCGTTCTGTTCAAATATATTGTGTATTTAACCCTTATCCTGCGGTATGCCTATCCTTATGGCAAAATTCCTAGTACTTGGTATATTGTGTGTCTATTCTGAAGATAATGAAACGGGAAGCTATTGCACAATACATGGGCAATGAGTTCCAGTCTCGTTAGCTTCAAAAGGAACACCATTTTATCGTTTACTCGTAGTATGGTTTCAGAGTCAGTCTGTCAGTGGAAAAGGGTTAATCAGTAAGATTATATATAAATGCAGGTTAACGAGCGTTGTTCACTATCAGCCCTATGTCTCGTCAATGTTGTTGTCATGTGTTAGTAAGTGTGATTTACCCTATCGTAAACATATACTTTAACAGGGTTATATTTGTATTGTAGTGTCCAGTCTGGGTCCGGACAGGCTGTGATTTCTTGGTCGGAAATCTTGTGTATTGGTTGGCGTGTGAGTAAAGCCGACCCTGTATAACGTGTGTGTGTGGTAAAATCACCTGCGAGTTGCGCAGACTTGCCTATCGTCTCATCATCGTCGTCGTCGTCATTGTCATCTTCTCTGTCAACGATTAACACCTGCGAGTTGCGCAGACCTGTATTGTCGTGTCAGCATTGTCGTCGCCATTATCGTCACCGTCTCAGTAATCCTGTCATTGTTTCGTCATCATCATCGTCGTGGTCATGACCGGTAACATCTGTGTCACATATTATCACCTGCGAGTTGCGCAGAAACATTCGTCAGTATCGTGTCATTACAGTCATTGTCGTCGTCTTCAATTTCATGAAACATTCGTCATTATTGTGTCATTGCTATCATTGCCAGTATCGTCTTCATCGTCGTCAATTGGCGTGTCAGTACTATCACTGCCGTCATCGTCTTCATCATCGTCAATTTCCGTTCTTGTGCAATGATATTAGTGTCGTAATCGTCATCAACATTCATAAACAGTTAAACGTAACAGGAAAACCCCACCCCACCCCACTCCACCCCACCCCCGAGTCCGTGAACATTCCAATAACTATTTGTATTGTATTAGTAGTTTATAGTGTGTATAGTATTGTCAATCTAGTTTTAATATATATATAATTATGTTGTCTATCTAATACCTACGGTTATATAGTATATATTGTGCGTACGTCTGTTAGTACGGCTGTGTACATTCTAAGGTGTAGTTGCTGGGGGTGTGCTAGCGTACGTTGCTTATAAAATCGCGTGACGAGTTGTAGTGTATGTAAATGAAGTGTACGTGTGAACATAGTGGGAGATTTGTATGTGAATCGTGTGTAAGCTGTGTGAACTGTGTGTGATTCATGCATGGATTATATGTAGGATTTTAGTTGTGATGTCATTTTATGAATTGTTATTGAAAATTTGAAAACTGTTTATCTGGCTTGACTTTTCTACTTAAGGATCGTGACAAAGAGGAGGAGGAGAAGGAGGAGGAGAGGGGTATTCATGGACTTTTATTTACAAAATATAAAATAATTTAGAAATTCACATTAAAAATATCGAAAAATCGCATCATAACCCTTCCTTAAAAACAGATACACACACACACACACACACACACACACACACACACACACACACACACACACACACACACACACACACACACACACACTCACACTCACACTCACACTCACACACACACACATGCGCACACACGTACGTGCGCCCGCATGCACACACGCACACACTCACGCACAACGAGTCAGTTTTATTTGAGGTATCTGGCCGTGCGACATTTTCATCCGTGGTACTAGGCAATGCTACTCATTCATATCCCCCTTTTACGGAACATAATTTGTGCAACGGTGGTTCTATGGAAATAGCGTATAGGGCACAAGATAACGAATGCACGGACTTGTCTAATAAGTTTAGTAGTAGTAGTAGTAGTAGTAGTAGTAGTAGTAGTAGTAGTAGTAGTAGTAGTAGTAGTAGTAGTAGTAGTAGTAGTAGTAGTAGTAGTAGTAGTAGTAGTAGTAGTAGTAGTAGTAGTAGTAGTAGTAGTAGTAGTAGTAGTCATTAAGGTCATGCTGATTTGGCTCTGCTTATTGACGTCGATTTAAGACGCGTTCTACTACGCATTTATAATGTATTTTTCTTTTTGCTTCTTCGTAGATGTATATATGTTGATTTTGTTGTATTTATTTCTGGAAATTTTGATGTTGGAGGTCGTAATTTGCGGTGACGTTTTTCAAACTTGTGGCTCGCTCAGTTCAAAGAGCTAGCCATTTGCCGCTGTCACTTCTGTATCGGCCTTGCTTGTTCAGTTGTATGTTGTCCTCATGTGTGTGCTTGTCTTCCTGCTTTCACGTTGGTTGGTGAAAGCGTTTTTGATGTTGGCCGATTTCTGAATTGTGTATCGTCTTTATACCTGTTAGACTGAACTCTGTGTGTATAGGCCGCTTACTCGCTGTTCAGTTCAACTGTGTTAGAGTGACCTGCATGCAAGCGGCCAGTTTTAAAGCTGGTCAGATGCGCTGTTTTTATGGTGTCAATAGACATGTCATCCAAATATAAGCGGACGTTAAGTTTAAAATTAACCACAAGAGGATGGGATGTATCAGCCATAGACGTGTATCATGGCTTAAAAGGTACCATTGGCACCGGAGCCATGGTGTTAAAGGTCCTGATTAATATAAGTCGTAATTTATGGAACGTGACTTTGAACAGTAACGAAGCAAAGGAGAAGCTTTTAGACAGCGTTTTGACAGTGAAGGTAGAGATTTGTGGCGCACAGGAAATGGATAGTGATAAACTAGTGGTCAAAACTAAAGCCCCATTGGAGATCCCTAATGAGCGGCTAACATCTGAGCTCAGCCAATATAGCAAGATTTTAAAAGTTGAGGCATATCGATTAGATAATACGTTAGAGAATGGTGTTAGGCGCGTTTATTTTGAGAAAGTGGATAATCCGCTACCAAATAAATTGTCCATTGATGGCATTTTCATCTTTCCCTTATAGTACAGAGGGCAGGTTAAGGAATGTCGCATTTGTTGAAGCACCAGCCATTTAGCAGGAGATTGTCCTCAGAAAAATAAGTGCATTGTATGTGGTTCTACTGAGCATTTTAAATGGCGATGCCCTAACAAGATGAATAATGCCACTGCAATGGCACCATCAAAGCAATTTCAAAGTGGTGGGCTAACTGAAAAACCTCTGTGTCGATAAAGTATAAGGAGACGTTAGCACGAACTACAGCATCAATTTCAGTTGTTGATGATGTGCATTTGCCAGCTAGTTCGTCCATAGCGTTGCAAGAACTGAAAATAATGAGATTATAGACGAAGGAATTATTTTGACTCGAGTTGGTCCTAGTGAAGATCAACCAGTTGATGGGGAGAATCTAACTGACAGTGAGTTATCTCAGTCACAGAGTTTTCGATGTGGACAAAATATATTTAGGTTACAATTGACGGAGGAAGAGGAATAATTTCCTCCGCTTCCTTTAAGTCAAATCTCTGGTATAAGAAAAATCAACAACATCCCACAAGAATGTCACAATAGAAGGAGGTATTTCAACATTGGATGCTACGGATAGCCCTACTAGTAATAATGCCGGAGGAATTAAACGTTACCACATTGATTCTGGATCTGAGGGTGAAGTAGAAGAAGACGATATTAAGGATGACAATATGTCATTGGCTGGATCAGAATACACTGTCGCTTTGCATGTGGCCATTGAAATGTTCATGTTTCGTTCCGATGGAGGTGAAACGCTCGTACCCTATATAACAGCAACAGGGTACACTATACACATTTAAGATGTGATTCCGATGTTTCGATGTACAGCCATTTGGAAATTGTTTATCTGAATAATCATGATTTTAACAGTAAGCCGGGTAAATGGGCTAAAAACGAAATGCTGGCGGTAAAAAACAAAACCCAATTAGTTTTGCCATCGTAGCGGTGTTGTATATTACACTACTAAGTATGACTATTAGCACCTTATATTGCAGGAGTTTGACTACTGAATAAAAGCAAACGTCTTTGTTGCAAGAACTTGAAAGGCAAAACACAGATATAGCATTACTTCAAGAAACTAATATACACAATCAGGAAGTTTATAATTCGTTAATGGTTAACCCTTTCAACAACAAGTCCAAGTGCATTCTTTGCAATATGTAGCATATTTTGTCCAATATTTTAAAATTAATATGACCGAAATATTATTATATCTAGTAGATGCTCTATTTATACTGATCAAAAACAAGCATTTAAAGTTGCTTTGAAACTTGCATTGTAATGTGCATTTGTTGGCCAAGAAGACTATTTTAGACATTGTACCACTGGAATAACAGACCGTTGAGAAATGTCTATTTACAGACAAAAAGAAGACTATTTTTTGACAATTTACCACTGGAATGACTGGCTCGATAACCGAACCAGTCATTCCAGTAGAAAATTTTCAAAATTAGTCTTCTCTTGGTCTGCAAATGCACATCTATGAGACAATTTAAATTTTCTTGACAAATTCGAGGGTTAAATGTTTAAGTACTATGAATCTGAACATGTTATCCCATGACAAATAGAAATAAATACACTAAAAATCCTCGTAGACTGAATATCTAATGTGAAGTGGATTTGACATTTTTTTTGTTGCGGCTATCACTATCGACTAGTGTAAGTTGCTCTGTGTTAAAAAAGGCTATGAGAATTATTGAAAATTCTACATTTTCTGCTATACGGTTTATTGAAAGTATGGAAAATTTTAATTGATTTCCATTTGCAAAATAATATCAGAGTATCACTAGTATCTTTAGTATTTTGCGAGCTCAGCTACTAATTGTGAGATTTCTGTAAAAATTTTGTTTTGAAATGGAAATTGATTGGAGGCTTCATAAAATTGGTCTGGAATTTGATAACTTGGTTATGGACAATGTATGGAATTTCAACCGGCAGATTGTCAATCAATCCTGTTAACTATGTAGCATTGTATCCCAGCCTCTGGTACTGAAGAATGTCCATTTGCAGGCTAAGAGAATACTATTTTTGAAAATGTACCATTGGAATAGCTGGCTAAGTTGATAAGCAACCCAGTCGATTAATCTTGCGGCGATTTCTAAAAATAGTCTTGTTGGCCTGAAAAAATGTATGTTCAGTGAGCAAAATCTTAGAATTTCTTGACCAATCTTGGCTATTAAATGGTTAAGTTGACCACTCATGACAATTAACCCATATAACACTTGCAGGGATCTTGAGAAATGTTCATTTTGCAGACCAAGGACTGGCAAGTGTATTTTTTTAACATTTTCTACTGGAATGACTGGCTCGATAACAGTCATTCCAGTTGTAAAATGTCAAAAATCATCTTGGTCTGCAAATTCACGCTTTCTATGAGAAAATTTAAATTTTCTTGAACAAATTTTAGCATTAATGAATGTTCGAGCTGAGCCAAGTAAGTCAGAATGAACAGGGATACGTATTTATTGCCAAATGGGTTGAACCAAAAGCTCTAATTATGTATTATGGTATGACTGGAATTATGTAAGATGAAAATTAGAGTTAATGCTCTGAACAACTCGGCAATGCTTTAATATTGTAATAATAATAATAATAATAATAATAATAATACAGCATTTTTATAGCGCCATATCTCGATAAACTAATTTTCATAGGCGCTTGTGAATAGGTGAGTCTTTAGGGTCTTCTTGAAATTTTCTATTGATTTCCATGTTCTTATAGCAAGAGGCAGTTATAGCAAGAGGCAGTTTATTCCATAGGTTAGGGGCAAGAACACTGAAGGCTCTATCCCCACAGGAGCAGAAGTCTGATCGTGGGACGCAGAGAAATTGGTGGTCTCTAGACCGAAGTATGCGGCCTGGGTCATAAGGTGTTAGCATGTATTCGGGGGCTCTATTATGCATACATTTCCAGGTCAGGAGGATAAGCTTAAACTCTATTATCTGCCAGATTGGCAACCAGTGGAGATCTTTTAGAATTAGTGTTATCTGTTCCCCCTTCCTGACCTTCATGATAATGTGAGCCGCAGCATTTTGAAGGCCCTGCAGTTTATTCAGAGACTGTTCTGTAATAACGGAAAGAAGACTATTTACATTGTCTAATCGTGACGTGATGAAGGCATGTATTAGTGTCTCCGTGCTTTGGTGTGTTAACACATTTCTGATGGAGTTGATGTTGCGGAGATGGAAATATGCAGAGTTACACACGGATCGTATATGTGCATTCATGTGCATAGCCTGATCAATAATAATGCCTAGGTTTCTGGCGGACGCAGTTGCCGTGGTATTACTGTCTACTAATTGAACTTCCGTGGTGACGAGCTTACTACGTTGTTGGTGTGTTGACATGACCAGGAACTCTGTTGTATCTATGTTGAGCTTTAACTTGTTCCTGGTCATCCACAGACTAATATCAGAAACGCATTCTCTGACCTTTTGAAGAACCGAATCTTCCTGTGTAGGCACGATAGGATTGAATGACATATACAGCTGAGTATCATCAGCTTACATATGGACATTAAGGTCATGTAGTCTAGCTATGTTTGCAATTGGGGCAGAGTACACTGTGAAAAATCTCGGACCGAGTACGGAACCTTGTGGCACACCGTATTTTAATAAGATATTGGAGCTTCGCGAATTAGCGATGCACACTGCCTGATATCTGTCTGAGAGGTATGATCGTATCCATGACAGAGCTGTACCGCTAATACGAATGTTCATGCGCTCACAGAGTATCTCGTGATCAATCGTATCAAACGCAGCTGATAGATCTAGTAATACCAAGAAAGTTGCATTATGATTTTCCAGTGATCTGAGAATATCGTTCTGAACTCTAACTAATGCTGTTTCTGTTCCATAGTGCTCTCTATAAGTGGATTGGAATTTCTCAGCTAGTTTATACTGTTGCATATGCTCAGATATACGTACTGCGACAACCATTTCAGTCAGTTGGGATAGGAATGTTAGGTTTGAAACTGGTCTGTAGTTGTTGAGTATCTCTGGGTCTAGCGATGACTTTTTAAGCAGTGGAGTCACCAAGGCATTCTTCATTGGAGGTGGGAAGTCTCCACCTCCTAAAGACAAATTAACAATGTTTGTGATTACTGGTGCAAGAATGACTACATGCTGCTTTACTATTGATGTGCGTATAGTGTCGAGCTGGCAAGTCTTACTCGGTGACGACATGATGAGCTTCGTAATCGCCTGTTCTGTTGCTAGGCGAAAATTCTCTAGCAATGGTGGCTGGTGTATTTCTTCATCGTCATTTGTAGCTACAGGACATGTATTGCCAAGGTTATGGCGGATGGTGGCGATTTTCTCAGAGAAGAATGTATTGAACCGATTAGCTACGTTAGCAGCATCATTGTGTGTTGGCAGTTTAGGCTTAGCTTTCCTATGTAAGACTTCATCAACAACTTTGAATAATGCTTTCTGATCAGGTGTAGATTCAATGAGACCGGAATAGTAATCTGATTTAGCTTTGTGAAACAAGTTAACTACACGGTTTCTCTGAATTTGAAAAGACAACCTATCAGACTTTAGCCGGGCTTGCCTCCATTTTCTCTCGAGTTGCCTGCATGTCTTTTTCGCTGATGAAATCTCAGAGCTATACCAAGGTGCGTGTGGTCGCACGGCAATGGTGCGTGTCTTTTCAGGGGCATGTATGTCAAGTAAACGACCGAACACAGAATTGTATTGCTCAATCAGCGGAACTAGATCACACTTTGGGTCGTAAAACAATTCACCTTCCCTGAGTTTCATCGCAAACGTATTCTGATTTATGGCTTTAATTTTCTGAGACGTAATTGTGTCCATGGCCGTTTGTGGTTTCTTAAGATTGAGGCTGCAGTGTAATGCGGCGTGATCGGTTAAATAAGACCCAACACGAACGTTACTGATCATATTATCAGAAGGTCGGCAAATAATTAAGTCTAGTATATGGCCGTTCACATGTGTAGTGTTGGTGATACATTGTTGTAGGTTTGCACTGTCTATAATATCACAAAAACGAATTGTGTTCCGATCCTCAGCAAGGTCTAAATGAACATTGAAATCGCCTGAAATAATTATTTAATTGGACAAATTCCAAGAGTACCCTTATATGGGTGGCCATCCATTCTCATGCTGCGAATTGGTAATTATCGCGAGGTTCGTATTGATCATGGAAATCCTGGAAAGTCATGGAATTTTAAATTTTAAATTCCGGGCCTAGAATGTAATGGAAAATCAGTGTTTTTAATCATATATCATGGAAAAGTCATGGAAACTGGTAATCATGTAAAATAAAAAGAAATCTGTTGGCATAAATAACCTCTATGCAATACAAATTACGGCAGCAGCGTATCAAAACAAGGCTGTGGCTTGGTTGTTGCAAGAGGAAATATTTAAACATTTTGCAGAATAATTCTGATATTATTTTTGGAGCTATATCATACATTTTACACAAATCTAGATATTAATTCTCAGAGATCATGGAATTTGTTACTTTTGTTCTTGAAAAGCCATGGTAAAGGCATGGAATTTCAAGCACAGAAAGGTGTACGAACCCTGCTATATATTATGATATATTGTTTGTACACAGGTGGCAGGTTTCTGACCAGATTGTGAATCTCATTCAAGAAACTTCACTATCCAAAATACTAATTTGCACGGGTCAAATCATTATTTAGCTATGTGGGCAGTCATCTATAATCGTTAAGGCGTCATGGTTAGCTTTGGATCTAACTACCTAATCTGATTAATATTTAATTTTACTGTTAAAGTCTTTCTAACAACCTTCAGACAAACCATGTTTTCTGATTTAAGCAGATTTCTGAACACAGTAATAGTGTTGTATTATTCTTAATTTGAAATGCTTTTCAGAAAAAGTAGCAACGTTCTTGTCATTCCAGTGTCATTTCGCAAGATCTGGCCATACTCTGTAAGTTATAGCCTGCCATGTTGAAGACTGGTTCAATCTTGACATCTCACTGAGGCAACCCTTAAATTAGTGTTTGTTTGGCAATTGGAGGAACTCAACTCGTATTAATATGCCATGGATAATGTGTGCAATTTTAGCTCACCTGGCCAGAATCGCCATGTGGTTATGCCATGGCAACCATCCATCCGTATGTTATCCATCGTCCATCCATCAACTTTTGCTTTAAAACCTAAATCGTTTGGCGGATCTGAACCAAATTTGACTGCAATCATCCTATGGTTGTATGTTCTCTAGAACTTTTATTCAGAGCTTTGATTGGTCAATTGTTTGGTTGAAAATCTTAGATTTTAAGAAATATTTATGGTATATTGTCAAAATGCATCTCCCCCACCTCAGCTGCTTGACAGATTCCAAAAAAGTTTGGTTGGAATCACCATAGTGTGATAGGCTTCAGGATTACCATTAAGAATTTTGGTTCGTCATTTTTTGGGGTGAAAATCTTAGATTTTATGAAAGATATGCCAGAAATTGTTAGCACAGATCTCCTTATCCGCTTGACAGATTTCAACCAAATTTGGTTAGACTTACCATATTGTTTTTTGTTGAAAGCATTAGATTTTATGAAAACTGTAAAGGAAATTGTCAAAACACATCTCATTAACAGATTTATGGATTTTAACAAAATTTTGACTGGAAGCAAGGATTCTAACATTCTAGGACGTCTATTCAGAATTCTGCTTGGTACATTCTTTGAGTGAACAATCACAGCTTTTATGAAATATTTACTGGATATTGTCAAAATGCATCTCTTCCCTAACTGCTTGATGAATTGTCTCCAAATTTGACTGGAATGATCCTATTATTCACACAGTCTTGCTGTCTTTGCGAGTTGGCATTGTCTTAGCCATTAACAGTATGGAATAACACAATTTTAATTAATTACAAATTATCATTCTAAAGGAAATTGAAGGGTAAAATCTCTCTGCTGTAATTGCTAAAAGCACTCATTGAATCTACAAACTAATGAATAGTTAATACTTGTCAGGATTGCAGAATTTACTTGTTACTATAGCCCTGCTGGCTAGGGGCCTGTGCAGCTTTAACGCAGACCAGGATGTCAGTTGACAATATAAACGCGTGCGCCATGCTATACTTGCGATATAGTTAGCTTTGTCTGTAATGTCAAAAATTTGACAGACAGACTAACACACTGATTTGCGGGTTACTACTAAAATGCCATTTGACAAAATGTCTTTGTCCCTAAAAACAGTCAAAACTTCTTTAGCATAGGTACATGATTCAAAGGCTGTCTGTTGATTACGTTCTCAGTTGAAAACTCACATCTGAAAATGACTATAAAGATTGTGCTAACCATTTTAGTCCTGAATTTCCAATGTCTCAATTACAAGACAACTATAAATCTAAGTTGTTGAATATTTTGAAAATAATTTGACTGGGAGCGGATGTAACTCCCAGTCAAATTAGTTTCATTCAATATATTCAGCAAAATATTCCTTAAAGCAAAAACAATTTGTGTTGTATGGTCTTATAAGGTGGGTTAACCCTAATGTAGAATATGATTCTAATTAACCCTTTCAAAATGCAGATCAAATAATACAATATTTCGAAATGTTTTAATTTTGAAATGAATTTGATTGGCAGATGTTGCAGATGTACCATGCAACCATAAGATTAAATAAAAATGAAAATAAGTATGTGGATTCCAGGTGTGAATAGGGTTAAGTTGGGTCCGTGCACTAATATTGTGGAAATAATTCATTCCGCTACATTTACGAATTATTAAATAGCAAACATTTTGTTAGAGTTGTGTGCATTACAGCCACTATGTTCATTACAGCCCCCCCCCCCACCCACTCCCGCCCTCACCCCACCAACCCACCCACCACCCCACCCACCACCACTATGCATTACAGCCATAGCCACCAGCCTATGTGTATGTAGGGGTGGCGCATGGTGGGTTGGGGTGATAGATAATTTCAGAATAGTTTTCAGTTATCCTAGGTCCCTTAACAATGAAAATTAATACGTCACAGTTGTCATTTGATCCCAAGTATGTCCCCTGAGCCCACCCACCCCACCCGACCCCCCACACCCACGACCTTTCTAAAACTGTAAACTATTTTAAAATCGGCCCAGAAATGGCTGAGTTATCGTCGAAGCTCCCCGCTAAATTATACTTGGAATATTGCTATAAAGTCGTAGCCCCGTGTATATATTAAACTAAATATAAAGATCTGTGTACACGTGGTCGATACTTCACCAGCATCGCAGCGCGCTGATTGGCTGGTGCTCGGGCGCTGATTGGTTGAGACGCCCAGCCCTGACGTCACAGCGAGTATAAAAGGGGTGAAAAACCAAAGATCAGGATTATCACTGGCGTGGACGCCGGCCCGCGCAGGACGACTTAACCACCTTGATGATGGATGCGAACTGCTGACCTACCAGTGATCTTCAACCGGTGTCTTACGGATCCCAGCACGTCCGCAGTGTAGGACGTCCTTGGCTTCCACACAATTTTGGATACTCCCGGACGGCCATCCATCCGGGAGTAATAAACTAAATTTAAAGTTAGACTTTCCGCATCTGGACTTTCCTAACGCAACTTCTGCAGAAGGGGCCGTGCGGACCCAGAATGTAATCCTACGTGATGTAGAGCTGCAGTGATTCTTGGTGGATGACTCGCTGGATCTGTCAACCACGCTGAAAAGTGGACACCAAATTTTGCACTGCATGTTGTGTGTGTTTTAATTAACTTTTCGACCACAGTCTGGTGGACTTTGCTAGATGTGCCGCAAGAGTTATACGATGCATCCCGCACCGTGTACCTAATTATGTTTCTGCTTACCATTATTATACAACCCTCTCTGTTAATGGGCAACCTTTAACTTTATTATTTCCGTCACTGGACGGAGAACTTTCTCACTTCAATATAAATTATGATTTAGTTATAGAGACTATCTAATAAATGCTACTTCACTGTATTGATTCACTGCCATACGTATGCACTGTATGTACCCTGCTTGTTGGAGTCGGCTTGCGGATCCAACCTGTGGAGAGAAGCTGCAGAAATCGCCTGCAGAAACCGCTCCAGCTCCAGATAACGTTTCAACTCGCGCTATGAATAGGTTAACACTCAACTTCAGTAACAAAGTAGCCTGTTCCGTACTGACGACTATTAGGTACTCAAGTGACTATACTATTGTGCATCTAATTATTATTTCCGTATATGGCACTGATGACTAATAGGTGCCTTCCCAGTCTTAGGACCGCAATTTATAATTTCTTTATCACTGTTCATATTATCCTTATTTGCTGTGGGTGCTTTAGCTAACCGCACTGCTTAGCTCTATCAACCTGATATGTACTACCTCAAAAATGTATATACATTGTCATCGTGCAGTGCAATGGTTGGTTGTATATGGCAGATCGTTGATATGTTTTGTTTAATTATAGAAAACATAGACCGCAGTATGCAAGGAAATACTAAACAGCAACATTATATCCGCATCACTTATCCCTACCATCATCAATTTTACACTGAGGTCGCTGACCATGCCATAATTGTTTGAGCCCGGCAGGTTACTGACTAAACCTTTCTATTCAGCCAAATAGGATAGGTTTGAAGTGGTTAGGGACAATCTCTTCATTAGGAGACATATAGTGTATGCCTCTTTTCCGGCTGTTGCGGTAATGTAGCCCCGCACTCCGGTAAGGTTGTGTAAAATTGGCCAAATACCTATAGGGCCTCATATATATTAAAGTTATTGTCTCTTTCCACGATCCACTAGCCGCATGGTTTTTTAATTGGTTGGACGTCCCATCAGCACATTGATCTGATCTGACCTTGGGAAACTATTGGAGGTTTACGAGCGGTGATGATTAAGTGCTGATTTACATACATCTCCCCCATATCCTCAGATACTTGTTAGCTAGATAACCCTGCCAACAAAGGAAAGCACTGCGAAAAGTAGGAAAAGTCCTAGTGAAGCCATAATTAATGTGATGCGTACTGGTTTACGTATGTAGTTCCAAGTTACTGTATTGGTAGATGCCACTTTATTTATGCGGGCATTCTGCTACTGTCTAACCTACAATTTAAGTGTTAGAAACGAAAACTAGCTGTGTCCGCATGTGGCAGGGAATCCTACGTATCGCTAACTACAGCTGTCAAATGGGCGCAGAAGCTTAGCTTCCCATAGGTCACTTTGAAAGAGTGTCTACCTCCAAAGAAACGGTATGCTTACATGTTACATCGCAATGCATCTGAGTTTGATGAGAATCCGGATACCTTGCATCACCTGGACAATGCCTACATTTCACATATGCAAGTTTGATTACTGACATATCGTTAAGGTGCGGGTAGAGAGGTAAATATCCACCATGAGCGTCCTTCCCGTGAGGGCATGGCAGATTCCAAGATCCTTCCCAGATACTCTGATGAGTTGGGTGGAGATGCACGTCTCGTCCATCACCGTTTCCTATGGATCTAACTTTTGACCTGTTATTAGGAGTATGTTCCAATGTGCTCAGATATGCACTGCGGGCCAGTAAAATAAACATATCAAACTCACATTTATAAGCAGATATGTGTGCAGTGATATTAGCTACAACCACCAGAGTTGAGCTGGGACAGGAAATGATCTTGTGGGCCACTGCACCACAATTAGGAAACAACACTCACACAGCCATGCTGGAACCTGGCCCCGAATATATGCTCGCCTCACAATGCGCCAGTCCCAGCCTCATAGTGGACACCACCAACAAGGAACGTATTCCATTCCGTGTATTCAATGGCACTGTGGAACCAATAACATTAGAATCAGGAGTCGGTTGTGGCCATTTGATGGATGTGATTTCGTTGGAAACAGCCAACCACAAACACAACCACCACACCGTCTGATGATTCACCCAAACATTTACATGACCTATATTTACATGCCACAGTTGGATTGCTGCAATCCCAAAAATTACAAATAAGAGAATTACTTCACAAATATTGTGATAGTTTCTCATCAGGAGACATGGACCTTGGAGAAACTCATCTAGTACAGGACTTTATTGACACCGGAAACAACCGACGCATACGTCAACCCGTTAGATGTCTCCAGATTCATAAGGAAGCGGAGGCACACCAACAAGTAGAGGGCATGTTATAGACCAGAATATTTGAACCCTCAGCATCGCCCTGGGCCAGTCCCATAGTACTAGCAGGCAAAAAGGACAGATCTTTGTAGTTTTGTATAGACTACCGCTGCCTTAATGATCTCAACGTCAAAGACGCTTATCCATTACCCAGGATAGATCAGGCCTTAGATTCCTTGTATGGAGCCCAAGTGGTTTTGTACCTGTGATTTAGCTAGTGGATACTGGCAGGTAGCCATGGCTGAGGCTGATATGGAGAAGACCGCATTCATGTGTCATGACAGCCTTTTTCAATTCCGCAAGATGCCCTATGGTTTGTGCATTGCTCCTGGAACTTTCGAAAGTCTCATTGAGCAGGTATTAACTACCCTGCAATGGGAAATCTGTATATGTTACATTGATGACGCAATCGTTTTTGGACCAACGTTTGAGCAAACTCTTTCCAACTTAGACACTGTGCTTTCAAGATTCTGTACGGCTAACTTGAAGCTGAAACACAAGAAATATCATCCCTTCAGACACAGCATCGAGTTCCTGGGACACGTCATATCCGGTGATGGAGTAGCCACCCAACCATAAAAAACGAAAGACCTGGCGGAGTGGCAGACCCCGGAGTCTGTCATGGAAACCAGGAGCTTCCTGGGTCTCTGTCAGTACTATTGTCGATACATCCATCATTTGAGTGAGATTGCATCACCTCTCTTCAAGATCACCGAAAAAGATCGACCATTCGAGTGGACGAGTGAGTGTGAAGTTTCCTTCAAGGCGTTGAAGGAACTCTTGACGACCACCCCTATTCTCGCTCAGCATAACCCTAACCTTGATTTCATCCTGGACTCTGAGGCATCAGCTTATGCTATTGGTGCAGTTCTATCTCAGGTCACAGAGGACGGAACGGAGCAGGTATTGGGTTACTGTTTGCACACTCTAAATGAAAGAGAGAAACGTTACGCGACTACCAAGCAGGAATTACTGGCTGTGGTCTACTTTGTCAAGTATTATAAACACTTTCTGTATGGCCACCCATTTACTCTCTGTACGGATCATGCTTCCCTACATTGGCTCCGCAATCTTAAAAATCTGGAGGGTCAGGTAGCGAGGTGGCAGGATTCAGCTTTTAACTTCAATGTGGTGCATAGACCCTGCAAACTGCATGGAAATGTCGATGCCTTAAGCAGAATCGGGTTTGAGAATGAACCCAAAGTAGCCACCACCATGACACATATAATGCAGCCATATCCGGTGTTCCCTGAATTGCAGTTCACAGAGGCGAACATGGAGAAAGTCGCTCACGAACAAGCAACAGACACGCAGTCATGAAATATATATGCGTGGATCCAGCAGGGGGTACGTCCTCCCCGGGAATCTGTTACACTGTTATCCGCAACAGCCAAGTACTACTACCAGCGGTTTGAAGAATGCCATATTCATGATGGCATTATCTATATTAACAACTGCCTGGTAATTACGGAATAGTATCGTGAAACAATATTACAGCAGCTGCATGATAACGCCGACCATCTTGCTGTTGAACAGAGATTCCACTGGATTGGAATCCGCGATAGTGCAAAGGCATGGGTCGCCAAATGTGTCCCATGTCAAAGACGCACTATTGGCCAGCACCATTCCACACTATTACAAAAGAGGGATAGGCTCCTTAAATGGTGAAGGTACCAGGCGCAGTGGGCTCGTAAGAGTCCGGGGGTACATTAAATTTTGCGGATGTAGAGCAGAGGAGATACTGAAGGCCTCTCTGTCTCATGAAGGATTAATTAACATCCTACTATGGTACCGTCGATTCGGCGCATTGTTCAGGCTACCAAGATGTTTGGTTCATCCTGTCTCAGTAAGTGGACATTTGTTGTACATGGATGACGATCCACACCTAGGATATTATAGTCCTGCAGGCAAGGCCAGGGAAAACGATCAAAGTGTGTATACTGTTGGCAGATAGATACGGATCAGACTGTCAGTTGCGCCTGGGCATGAGCTCAGATGGTGGTCGCTATTTACTGGGTACCCGGCTGGTCGTCTTGATCATGTCAGTTCATCTGTGTGGTCAAGATGGATCAATGTACAGTCAGGCCATGGTAAGCGGTAATATTGTGAGCCATGCCTCCCGTGATGGGAGATCATTAAAAGTGATTCTTTGGGAAGCGGGAGGGTATATGCGAGAGAGGGGCATCACATGAAAAGATCGTGTACTATGTTTCTCAATCATGTTTCTATGGGCATGGTTCTCGGTCTCATGTTAGACTCGTGTCCCATGGGCTATGTTCCTCGATCATGTTTTTATGAGCCAGAGTCTCATATAGGACTAGCTGTCCTATGCCCTGATCATACTTCTTATAGGCATAGCTCTTAGTCGTGTAAGCATATGTGTAACTGAACCTAGCCTAGGCTGCATTCCCGTGTGAGGTGCTGGGCGACATCCTGTGATGGAGACAGACCTAACATGGGAAAAGCCAAAGGTTGCATAGGTTTGTAATTTTTACCAATACTATTTAGCGACAAGTAACAATTGTTGGTGCACCATGGGAGCAAGTGGCTCTTGATGTGCTCGGACCCTTGAATACGGCGGATGATGGAAAAAAGTACACCCTCGTGTTACAAGATTATTTTACGAAGTGTGTGGAAGTATTTGCTCTGCCAGACCAAGAGGCATCCACAATAGCTGAGGTCTTGTCTAGCAATGTGTTCTGCCAGTTTGGAATGCCCTATGAGCTGCACTCTGATCAAGGAAGTAATTTTGAGAGCCAGCTGATCTCCAAGCTCTGCAAATTGTTACAACTCCCTATCATCCCCGTAGCGATGGGATGGTGGAATGGTTCAAACGCACCCTAGCGGAAGTGCTTGCTAAAGAAACACACCTTGATTGTAGAGATTGGGATTTACGACTCCCATATGTGCTCATGGCATACCGCACTTCAGTACATTCCAGCATGGGTTATACCCCTGTGCGGTTAATGTTTGGCCGTGAATTAGCCTTTCCGGTGGATATGGCCATGCCCAGGATTCCGGGGGAAAAAATACACCATCTCCCTATGTAGAGCTCATACGGCAGTGGACAGAACAGACCCATGAGCTAGTGAGAGCAACTCTATCCACTGTACACTGGCGTAAGAAAACATGGCATGACCGGAGGGTGCATGGAGATCCATATGAAGCGGGAAGAATGGTTTGGGTACACGATTCACGACGATCAGCAAACATGAGTTACCAGTGGAAAGGCCTCTGTGTTTTAGTAGGTAAGACGTCGGACGTGAACTACCATATCCGCACTTCATATGGCCTGACCTCAGTCATCCACTTCGATCTGCTTAAACCTTGTGTCAGTGACGACCTCGTACCAGAGCTCGGACTGGGCATTCCACGTGGCACTGGTACCCAGACAGATGTCTCTACGGAGATGAATATTCCCAACGTTAGTCTAGAGCACCACGGTGCCAGTTCGACCCTTCTCCTATCAAGCCAGGAGCCTGCTGAACGAGCACCTAATGCTGGGGACGATGACGAGATACATACTCGCCCTCTCCCTCCTCAGCACAGGTCTACTCGATCTGGGAAGTCGTATCTGAAGACCTTCTCGTTTGTGTTGTCCCTGGGGAAAGACAGAAAAGTTGTTCCACTGCCATATTCCCATTCCCACCCACTTCATGCTATGCCCCCATTATAGAGTACCACAAGCGGAAGCTGAGGTCGCCTCGTGCTATGCTTCTTCTGGGGTGGAACATGTAGTGAATAGCATGGAAGTACAGAGGTCGGATGAGGCCTTCGCTCGTTTTGAGAACAGCAAAACTGCACAACTCGGTGTACCCGACCACACCCCGAAACCGTGCAACCACGCCCCAACCAACGTG
Source organism: Chaetoderma sp. LZ-2023a (assembly GCA_034401795.1). NCBI lineage: Eukaryota > Metazoa > Mollusca > Caudofoveata > Chaetodermatida > Chaetodermatidae > Chaetoderma > Chaetoderma sp. LZ-2023a. Next base: position 45,424,207 of record CM067361.1, read on the forward strand.
TTAACTCTCCACATCCATAACCACCTCCCCATCTCCATGCACCAAGTTCGGACATCGTACATCCTGTCCACTTCACACTCCATTCATCGTCAGTAGACCATCACTCTTCAGAAATGAGAACTGTTACAGAGGAGGTGGTATCCCGCACTGCAGCAACCACCCCCACCCCCTCCTCCGCAGGCGATGGCCAGGGAAGCAGCCTGTTCAGCAGACTCTCGGCTCGAATATTTCCAGTACTTGAAAACTATGACAAAGTACCAACCATCGTGTAATGGGAGATGACCACTCTCCCACACCAAGGACAACCTTTACCAAAACAGCCCGCCAACGCCCACCGTGAGCAGACAGAACATCACACCGGACACAGAAATCCAAAAGCATACAGAGCACACTTTCCCGCAAAGCTGGATACTTCAATTCACTGTTACACGAATACTACATACATATCCGATTATAGAGAGGATATAACGGAGATATGGTGTGACCCACGCGTTGACGGATAAACATCGTGTGCTTGTAGTTACATTACAGCCTGGTGAACACAGTGAAAAGGTTGAAGTGCTAGCCGCTCGTTTAGAAACTAGACTTCCTATTAACGTGCTTCCTACGAAGAAGATGGCCAAAACTAAACGTTCGAAATGGCGACCGTCAGATTTCCCGCACGATCGACCAGCAACAGTAGCCACCGCATCCGCAACACAGCATGCCTTGACTCACTACGCCACCATCGCCACCATCACGATGGGACCAGCAGCATCATCAGCACCGGCAGAAACTGCAGTGACGGTACCAGCACCACTTGCAGTTTCCACTCCAGCAGCACCCACAGCAATGCCACCGTCCGCATCACGCATGATAGCAACATCAGCATCCGCATCCATAATCGGCTGGCCCATTTCAGTAGTTATATCGACGTCCGTGCCAGAGCGAGTGTTACAGGACATTTCAGATAGATCTACGTCTTCTGGTAGCCTTATCATTGACGAAGACATTAGCCTTACGGAAGCAATCTCGACCACCGCATCACAAACCAGCATCACCACACACCCGCGCAGCAGCAGCACACCAACGGATCCAACAATATGGAAGACACCAATGCCGGAACGTCCTTACGCCGGAAAGAAACGTATAGCACATCCGTGCTGTGCCAAGGTCGCCCACGAGCAAACTTCTGAAGTCCACGAAGATCCGGAAGCTATCTGCCAGAATTGCATCCGCAGCAGCATCAGCCACGTCATCCACAAAGACATCGCCATTCCGGCGACCGCTCCTGCGTTTAACAGCACTCAGCCCGCTGGCAGCACGAACCACACTGACCACATCAACCACGACAGTGATGTCTGCAGTCACCACGCCACCGCCACTTCGTACGTCACCAGTCATCATTTCCGGCACCACCAGTGCATCTATGGACACATCAGCACCGTCTTCTAGCTATAGCCTTCCAGAGATGAGCCTGTATAGTATTGATATTTCGGCAGCGGAGGATCACCCGCCACTTCTGTCTTGTACAAGTCGCGGTACCCAGACTCGCTGTGGCAACTTCGCCACAGATGTTTGTGGACACTATTGCCGAGGTTGCAGCAGGATTTCTCAGTAGTTGTGCGGAACACGGAATTCATTATTATGTTAATTTTTTATATACTTTTCTTATTATTATATATGGGTGTTTTTTTAATTGAAACCCAGTCCCTAGGCAGACTACCGTCATCCTACACCACTGCGCAATATTCTTGCGTAGCTGTGTCTCACTATAAAATAATCGCTGCGGATTCCTGTGTTTTAAACACGTCGTGTGCGACGTAGGTACACAACACACCGTAGCGAATATGTCATAATCCCGTCATGCAGTCTCAGCTACGCTGGGGCTGCCTGATGAACTAGTCTTTTTACTTTATTATTATATCTTATTTTTCTTATTATTTTTAAACCCAGCGTCAGTACGATGGGGTGGATTTATGGCAGGAGAGCTGCTTGTGCGGAATCCGCACTGTATGTATCCATTCATATAATCTGGATGCATACCACTAATATATATACATATCCATGTGCATCCCTTTATTTACCCGGGATGCACTTTATAATTAAAAACTAATCTGTGATACTCTGTCGGGTATAATTACATAATAAGCCATATACATGTTACTGCCTTGTAAGCAATCCATTTTGTTAATCCTCGCGTGTCTATTCGAAGGCCATGCTTGCGAAATTTCGGTGACGACAAATAATAGTTTGTTAATTGTAGCTTATGTTATTTATAGCAATCAAATTATTCTGACTAAAATAAAACAATTACACTAGTTTCATTACACAGTTCACGATTCAACCATTGGGCCTCTCCTCTTGGGACATGAGCTGAAGATCATAGGATTCAACTGTTCCAGACTCTATTGAACAATAGTAAAAAGGTCGGGAATCAGTGTGATCAGGATCATCGGCTAATGGTAAAGAACAGAGGCCCACATCGCTGCAGAATGCGACCAAGTGACTACCACACCGAGTATCAGACACGGTGTAGAATATTAAATTATCTGCTAATATATACATGTAGTGAAGGCTAGTTTAGATCTTGTAGTGTAGGTTGGACTAGATTTTGACTAAGGACATGTAACGCGGTTCTCATTGAAAGGAGCTTAAGTTTGCATACATGATACAATGTCACTACTCGTATTAGTAAAGTAGAATACCGGGAACTGGTTTAATATAAGAGCAGACGATAGATAGCAGTAATTACGTCGAAAAGACGAGGTCGCTATATGTGGAAGTTAATTATGGCCGATCACTTTGATATTCTATATCTCCGATCTTATAGACTAGCTAACATAGGCCTACAATTAGGCTTTGAGATAAATATTTAAAATATACCGATGATCTTTAACCCCTCTAGTGTCAATTTAACCTTTTAATGGTCAAGTTGGTAATAAACGACCTCAGCAGTGATCTTGAGAAATGGCCATTTGCAGGCTAAGAGAAGAATATTTTAGAAAATTTAACACTGGAATGATGGTTCGGTAACCGAGCCAGTCATTCCAGTGGCAAATTTCTAAAAAATACTCTTCTTGATCTGCAACTGGACACTGGCTAAGCAGAAATTTTAATTTTCTTGACCATTACACTTTTGATGAATGCCCATTTGAATAACAAATGTGCGCTGTACTAGTCAGGATATATTCAGGACAAGTCAGGTGACATCAATACTTCCGCGCAAAATATGAGCGCAAAGCCTGCCATAGTATTAGGTCGTTTAACTTTAATACTGCACTCGCCGCGTAAGGTACCTCCTGCCCACCCGCCCATCACCATGTCCGCCCGTACGCCCACCCGTGCGCCCAGCCGCCCGCCTGCCCGGCCACCCGTCAGATATTCACATGCCATAGATGCTGTTGCTGTATGCGACAACAACAAGAGGAATCATAAATTGTACACCCGTGCCCTTCCATTTTGACACATCGTACCGACGACACGTACACACACACACGCATCCGGAAACGAATGGGATACCACCTTCCCTTATTACGGGGCGAGGGTAACACCTACCATGCAGGCGTACCAGTCAATTCAGCATCAAAGTCTACGACATCATATATCCTACAGTGTAAATAATTTGTATATGGATCATGTTGGTCAAATGCTTAAATTGTCTTGGCAAGAAGTATGGGCAGTCCACAAACTAAACAGCTGACAGCTAGCCCCATAATGTCTGCTACCTGGTTTGTAGTATGTCCACAATTTGAAATTGCTAATGGTCTAAATAATTGACCTAGTTAGATGACCGTAGACCGTTATCGAGAGGTCTACTAACTTGTCATATATTTTTCAATTCATGAATCCATTTCCTCACTCAACCATATTACGTCATAATCAACTACGCGACGTGTATGCTGACGGCATAATTTTGACGTCATGAATGATTCGATTAAGCCCGCCTCTAGCGCTTAATAGTCCGATAAGTTGTACGAATTGTATGTTTTTTGCGATTTAAGAAACATACTGCTGAAATCAGGAAGGTCAGAGATCGATAGATCCCAACACGAGCGAGGTGTGGGTGGAGCTTAGATAGAGATGGGCGGGACATGGCTAAAACTGGAATGGCCCATTTTCTGTCTAACAGCGATAGTAAACTAACAATCCGATTTTGCTGAAATGTTGCATATGGACAAGTGATCTGTTAGCCTACATATCATCTGTTTTGGTCGAGTGTACTTCTAGCGTACTCCTCCAGACATGGCCTCCGGACTAAATGAGCTATTCTCACGGAAACACATGATCGGAATGGGTATCTCGTGCATAGCTCAAGGGCAGTGGCAGATTCAAGGGGGTGGGGGTTGGGGAGGAGGACTCGGCGTACGCACGCACACACACACACACACACACACACACACACACACACACACACACACACACACACACACACACACACACACACACACACACACACACACACACGCACACACACACACACACACACGCACACACACGCACACACCCACCCCCACCACACACCTAACATTGTCCAAGCCTACTATTATTTTTGGTGACCGTGCAAAAGATAAAATATTTGATCACTCAGAATGCAGGAGATCTACTTTTCAAATATTTCCGCTGGGTGGGGGTGGGTGGGGTGGGGTGGGGTGGGGTTGGGGTTGGGGACCCCCTCCCAGACCCTCCCCTATTAACACAAATTCCTGGATCCGCCCCTGAAGTGCGTGTATCCTTCATGCCTGACTTGGTGTTACTGGACCCAACACTGACAAGAACAACTGGTGGAGTGACAATATTCTGGAGCCAGGAAAAAATGAGGTTGGGTTTGAATTATTGAAATAAAACCGCTATTCCGAGAGTTGTATATTTTGCTTAGTCTTATTCCTAGTCGGCAGTAAAAAGGTCAAACGGTGTAAAAGTATGGAAACATTTTTGAAAACCAATTTCGTTTTGATGTGGACTAGTCCGAGGCATAGTAGAGAACAAATCCGTGAAGTTTGATTCAAATCCGACATCCCCTTGTTGACGTCACTGCCTTTTGAAAAACCATAACCACAGCATAATGAGCATAAACTGGATGCAAATCAGCCAGAAAATAATCAATCTCCAAACACATCGCAGCAAGAGTTCTTAACCTGAACGCATAACATTATCTAAGTCCAAATACAGCCAAATAGGCCCCTATGGATAAAATCTGAAAATCAATTTCCTTTTAATGTAGACTAGTCCTAACCATCTCTAATGTGACTGGGTGCTGTTGTTACCTATGGCAGCAACAACGCCCAGTCCAATTAGTTTTAAAATATCGTATCGGACTATTAAGCGTTTATGACCGGCGGTTTATCGCGTCATTCATGATGTAATTGATTGCGGCATCGGTTTACATGTGACGTAGTTTATTATGACGTCAAATGACTGACTAAGAAACTGGATTCCTTCATTGATATGGCTATTGTTCTTTTCACGGAAATTTTGTCTTTCCAGTACAGTATCTAAGTAAAACTAGATGAATGATTTGGCGATTAGCGTACAACAGGCGCTGCGGATCTACTTTAACAACAGTTTTCAAAATCATGACAAAACAGGAAATAATTGGTTCTTATAGTTTACAGTGCATCTGAGGGGCTCTCATGCGCAAAACCTTTCTGCGCTCATTTGACATTAACTGTCTCACAGCTGCTAGCCACCAGACACTAATTTGAATGAGGAAAACCTTTGACTTGCTGAATATTTTGAAAGGTTTTTGACTGAAAGTTGTTGGTAGTTTAGCCACCAACAATTTTCAGGCAACATGTTTTCAAAATAGTTAGCAGATCCGGAGTTATAACCTTTGGAATATGTCATCTGCAAATACTCAGCAGTCAGATGGTTAAAGAACGGTTTCCCGAGCGGGCTGATAATTATGAGCGGATAGAAGGAAGGACGAATGGACGGAATTCTTTACAATGTAATAATCATTTTTATAGCGAGGATGAGTCACATACTTAGAATTAATGTAGCACGTCAACGACATGAAATTATTTCATGGTTTTTTTATCAAATGTTATTAAAATATGTTTGTCGCAATTTTTTTGTATTTCCTCATATTAAAACCGCATTGCTTGTTCAATCCTAGGAATGCAGAGAAATCTAAAGCACACACACGCATCAACATATAATCACACATCTGTTGTATATTTTTCATTTAATTTGATTGAAAATTGTTGCTACCAATGGCAGGAAAAGCAATCAAACAAATTATTCTCAAAATATCTAGCAATTCTCCTGATTTGCGGACAGAGGTTCTGCGTGGCAAAAGGGTTATATTACACTCGTGCCATGTCATAACCACTGGATTGCCGGATCTGTCTTGTTCATAATCCAATATATTATTAATAAAGAAAAGTGTTGTGTTTGTTGTCACGAGTACGGCGTGGTACCACCACTACCTGTCCGAAACGACCACCTGAGAGGAACAATGGTTTTGTGATCATTCAAGAGAGCTGGTCTCTTAGCGCAACATAGTTTCCACGGTAAGACGTTTTCGATCACAATTCTACAATAACCACCTTATACACGTTGTCACTGTTAAAGGCCTAAATCTAATGATGATGATGATGATGATGATGATGAATATAATGATGGTGATGATTATGATGTTTGCTGCTGATGATGTTTGCTGCTGCTACCGACGAGGACGACGACGACGACGACGACGACGACGAGAAAGACAACAACAGTAGCTCTATTGTCTTATAAAGGACGACAACAGTATTACATTGCCCAGGATGACAAGCGTATTACTTTACCATTAGGCTCAGATATAAGGCGATGTAAGCCTTTTATAAATACGAATACATATGTTCACAGGTACACATATTGATGCAAAGCATCAATGTTAAATAACGTGCCCGGATGTTATTATAATTCTGAGAATAAACTCACCTGTTTCATGAAAAAATGAAGTTATATAAAGGCATACATGACACTTATGACAAAAGTATACGCGGACAATAAACACAAAAGAAGGAATATTTCTTGCAAAAAGATATGGGCAGTATTAGCTATGGGCTAGGAAAAGCAGCTTATACTTTTGGTCAGTCCAACAATTTTTCCATCCATCCTTTTTCTGCAGGCAAAACTCCTTAACAGAGAGAGGAACAGACAAAATTAAGAGCAGCCAGTGATGAGAAAATTGCACTACTGCATCAACAGAGCGTAACAGATCAAATTTGGGTCATTAGGTATCAACAACATGTAAAGATAAAGAAATCAACAGAACTGGCAACCCAGTCAGTGGAAAATCAGCGCAAGAAGCAGTACAGACCCTGACACCCATTCAAACATATTAAAGAAAAACTGTAAAGAATATTTTAAACTTAAATCTTGATACCTTCTTAAACAGACGTGAAGAATTTATTACCAGGAAATATAAATACACTGCAATGCTAGTGAAATGCACAAAGCAAGTATATTTTTGATGCAATACAGGACCCCGATCTGTACCGACAGATAATCCTTTCAACAAATTTAAGTGGCCAGGATAGAACCAATACCGTGACCATAGTTTTCTCCAAAGAAAATGATATAGTAGAAAACATTCTGACTGAAGACCCAGTGGGAAACAGCCGCGACATCGTGATCTGTTTCATTTAGCTATCATATCCATGTCACCTATTAAACGATATCTTTACTGGAAACAGTGACAAACTATTAAATCAAATATTTTTGCTCGACAAAAAGGCCAAAATTGGCCTCAACCGTTATAATGATGACGATCTTGTTGACCATATGTACAAATGTTAGGGTAGTAGCCTGATAAGTCAGGTTCTAGCAGTACACGCGGCTAATAATATAGAATATATAGAAATATTTTCACATTACTATAATACATATTTGGTGGTAGAATTTTTACAATATTTCGCACAGCACGAGAACATAGTGAGTTCTACATGGCCTTATGTTCGAAAACTGGCTACAAATCATGTAGAGATATTCGAGTACCGAATATAGTACATTATTGGAATTTGACAATGGTGTGCCACTACTAAATTGCATATGACGAAATTACTGTATACTAAACATTTATTAAACCTTTGATACTTTATTTGCGTATTCATATACGTATCTAACCATATGGGTGAACATCTGGGGTCGAACCTATTGCAAACAGCGTGGTGCAGAAAATCGTTGATCTGACAGAATTTGCGCCATTTTCGGTTTGGAATTGTGTACTATGAAATTACGTTCCTGTAGAATTTTTTTAAATTCGGAATACAGCTAGCGTATTTCCTATAAGTATTTGTGGGTGAAATTCTGGGGGTGAACGTATTGCAATGAAAACCATGAATTATCCTAAGTTTGAGCTTATTTACGTTATGAAATTTTTAAATCTCACTACGTCGTAAGCTTATGCATATACCTATCTAAACATATGGGTGATATTCTGGGCCGAACCCATTATGAGCGATATGTCAGGACATATCGACACCTATCTGAATGTGGTGAATGTGAACCAAACATATTACAATGGGGCCATATGGCGAATATGTAACAACATATTACCAAATTACTTGGTGGTAGAAACGTGCAAAGGCACAGCTATATGTAGAAAAATTGATTACAAACCGAGAACTGAGATTCTAATACTGAATATAGTAAATTGTTGGCATTTGGCAACTGTCCGTGGCTACTAAATTGAATACTAAAAAAATTACTACGTGGCAGAAATCTCAAGATAGATTCATTAGCGTATTCATATCCCTATCTAACCATATGGGTGAAATTATGTAGCCACACATATTGCAGACGGTAGGGTATTGAAAACCACAGATCTGCCAACATTGGAATAAATGTATGCATGAAATTGCATACTACGAAAATACTTCACATTCGAATTCTTTTAAATTCCAAATGTAACTAGCATATTCAAACTGGTATACGTCTATGTGAGCGAAGTTCTCGAACCGACTATATTACGGCAGGTAGGGCACCGAAAACCACGAATACACCATCATTTAAGCTAAATTTTGCGTATTAAAATTACTTCATCTAGAAGTTGTTAGATTCCGAATATAACTAGCTTATTAAAGCTCAAGTCTATGTGGGGTAAATTATGAGGCTGAACATATTACAGACAATAGGGCACTGAAAACTGTGGTGGTTTATTAATACAATGAACCTTTCCAGTTTAGCTATGCCCTGCCCATCTCTAGCTAAACTCCACCCATACCACTCTCAAGTTGGGATCGATGGATTTCTGAACTACTAGACGATAAATTTCAAGAAAACTATACAGGTAAGCCGTGTAATATTTTGACACTAAATTGACTGTGTCCAACGGCAAGTCAAATTACTTTCAAAATAGTCAACAGCATTTTTATTAAATAACAAAAACATACAATTCGTACAACGTGTCAGATTATTAAGCATTTAAGATGGACTAAATCGAGTCAGTCATGACGTCATTATTATGACGCTATCCTATGCGTCACTTAATTAATTACGACGTCATATGACGTAATATGATGGATAGACAACCTGAAAAGGCCGATTAGCAAGTGGTATTAATTACCCTCGCTCCGTCAGAGGATCGGTGTATTGTATTCGGGTCTATGTGCGTTCGGGATGGCAAGGGTCTACAATCTATGATGGGCCTTTTTAAAATATGTGACCTATAAATACGGGTGCTCTCTTAATACAAGTGGTCCATATTGTGTGAACCACGCCTTAACAAGTGGTATTAGCCCTGTAATGCTCAATTTGCTCATGCCAATTTCAATAAAGCGACCCATTTCTAGGTATGCCACCCCTATTTCTAGCTAAGCTCCACCCATTTTCTGCCTGTTGGAATCGATGTCTATATATACGCTGAATAATGAATTCCCAGACTTCCAATTTTAGGGTAACTATACAGGTAAGCTGATGACTATTTTGGAACTAATTTGACTGGGTCCAACGAAAACCATGAATCGGCCAAAATTTGAGCCGAAATTATTTCATGGTAGATAGTTTTAAATCTCACTACTCCGTAAGCGTATGCCTATACCTATCTAAACATATGGGTGACATTCTGGGGCCGAACCCATTATGAGCGATATGCCAGGACATACCGACACCTATCTGAATGTGGTGAATGTGAACCAACCATATTATAATGGGGCCATACAGCGAATATGTAACTACCTACGATGAGATTACTTGATGGTAGAATTGTGCAAAAGCACTAGCTCATATTTAGTTATATACATCCATATATAAAAAAATTATTACAAATCCAGAACAGACATTCTGATACCGAATATAGTAAATTGTTGGCATTTGACAACTGTCCGTGGCTACTAAATTGAATATTACGAAATTACTACGCGGTAGGAACATCAAGATTCATTAGCGTGTTCATATCGCTATCTAACCATATCGGTGAAATTATGTGGCCAACCCTATTGCAGACAGGTAATAGTAGGGCATTGAAAACCCGCAGATCTGCCAAAATTGAAGCGAATTTACGCGATGAAATCGTATACTACGAAATTACTTCACGGTCGAATTTTTAAAAATTCCCCAATATAACTATCGTATTCAAATCCCTCTACCTCTATGTGAGCGAAGTTCTGGAGCCGACCATATTACATAAAGACACCGAGAAGCACGAAAAACCCAACATTTACTTCATTTACCTAATAAAATTATTTCATCTAGAATTTGTTAGATTCGGAATATACCTAGTATTTTAAGGCTCAAGTCTATGTAGGTGAACTTATGGGGCTAAACATACTACATACAATAGGGCACTGAAAACTGTGAATCACCGGAGATTTAGTAAATTTTCGGTATGAAATTGTGCACTACGAAATTACTTCATGGTAAAAATGTGTTTATACTCAATCCATTAATTCACTAGCGTATTGATATACCTATCTAGCTATATGGTTGAAATTCTGTGGCCGAATTTCCTGTAGATGTTCTTAACTTAGCACATGCATAGGCCTACACTTTCGGTTGATTTATGTATTCAACAATCTGCTACAATATTATTGACAGCAGTTTTGATTGGAAATTTGGAACATTGGTAGTCTATCAATACTGTTACATAATTGCATAGGCCCTACATGGATTTATTCCCACGGATGGATTAAAGACAAAAGGATACTTCTGATAATCACACATCCATTATTCATTCGTATCCCGCGAGTTCTCTTTCCATATGAGATCGAGAAATGTATCTCGTATGTAGGGACCTATTGAGTAGCCATTGACGTAGCGAGTTAACGATCCACAGTGTTGCTTTTACAGTCTGCTACGGAGATAGACTGGGTCCCGGTATGTCTGGTATCCGAAGTTGAGTCTGTGTAACAGTCTAGTCGTTGTGATAACGTAAGAAGATGACCGGTCATTACATTAGACGTGTAGTTTCGAAGAAGCCAAGCCTTTATTTTTAGATGGATCCATTATTGTTAGCGAACTCTGTCTACTTTTTCGCTCTCTACAATATTATTATGCATGTTTTTCTTTTGAAATTCACCCCACACATAGTACGCCTCAAGACTGTCTGTATCAAGTCTGTAATCGTTACCCTATCTCGAATGCAACAAATGTGAATCATACTATAATACAATACGGGAAAGGTTAAAGAGACATGGTACATCATCGTCGTCCTCATAATTTATTAACCATGTATTACCTAAATTGAGTCAAGAATATTAAAAAAATATTTGGTTATTGAGTGTATATTTGCAGGCCAATAGACGACTGTTTTGAAGAGTTGCTATTGGAATGACTGGCTCAATTATCGAGCCAGTTATTTCAGTGGTGAATTTTCAAAAACGATCTTCTCTTGACCTGCAAATTAACATCCTCAAGATCACTGTAGAGGCCGGTTTTGGCGGCCTCCTCATGAAAGGGTTAAATACATTAGGAGAAGATGATATGCTTACATGGGCAGTCGTTGTCGTTGCAATACTTAATACAGGTCTATGATAGCAACAAGTAGGTGGGTAGGGTGGATGGGCTACCAGTCAAAGTATTAAAAAGATATTTGTAGAGATGTCTTTATCTGAGATATTGAAATTTCGGTGTTAAACATTCTAAAGGATTTTGTTAGAAAAACACACAATTGTGCCCAAGTAAGTCATATCTTGGTGGCGGTTGCTTGAATGACTTCCATAGGCGTAACGCTAGTCAATCGGTCACTGAATCCGGATGGTATGTTAATACATTAATACCGCGCTCGTGTTGGTATCGATGGATCTCTGAGCTTCTTGACTATCAATTTCCAGAAAACTATACAGGTAAGGTGTTGACTATGTTGAAACCAATTTGACTGGGTGCTGTTGCTGTTTGTGGCAATAACATCGGCCAGTCAAATTAGTTTCAAAATATTCACCAGCATGTTTTGTAAATAGCAAAGACATACAATTCGTACAACGTGTCGGACTATTAAGCATTTAAGACGGACTAAATTGAGTCAGTCATGACGTCCTGATTATAACGTCATCGTATACGTCACGTCGTTGATTATGACATCATATGATGTAATATGATGGAGACAACATGAAAATACACATTAGCAAGTGGTATTAATTATCCTCCCTCCGTTGGAGGACGAGTACATTGTATTCAGGGCAACAATCTATGATTGGCCTTGTTAAAATATGTGACCTATAAATAAGGGTGGTCTCTTAATACAAGTGGTCCATATTGTGTGGGCCACGCATTACCAAGTGGTATTAGCCTTGTAATGCTCAATTTGCTCATGGCAATTTCAATAGAGAGATCCATTTCTAGGTATGCCACGCTTATTTCTAGCTATGCTCCACCCCTTTTTGCGTATTGGAATTGATGTATATATATATATATACACTGAATAATGAATTTCCAGACTTCCAATTTCAAGGTAACTATACAGATAAGCTGATGACTATTTTGAAACTAATTTGACTGGGTGCATTTAAAGGTTTGCTGCCTCTGGCCGCAACAACGCCAGGTCAAATTAGTTTCAAAATATTCAACACGATGTTGATTAAACAGTAAAGACATACAATTCGTACACTTGCCGGACTATTCACTGTTCATGACTGAGCTCGATACGCCATTCATTTACACATTTTGGATCGTGACGTCAGCCTGTATATGAAGTAATTGATTATGACGTCATATCCTTCAGTTACGGATCGAACCCAGCCATTATCATAGAAAATGACTGTTGAATAAATAGCAAAGACATACAATTCGAACAGCGTCTAGTCAAATTAGTTTCAAAATATTCAACAGCATGTTGATTAAATAGTAAAACGTACAATTCGCATACTTGACTGGCTATTCAATGTTCCTGGTGGAGCTAGATACGTCATTCATTACACATTTTGATTGTGACGTCCAGCTACATCTGACCTAAATAATTATGACGTCATATACAGAAAAATCCATTATCATAGAAAATGTCCTATGTCTAATTGCCGTCCGAGAAGCCATTGTGGTTTTTCTTTTGCAATTTACTACTGGAATTATAGGATCGGTTATCCAACCAGTCATTCCTGTGGTAAACTTTCAAAACAAATTCTCCTGCGAGTAGCTAATGCAAATAGACATTTCTCACGATCACCGCTTGATAGAGTGCTAAAGTGGACATATAAGAGACGCCGCGAGTGAGCGTGTGCTTGAGTACTTTCATCTGCAGAAGGAATGACAAATATGTTTTGTACGCAGTCCTCCAGAAAAAGAAGAGTACTTATTTAGAGTAGTTATTTAGAGTTCCGTTGGCTGTTTATTAAAATAATTAAGCAGTCATCGCCGCGCAAACTCTATTACAGTCGAACCAGAACAAATAAGAGAACTCGCCATGAATCATGTGCATGAAGATAATAATTATGAGATATCCAGCCATCTAAGAATAGAGCCGTGTCTTCGCGCCGAGAATTATTAGATGTCGTATCGATGGAGATCTCGCGAGACACAGCCCCACAATCACCTGCGCGAAATGGCCGCGCCTATAGGCAATTCTAGACAGCAACGGAACGCAATAATAGTATTGAAGCCATGCATCATTGGACATTTAAGCCAATTCTCTATACATTTATGCATTAGTTTTTATATTTTTGCAAAACATTAAAATACACCCTATTGCACACTTGATTTAAAGAACAGGTATAATTAGGTATTTTACATATGCAAATAACTCAGTGAAAAATAATATTGTGTAAAAAAAACCCAATAATATTTAGGTATTGGATGTACTTTCCAATGATGTAGAACCTATGACCTCAATGTGATTTTAGTTCATTGTAGAAACGGGTTAAAAGGTGCGTTGAACTTGATTACATCAGTAGCTCAACGCGGGTCGGCTGTTTGTTGTTGGCTTTACCAGCCAGCAGTGGAGCCATGAGCGATCGCTTAGGGTGATGATGGTCATTCTACATGCTAGTAGCCGTTATAGTAACACCTTCAGCTTTCGGGAAAATGTTTCAAAATTTTTTTCAAAAATTCGATTTCAGTTTTGGTTTTAAATTGAAATTTGTCTCTCGAGTCCTGCTATATATTTGGAGATGTAGCTGTAACCCGCTCAGTCAGGCCTTGCCTAATGTCCCACTATGTAAATTTAGATGGGCGGTATGAGGAGCATGTTCCCAATATGTTTTACCTTTCCGTGTTTGTGTTTCAATTTGGAACACATTTGCAAAGATGCATTTTGGTAATATATGTCAAAGTCTATTAATAGGCCTATTATATGTTTTATCATTATTTGATAGTTTCATAACGCACTGGTCTACAATAATATTAATATGTTGTGTACACTTCTTTTGGTGAACGCCGCATGTGTTAATACAACGGCTGGTGTAGTAGTGTTAATCATATCTGATGGTTTGTCGTTTATGTGATAGTTGGGGGTGGGTGGGGGTTGGTTTAAACAGAGATTTTAGTTTTAACCGTATGTACCAACCTTGTTGGGAAACTAAATCATCAAGAATTGCGGGCTGGCATCCGCATACAGAGGCAACTCTGAGTATGTCTAGCCTTCTTCAAACAAGAATCTGTGTTGGACAGTAGTAGTATAGGGGGGGTTTTAGTCGCTATTGTTCTTTTCGTTGGAATGTGATTTTAACCAATCAAAACACTCCATTTCAGTCGCTATTGTTTGGAGAACAATGACGCAGAGAACGCCACGTTTTCTAGATAACAATTGCGACTATATTCACACGTTATTGAGAATCTGCAACACTGTGGAATGTTCTATTATTTTGAATTAGTTAACACTTAAAAGTTTAAAAGTTGTGTATTTTATGTTTATATGTAGTGGCGGCGTGCCCCCCTCCGTAGTTATCTACCTTTGTAAAAATAATAAGAGAGTAATGTAAAATAATAGAGTTTAAGAGGTGGTCTGATAATGGAGGTCGTATGAGGTTGAGGATGTATGAGGAATTATGGTACTGATGTTTGAAATTATTTGACTGTTTCGTCGCTAACGTCATTAGTAAACTGTAGAATATTTAGAGACTGCCTGTAAGCTGTTACTGTCTTAGCAACAGCTACCAGATAGATTAGTAACAAATTAGATTTTAAGAGGTGGTCTGATAACGGAGGTCGTAGGAGGAGGAGGTTGAGGATGTATGAGGAATTACGGTATTGATGTATATTTTGAAAATAATTTGACTGTTTCGTCGCTAACGTTATTAGTAAACTGTAGAATATTTAGAGACTGTCTGTAAGCTGTTACTGTCTTGGCAACAGGTCCCAGACAGATTAGTAACAAAATATTTAAAATAATCTTGTATTAATGGTATGTTCAGTTGGAATGGTAACCAAGACTTGGTGGTGATGGATTGTATCCTGGGTTAAAAAGAAGTTAACCCTAATACCGATGAATATATATCTCATTTTCATCGATACCATACAGGTAAACTGTTGAATATTTTGAAATTAATTTGACGTCGCTAATGTTATTAGAAAAACTATTTTCGTTGAATATTTTGATTGACTTTTAACCGTCATTACGCGCAAATTGTTTTCAAATACTTTGCAATAACGTCAGTCATTTTAGATACGATGGTTAAAATGTGGTCATTATATCTCTGAGGGTTCCGTTTATAGAATTGTATGTAGAGCGTACTTATGCTAAAAAGATTATTTGGTGCGTATGGTTTAACCATACGTTTTGAATAGCCGTGAGATGAATCTTGAATCGAGATACAAACATACCATGTGTTAATAATGAAAGAACGTGTTAGTACATCAAGTCTCGTACTACGTGATTTTTAGAAATATTCAAAATTACTATTGAATTATCACCTAATCGCTAAGAGATTTTACTTTGTAGTTGCGAATGCGTACAGCTTTGTGCTCTGGATACAATATCGTATCATTTCCTAGTTCTTAGCTGAGTGGAAATATGTACTAATTCCCTTGGGTAATTATTAGAATATCACGTTTTGGTGCGCGAGTGCTTTATGCATATTTATGGTGTGTTCGCGCATTACTCATATTAACATTAAACATGGCCGCTTCATTCGCTTTAAGGTCATGCGATTTTAGATTTTGTCAATGCCTGTTTCCTCGCAAACTAATAATGTCGTTGGTATGTACCACGATGAAAGGCTTCACCCATGGTGGAAGATGTGGTTGAATGCGTCTGTATCGTTGGAAATCTGTTACTGATCCATCATCCACAAGGGTGTCCCACATTTTCGCATACGTACCCACACACACGCATGCACCTAGTACACCAACACCGCACGTACTGCACATACCCTCATGCGTGTTACGATACCCGCGTGATGACGGGCGTGTGGTTCTACGCGGATGCCCCTTGGCACCTGTGTTCCCTTTTTCCCTGTCCCCTATGCGTGTACGTCGTGCGTGCGTGCGTGTGTGCGTCTTTTTATGTACCCGTTTGTGTGTGGGTGTATGTAACATAATTTTGGTTTTTGGTGTCCCCTTAAAAAAGAGGCCTATTCTTCTTATTTTTTTATTTTGCTAACGTAAATATTTTTATCTCAATTAATGCAAACGATAACTTCTGTTTTGTTTGCACGACATACACATACAACAATCATTACGAAGTTGGTACTTCGTATGCAACCATTTGTTGTAATTGCGTTCGTCCGGATCCGCTAGATATTCTCTCCAGCGGTTACAGATTTCATGCAATGACATTGGAAATGGTTGCCGTACTGCAACCTCTTTTTATTGGTTCCATTGGATGCAACCGCAATTAATAGGCGTAGAACCTATCATTCTCCATCGATCGCATAATTGAGATTCCATTTTACGTGTTTTGACAAATTCAAAAAGCTGTATGCCTTACTAGTCACGCGCATTTCGCTTTTATAGCTAAAATATGAGCTGTCACTAAAACTATCTTTCCAATCTGAACACACCCTTATTTCGGTCACGTGTTTTTTCTTCACCGCTTAACATCATCGGTTTACAAAACATTACTATCGCACCATGTTTGAATGACATTCCAGTTATAGAAAACTGGAATTGATACGCAGCGTTCAATTACAGAGCACGTCATATGGTTTCATCTGTATTCAAATATGTCCGTATTTTGTCATTGTCGCGATATGAATACGATTAATTACGGATCTTTGGATCATTGTGGTACGCGTCGCATGCCTAGTGTGCCATTAAATATTTTTATCAAAATAGCGGGGGATGGGTGAGGGGTGAGAAGGGAACACGAAGAAATAATAACATATTTTTACAAAATGTATTTTTTATTCACGATAATTAAAAAGTAAACGTAGTACATAAATAATTATACATTAAATATGATCATTTTTTATTCATAATCCTGCACATCAGACGTTTCACTATCGCATCATTTTTGTCTCTGTTTTTTAGGGCCCATAATATGTTTCATTTGTACACCTCGAACGATGGTATAAGAAATATACGCAATAATATCCACAACTTGTCATCACGGATGGTTGAACACGTACATTGTTGTAATAATAAACATGTGCACGGTGTCCATTTTGTACATTTGATATCATTCTTCCGTCAGAAGGCCGTCTTCCATATGGATCAAAGTATTCAGCATTTCCATTTCTACTGTAATAAACCGCCACCCAATGTTGTCCGGATTTATTACTGGGATGCGTGTTTATTACTAATGAGGCCGGGAGATATTTAATATGTGCGGGTACATTGTCAATTGGAAAAACACCGAGAAAGTGTTCACGCATTTTATTGTCGCCGAATAATAGATCCTCTATTTCAAATGTATTCAACATATTTGTTAATAATCTGTTAATACGTTAAAGTCTGATCCAATTTCTATCATATTATCAAATTCAGCATAGCAAATTACATTGGTTGTAGCGGCAAGTGTTTGAGCAAAATGGAAGACCACTCTTAGCGAACCAGTGCGTGTAGGGTTGCGATGCTCTGAATCAGCTAGATCTGGTGTAAAATCCCATGCGAACAATGTGGTTCCATGTCTGAACTGAGTCTTATTTATCAGGTAGCCACGGTCTTTGAATAACGCACCAGTACCGCTGAATAGTCAGAAATAAGTGTCCGAGTAAATGTCGTCGCTAAACTAAGGACGTATTGGCGATGTTGTTACCTCTTCTCCATTTATATAACATGTTGCATAGGTAGTGTTATTGTTATCAAACTTGAATGGATTTGTATTCACCACACCATTATAGGCATCATTAGGTACAAAAGCGAATAATACTCTAGTAGGTAGCTGACCAATAAATATATTATCTCTATCGGTGCTCATAACACTGCTAGGTGCTGTAAAAGTCTTACACACTACCCTGCGAATAGGATATTTCGCACTTGTCTGTCTGTGACGTGGTGTGCGCCACTAGCAGATCTGATGATGGGATAACTTTGCGTACAAATAAGTTAGCCGACATTATTTTCAATTTAGGACTCACTCCTTCCACGGCCATAATGGCGAACGCATCTTTACTCCTCTGTAGGCATACTCTTAAATCAACGGAACCGAGCAGGAATCGGTCCTGCAGAAACATATCGCTGTGTATGTGGCCTATTAATTGCACTGTTTTACTCTGCTCCATCATTCTTCTACGTGCTTGAAAACCTAAGTTAGCATCGGCGATATTATCAAATTAGCCAGCATCATCCATTTTCCATCCAGCAAGTTGTAGATGCGAAGATGCAGCATCGCTGCCATAATTTAGTAACGTCTCGATGTACGAGCGGAAAGCATAATTTTCGTTCGAGTTGCTGACACGCTTTCCATTCAAAAAAACATCCACTTGTGAGAACATCGTATGCAAAAGTTTATTCGCAGGAGCTATCAGGTCATTCGCCTTGCATGTCTTTTCATCACCATTTCGATCTAGCTTTACTAGCTTAACTTTAATCGAAAGATAAGATTGCGTAAGATCTAAATATCTATCAGCAGACCCACTGACGTAAAACTCGATCGGTCCACTATCTGATAAACTAGATACAGGCTGAAACAGTTCCCATTTTGCAGACTCCAATGTCGTCACTATGTGACACATCTGAAAAATGTCTAATTCGCTCTTCGAGCACTCACAGATCTGATTAAGTTCCATGTTGTTTGTTAATTAAAGATATCAGCTTGTTTTCTCTGACGTCTATTGCGACCATTCCTCTTCGGTATCGCACGCATTGACTGAGCATTACATGTATTATTCCTCTTTTTACGTTCATGTTGAGGTGGTCTTAAACCACCTCGCACCGCTGTTACAGCTTCCGGTATCAAAGACATGGCAACACCACCTGCTCTCGATTTTAATGCCGTTTTAACATTTTTTCCAGCCATTAAGTCCTCAGCTAGTCCGATTCCAGCACTAAGAGCTTGTTTACCTACAGATTTAGCCACATTTTTTGTGAAAGGTATTGCTGAACGTAATAGACCACCTAAGATATTACTGAGTCCATGTCCTGATTGGTATCGCGCGCCTACAAAAACTGGAATACGTCCATGACCCGCTTGACTCGCGTAGTAACGTGCCAGCACTGATGCGTTCATTATTCCTCTAATCGGCCCTCTTAACATCTCTCTCATTATCGTTGTCGTTGTCGTCTGAAATGCAAACCGAGTACACTTGGCGATGCTCCGTCCTTGAATGGGACATTGGCGCCAGTTCTATCCGTTATAAGTATTCCAATAGTATCGATGTAGTTCTTTGACACAGTACGGTATTGAATATCAGGAAACGTCCACTGACATATATCTTTTCCTCCATCTGAAACGGGTATCACTCTGAGTAGCGGTGTGGAAGTATCGCCTACCACGCTGTGTGAGACTACGTCACAGTATATATACGCGGTCGTAGGACGACCCTCACGATTTGAACGAAATGATTCTTTAAAGTCAATAGGGCCCATATGTATTTTTGCTCCTTCGCATCAAATTAAATTTGCTACATCTCTACCTAAATATATAGCGTAAATATCTTTAACTGTGAGAGAAACTAGATTGGCGCGATGCAAGTAAAATTTGAAAAATATTGTTTTGTGTCTAAATCTTGTCTTGCTCTCTATCTGGCCATTTAGATAGTCTACCATATTTTTTATGACATAGTACCCTTCCGGTACATTGATAAATGGAGCTTCTGAGTGCACATAATAATAATTTTCTCTTCTACGTAAACGTTTTTTACCGTTATTATTTGTTTTATCATTTCGCGCATCTTTTCCCCGAGCATTTCGTAACCGTTTTCCCCGATCGGCAATACATGTATTGCCGAAACCATCTTTTAAAACTAGTGGAAAAGCCGATGTCTTTTCTATTTCTGAAGTACTGGCGCCATCTTTGCTAATTGATTCTGACGCAACGCTATCTTTTTTCTTCTTCTTCTTTATCTTCTTCTTAGTAATTGCGTATATTTGTACAAAACTTTCCTTCG
Source organism: Chaetoderma sp. LZ-2023a (assembly GCA_034401795.1). NCBI lineage: Eukaryota > Metazoa > Mollusca > Caudofoveata > Chaetodermatida > Chaetodermatidae > Chaetoderma > Chaetoderma sp. LZ-2023a. Next base: position 45,445,029 of record CM067361.1, read on the forward strand.
CAATAGTAAGCCAACTCCTCGGATATAACACACTCGAGAGGCCCACTTCCCATTCGCCATCTAATGTTAATAGAGTTTGCAGACGTGTTCGAAACTCTGATAACTTATTGTCTGGAAAGAACTGGGTACTACTATTGCTCGGAAGCGTTATGTAAAACTGACCCTCATTCATTCTGAGTCGAATGATGCATGGACGTCTTTATGCGTGGACTAGGCAATATATACCCTAGACATCCACTCAAGAGCGATATCCATATGCCTGATTGCCCATTTTGTATACTCAGATTCACGATACATGTAATGATTACGATATAAATTATTATAATTTGAGCTAGGTATACTATTTCTTCTTTCGGTACTCGCGAACCCAGCATTCACCACATGCTCTGATCCGATCTTCTCTCCATATATTCATCCATTGTCAATGATGTATAGTGCTTAGTTCATTAACCCACGTGTTAAACTTATCCGGGTAACCGAGCCACTTTACCAGATACTCGCGTTGTCCCTTTTTATTTTTTCTACTTTTAAGTATTTTTTCCACGGCATACTCTTTATCATTTTCTTCTATCACTTGCTGTATCTCATCATGATAAAAAGTACCAATAATCGGGTCACCTCCATAGTCTTCTAATTTATATAAGTATGGATATTTGTCTGTAAGCACATCACACACCTTAAACAATTCGTGACTCCATTGCCCGCGATATGCTTTTTCAAATGGCATTTTTTCTTGTGATATTCTAACATGGTCGCCTTGAGTAGGGCTGTTTTTAGATTTGGAACGTTTCTTCGTCTTCTTTCCATATATATTTCTCCACGCGATTAACTCCGTGCTATGGTCGACTTAGGTAGGAGCCATGCGCGTACTGGAATGTGTTGTGTTATTGTACACTGCGACTAAACTGGGTAATACATCGATATACTTTCGTGTATTTTTTTGCGCCATGTATCTGTATATTCGACCCTTCAGTGTGCGTTGAAAACGCTCTACCATTGCAGCTTTCGTTTCATTTTGAGAAGTGTAGAAATGTATTCCATTATCTTTCAAATATTTTTTCATTACACGGTTTACGAACTAACCCCTTTGTATGTTTGAATAGCATGTGGGTGACGCACAGTATGCGCCAATATTGATTCTAACCCTTTCTTGACTGCTGACGATGTTTTACTAAACATGCATTCCACCCATGCATATTTTGAAAGGGCATCAACTACGCATAGCAAATTCAACACGTTGTTGTTCTCTTTTGCCAGCATGCCCATCGAGCATAGATCTGCCTGCCATAGTTCATCAATGGCTGAAACTCTTATTTTACGCCTGTCAAACTTTGTTCTCCACGGTCTGTGCAGGGTATATACTTCTTGGTGTTTTAACCATTTGTCGATGTAGTTGCGAGGTATTTTACCTTTGAACGCATTATATAGCTTTTCTTTCCCACCAAAAGACGCGTAATGTTTCAGATCAAAATATACTTTCGCCAATTTAGCATCATTCATGACTTATCTAAATTTACCCACACCGGAATTGAATGTCCCTTTTTCTTCCTGATGTCCGCTAGAGAACTCTTTCTACCTATTCTTTTGCTCACGGGCATAGACGTGTACTCACTGGCGTAACATCCTTTTCTGCACCATTATATATCTGTCTCATCGTTTTCTCTTGCCCTACAAATCTGCGGGTTATGTTTAGGTCGCGTAACAGATTAAGAAACTTTCCCTCCGCTTGATCACGCATACCAGCCATAAGAGGTTTACGACCATGCGCTACTACGTTTGTAAGCAGGTCGAGTACATTACTTTTTGGGGAAAACGTACCCTCTATTGTCACTTCGCCCAAATCATTAACGTGAAAACGTTCATGAACCGAACGTAAAATATTAATTACTCCACTGGCTTTTGTCTTGTACGTTTTTGGTATTCCCCTCATTGTACGTTCAAGTATTTGTGCGGGTAGTGCATCGTAGTTAGTTATGGGTTGTAGAGGTAATGGTTGATATTGTTGTTGTCCTTGCGTTTGCTTATAGTAATGCCTATAGTTATCCAATACTTGCGAATATGATTTTGCTTTTTCATTTTCAGTCAGATCGTGTCTGGTTAATATATTGGATATCTCGTTGTCGAGACTAATAGCTTTACGTATCGATGGATCTGTCTGTAGCTATGATATTTTACTCTGTTCATTTAAATTACCTATCAATTCGTGAGGAACTAGTGCCATTTTACGTGTATGTTCAATCTTTTCACGCGAACAGTTTACCAATTAATGGTGCTAGCGTACCAATCACCGCTGGTAATAAGGCACCTAAAAATCCGCATGTTTGTAGCAATTTTCTTTTACGTGCATATGGCACACCGCGACTAGTCAGCGTACGCATTTTCGCTTTGTATTTACTCAGCTGCTTGTATCGTATTTTATTGAGATGAACATTCCCACGTAATACGTTTAGGCATGATTCGCATAGACATCCACCAATTCGTTCGAACACTGTTTGATTACATCATTTCTGATTGAAGGCTTTACTTTAGCCAAATATTGCAGCATAGGTAAATGGTGTTCCGTTGCCATTTTTCTTAGGTATGTAAACGTAGCACGCCTCCTTCGGATGAACAGATGAACGGAGATTGATATTGTCAGGTGTCGTCTGTTTCACATCTAGGAGTACATATGAGTGAGGTTCGCGTGTAGCGTCCTTATATGATTCGATCAAATACTTTGTATTGCCTGGGTACATCTGATTAGATAAAGAACGAATGGATGACGCATCACGGGGATTCTTAAACAATACCATATACCGGTAGTGACAGTTAACTGATAAGTCGCGTTGATTGCGAGACTTGTGAAACAGATTTTGTGCGACAAATATTACGCTACAATTCTCATGGTGAGAACGTTTTGTAAATAGGTCAGCTACATTCTCGTCGCATTTATTCATCAAATCGTCGAGCACCACCAATGTTCTGCAACTTCTGTCTAGTTCAACATTCACACCCTCTTTAAATTCAACTTCTTTTGCCAAATCGTTATACCCATCTTGTCACGCACCGTAGCAGTACACAATCCTCTGTGGAGGGGGAGTAATGGCATAGGGATCTCTTATTAGTGCTTTTATCATCTCAGTTTTACTGCACTGTGTTGGACCGCAGACAATCATAGTAAATGGGTTACGTAACGTCGTATTGCAGTCAAGCGTTGATGCCATAGCGTCGTCACATGTTCGTCCACGTACGACTAAGAAGGTATACGCTCATGCGCATATATATATATATATATATATACCTTAGGCATACGTGGACGCGTGTGAACCGTCACTACGATATAATATGTAGTTACTCTTCTGTGAATACCTTATCAATGCTTGATGGTTAGCGAACATTACGAATTGTGACATCGGATACTCGTGACATAAGAGAAATGCTATGTCCATTTAAGAATGTCACGTAAATTACGAGAAATGCTATGATTGCGACGTCAGATACTCGTAGGTGAAATGCTGTGTACATTTAAGAATTGTGATGTAAAATTAGGAGAAATACTATGATTGCGACCTCGGATACTCGTGACGTAGGAGGAATACTATGTCCATTTAAAAATTGTATCATAAAATTAGGAGAAATACTATGATTGTGACGTCAGATACTGGTGACGAGGTGCTAGTACTGCACAAGCGAAATCCGATTTTAAAACTTTTTTATTAATACAGACATCAATAATACATATCGTTACAAAGATACGAAAAAACACACCAAATACAACATATTTTACAAAGCTACGATTGACAAAAGAAAACAATTAATTATGTTATTTTTAAAAATAAAATACGTATTTGATTTTATTAAAAATTATCCTCGTGTTTTAATGCTTAAAAACACATGGTTAATTTTAAATAAAACTAAATTAATTAATATTAATTATAGTTATGGTGCCAACATCTGTTTTTCATATATTACATCCACAATGTACCTATACCATTCCGTCATACACATACGGTACAGTTCAGTACAATGTTCGTGTATATAGTAATGGCAGGCTAGTCGAGCGCAATATTCGTCTTCGTCCATTTCTAATAATGCTGCCTCATTATACAGTTCAAAATTGTCAATAAGATTAAGGTCAACATCAATCCCTAAACATGAATGTTCACGTTGACTTGGATGATTTACTAGACATCCGTAACAATTTCGCACAACCAACGAATGTATCTTTTCACACAGCATGGACGCGAATAATTTCTGACTAATCATTTGCACATGCTCCGTAGTGCAATAATGGTGTGGATGCTCCATAGTTTTACAATAGTGACACGATTTGACGGTATCGTCCTCGACGAGATTTAGTTCATCATCGCTTAAAACCTCATCGAGGTATATAGCGTCCGTAGTAAGCGTATCGTGATTAGACATCTCTGCGGAATCAATAGTGGTTGGAATGTTATTCATGTTCTCGCTTTTTCACGCCGTAAAAGCACTGAGGTATCGTGCTAAACAACTCGTCACTGCTCACGTTGGGTGGCGCGTAAAAGTTAGGTAATGATGCCAGCAAATTACTCGCGTTCTGTTTCAATAATTCTATGCATACAATGGCGTACAGAGGAGCACGTGCATTACAATGACGTACATAGACGCGCTTAATTTGAATTTATGGAGCGCATTTGTTCGATCAATAACGTACATATTCACGCGGTACAAGACACTGTCTTCTACCGACGCACACTTTATGAGCAATGACGCGCACGACCAACTTTTAACCATTACACAGCTGAGAGACTCGATACACTAAAGTCGATGCGTATTATCGCTGGATGCACAAAATATGTTGAAAACTATCTGACTGTAAGTTCATGGCGTATGACAACAACTTTCAGTCATAATATTTTTGCGGTAATATAAGACTTGTAATGCGTGCGATAACTAAGCATAAGTTATGAATGAGAAAGACATCGATTAATCTAGCTTCGCAGCAATAATACGCGAACCCAATGCACTATGTCTATCCCATATTCGGTTAATAAACCCTTGCTAATTTCAGACATGAGTATAATTCTTCCAGCATTAATTTTGTCATCTCTTAAAGCGAACCGCATGCTCCTCATAATCAACGTACGCATCTTATCCTTATCATCGTTACACAGACTAGCAATATTTGTTATCATAGCGCGAGCAGCTAGTGAGGATTCGGCGTACGTGGATGACACCGACATTGTTTACGTACTGACTGAAAAAAGTACACTGTTGCTATTTATATTATGCTAGTGTAACCGTATGGTACTGATGATAAATCTCCCAGTTTCAAAATTCGTTTTTTAAAGACGGGTCTGAAAATCTTACTGCCATTTACTGAAAGAATTCTAAAATGATCGGTGCGCGTGATCTTTGATGGATAGCTTAATAGTACGCTATTACTATCGGTAATTCCACCATCGTTTATAATTTGTTCAATGGATTTTTCATTGTATCAAAATTAACTTGTTTTGATTGTTGGGTACCGAGCGTTAAACCTTTAACCTTCGTCACCTGTTTAACGATCGATAGATCGCCTCGACGCTTCGTTTCATAACTATAGATTTTTGGGCCGAGTGCGCAAAAACTTGTTAATTCGTAATCGGAGGGGATTTCACTCGTCCAAGAACCTAGATACGCACTTCGATCTTGAATGGTCGGCTCACCTTCACATGTACTAAATACCACCGAATCCGTATCATGATAGGCTACGCGGCATCCGAGTAAGGACAAGACTCCGTACAGTTTTATTCGGCCATAGGCTGTCACGAAAGATGCAAGAATACAGTTGGTATTTAATGGTGACTGAATGTACTCGTCATTGACCGAATAGGAGGCCATTAGAAGACTATCGTTCAGGAATGTAATGGAGCCTACAGTTTTACTTTTATCATTCAAAAAGGAGAGTAGACCTTTACGTGTTGATATCATGCTATTCTTTTTATGATCACGAAGAGAAAATCGTCCCCACAAAATATTCAAACAGGATTTAGCGACAAAGCGCAAGCCCGGGTTATACGATATTTTGGCAGGGTCGAGCTGTATTCCTTCATGTTTATAATAGTCAGCCACGTTAGTCGCCTTTTCACTCTCACTACCGACACAATCAGGATAACCGCTACTTTCCTGTTTAATTTTCAGAAAACGGTTAATGTATTCTGAAAATAACCCATCGTCGCCATGCGGCTCATATTGCGATGACGCGTGATAATGCCATACTTCATACATTTTTTTAATGACATAACCGTTGCGTATAGCTAGCTGTAACTCTGGAGTAGTCCATGTTCCGCATAAACTGCGCTGTTCTTCCGTATGTTCGCATACAGAAGATTGTTGATTTTTTGTGCATTCGTTGTATAGTACAAACATGAGGCGCTAATTTATTCGAGCAGGTAGCACGGGAAAGTATAAATCACGAGGTGGAAGGACTTTGCATTTAATAAGACCGAAGAAGTCATGCACCGTCTTATCACTCAAGTCATCGCCTCTTAGAACCGTATATGACCCTCCTGGAAAACAACATTGTTTCATCACTGAAGGATACATGGAAACACACTCTAAATATTCGAATGTGGTATGCTCATCCGCTTCCATAAATAAACGAATCGCGGATGTACCGCCACCGAATAGCGCATCACGTGGTGATATTGGGTGTGCTAAGTCCAATTCGGTGATAAAATCATTTAGCTCGGAGGAATCAGTGCCTTGTTTCTTAAAGTCGCATTCCCACATAATTCTCACCGTATATCCATGTGATTCAAATAAAGAAATGAGACATTGAAGCGCGGAATATGCTTCTTCATATGTCTGATCACCATATGGTGTATATGTCGTATCACGCTTATCACCGCAACAAGCAGACTCATGTCCGTGGAATTTACAACCTAAGAACTCGTAAAGAATATTTTCAGATACATCAATTCCATCCACATAATGTCCGCATATTTTATGTTCACCCCATTTAGCGCATGCGAGATTTGGCGACCCTCGCATTGACTGACCCATTCCATCCATTCTACACCCAAAACACTATAAGTACGTTTTGCTCTTAGTGAGAAATCGGGTAAGGTCTGTACGCTCTCAGGTCGAAGCCATAAAGTGTGATAGGCCGCATTACATGCTCCGGCTGGCATTATCCCTGTTACAAATAGGTTTTGACCATCCGTCGATTCAGAAAATAAAGTCTTAAATCTAGACATGGCTAAACGTAAGACGGTTACGTCATCATTACAATATTCGATGAGATTTTTATCGACATCGTAGCGCTCGTGTCTAGATATCTGCTCGTTGTACCAGCGATCAAATTCGATTAATTCATTCGCATTCATATTTTGTGGAAAGAATATCTCCCTCTCGGGAAAGGGTATTGTTACCTTACCCCAATATTGAGGCGTGTTGAGCTGATGGGGAAATGTCCCCTTTCGAACAGAAAGATTAAAAGCATCGCCCACCCTACGTAATGAAAGGGGAAAAAGTTGATGGAATCGATAAACCGAATAGTACCTATGTCAAGTGAGAGAACTGAACGACCACGCATGATAATATTTGAAGGTTTAAGATGCGGATTAGTGGTTTTGCAAATGCATTGAAGGAGTAAAAGGGAATCATAGGCACGCGCGTTGTGAACGATCACCAAGTAGTCAGAGAAAACATATTTTCTAAAGGCCAATCCTAACCAGACGCTGGCGGTGCGGGCGGTGCGGGCGGTGCGGGCGGTGCGGACGGCGCGGGCGGCGTATAATATTGAAACCTAATCAAAAGCGGCGCGGGCGGGCTGCGAATATGCAAATTGATTTGACCTTAGATTTAAAAGACACATCAGGAAGAAAACGCGCCGGTCAGTTAGTATAAATGCGATGTAGTTGCCAACACTATTTATTACAAGGCTTAATAATCTTTCTGTTGAATATTTTGAAACCAAATTGACTGGAAGCTGTTGCTGCCTATGACAGTAACAGGTCCCTGGCGAATTTGTTTCAAAATATCCAACCGTTTAGCTCTATAGTTGTCCTAAAATTGGGATTCTTGGTTTAAAGGGTTAATACCAGTTTATATCTAATGTTTAACCGTGTCATGCCGAAATTTATTCAGTAAAATTTCAAAATTCTTTATAGAAATGACCATTTACAGGTCAAAAGAAGACTATTTTTGAAATTTTACCACTGGAATGACTGGCTCGTTTATCGTGACAGGCATTCTAGTGGTGAAAATTTCGCAAATAGTCTTCTTTTGGCCTGTAAATGGTCATTTTATACGACGACTACTCTGGCAGGCCACGGCCGCTACAGGCATGAAAAGGTTAAGTGAATTCTGGAATTAAAGACAGATGGACTCTTAATACAGGTGGTCGCTTGAGCAGTTTTTACTGTACTATATACTGTTCTTATATAAACCCTTCTGCATTGCAAAGACATAAAACGGCTTATGTCGTAGTACTGGGATAATTATGTCCATTTATACGCCTATATAGGATTAATTTTTAAAATTTAGCATTGGGTTGACTGGCTTGATTATCTAGCCGGTCAATTCAATGTTAATGTTTCAAACGTAGGCCTACTGTTATGTTGGTCAACAAATGAACAATTTCTATAAGTAAATTGAGATTGTCTGGCAAGCATAAAAGTGAAGGGTTAACTTACCAGAGAGACCGACAATCGCACTAATTTGTTGCCAGGCATTGTCTTTTTTAACATTATCTTTGTAGACCGACAAACTACAATTATAAAGAAGTGGATATTTCTCCACCTCGTTGATGAGTTTCTCATCAGCCATCCCTGACCGCAGTCACAGTACGACAAACCAATGATAAAATAAGCAACTCGTTCAATGCATATGGGCGTGCATGTGTGCACAAATGCAAACATACATGTAGACTGCATTTATATGTAAATGCAATTGACCTTTTTAACTGATTGGTCAAATGCGGTGACGCAATGCGGCTAGCCAGCGACTCGCTAGCGGCTGGCCAGCGGGAATATTGGTCGTCTCAATATTTTCACGCTGCTGATTTGCGCGATTTTGTCGCCAGCGCCGCCCGCGTTTAATCTGGTTATCGTAATATGTTTAACATTGTCAATAGGTAGCCGCCCGCGCCGCCCGCGTCTGGTTAGGATTGGCCTTTACGATACGTTTACCGACACGCGCAGCCTTAACACGTGTCAGCCAGCTAACGAGCTGATCCACCGCGTCTAACCCGTGAAAGCGAACATATCCATAATTCGTGCCTCGATGACGTGTAGAGCAATCGTCTTCGAGCGGTTGCTCGAGGCACGCATCACAACATATGTTGGCAACCACGAGATTGACTTTATGCTCGGCTAGAATATTAGTATTGCTACTGTCGATAGGCGATAAATATGTGTATCGTAAATGATGTATTTTTGAAAACATTCGTAACTACAATTGTCGGCATTCGTACGCATAGAGCGTGCGTGGGATAATGACATAATAGGTTCTTCAATTACTTTATGATAACACGTATGATTTTCAGTAATAACATACTTTTCTTTACAAGCGTGACATTTTGTCATACCGCATACGTGTTCATCGTCATCTTTACGTATGCGACTGAAACATTTGGGGCACGCCTTAACCATTTCGCAGGTCCCATTAGAGAGGTGGTTCGACATACAGTGACGGTTATAAAACTTACGATGACAATCAGTACACATTATCTTATGCGTAGCGTCTGTAGAAGTGCAAAATCCTTTATCAGAATAAAGTGTCTGACAACTACGACAGCGCGCAGTGCATGAGTGATCATTAGAGTATGACGCATTACACCGCGTAAAGTAATTACGTACCATAAGAAATGCAGCCAGAGACGTGATTAAGGATATATGATTATCATGTTCTGAATGCATAAGATTTATGCACGGTAAACTCGGGGGAGCGCAACCGAATAGGCGTTCATGCGTTGACTCTGAGTAGACCTGAATAGAAAATTGATTGCGAAAATGTTCCTGAAATGTGTTCAAATCAGTACTATTAATTTCGCGTTAAGTAATACTACAAGCTGTATGATATTCACGCGCCATATGCGTCAAATATGTTTTATTACGTCTAAAATTTTGCCATTCATTTGCAGAGATTAATTTGTTCATTTTCTCAATAAATTTTATTCCTAAAAATATTCCTGCCGCGAAACAGAATGGATATTCGACGCATACGGGTATAATACATTCTTTTATACGCATGTACGCATCTAAATCGGATGAATGTAAATTTAATAAATTTAAATGTCTAGAATCGATCGCATCCATGAGAGTATCATTACGCCCACCCGAGTTGTAGTCCTCTACACGAAAAACGTGAAATTCAAAACCCTCTGATAACCTACAATCAGTATTTGACTGAATGACTTTTTCCACTGATTCTAAAATTATGTCAGGTGTAATTTCATTCCATAGCCTAAGATCCATCGCTATCGGCATTTCCAAAAAAGGGTGAATCAACTCGATTCTCACGTGATCGTTCGACTGAACATTACTATGTTCGCTATACGTATCGAGCAAAGATTGAAAGACGCCTGACACGAACTCAGAATGAGAAAGTGGTGTATTGGCTATAGGATAACTTTTAAAAGATACATTATATTCAGTACCTTCGAGATGAAACTTTTTACTGCGGTATTTGCGAACAGTCTCCACAGATATATAGTCGGTATAATCAACTACCGACCCTCCGATTTGTGCGTGTTCATAGTGTTGCAAATAACGATTAAGTAGATCATCTGTAAGCACTATATTTTCTGATATACATCGACTGATTTCATGAGCGATGAGACTAATTTCATCTGTTGAATGATTTGCACACGTGTCAATAAGAGGTTGATTAGTAGGATCATCGATGCGATAAGCGGAATCGTTAGGAAGGTATGCTATATCCAGAGATAAGTCATTAGTCGTAGGCACGATACAGACCGACACACCATCACGTAAATTTAGGTCGGTATCATTAGGAAGACATGATAAATCCATCGATATGTCATTAGCAGAAGGCACAATACAGTCTGGAACTGGCATAGTATCAAATAAATTTAGGTCGGAATCGTTAAGAAGACATGATAAATATGGTGATATGTCATTAGTAGAAGGCTCAATACGTACAGGAACTGGCGCGTTATCAAATAAATTTAGGTCGTAATCATTAGGAAGGCATAATAAATCCTGTGATATGCCATTATCAGTAGTCTCAATACATACAGGAACTGGTGCGTTATCAAATAAATTTAGGTCGGAATCATTAGGAAGGTATGGTAAATCCTGAGATAGGTCATTAGGCGAAGGTACAAGAAAGTCAAGAAGGGATGATTCGTCGAATAAATTTACATCGTAATCATTATGAAGGCATACTAAATCCTGAGATAGGTCATTAGCGGAAGGCAGAACGTCAACTAAATTTAGATCGTGTCCAACTCGTACATCAGTCGAATAATTAGAATCAAATACGTCACATACGTTATGAGGATAATTAACAAAAGATGATGGTACGGTACTCAGATCAGGAATAGATTGTTCAGTTATAGTATGTATGGTTTGATCATCGATAGAAGCAGGTTGCTCATGTATGATTACATCATAATCGTATGAATCGTTCAAACAATTGAAAAAAACAGCATCGGTATCAGACAGATCAGGAATGACTTCGCGTAATGCAACGTCGTTATGTTCATCAGATACGTGCGGAATTGAAAAGTTGGTTTCATACAACATGGAACCCAGACTTAAAAGGTGATCCACATCTTCATCAGGCAAATTGGATAGATCCACGTTTAATCTTGCAGCATCATCGTCACGCATCTGCTGCAAAATCACATTAACAGCATCTTCACATTCTTTAATATCGGCGCTTAAATTATCTGCCATTTTGTTATGTCTTTAACGCAATTTACTCCTCGTTAATATAAAATGTTTTTTTTAAATTATTCTCTTAAAATCTATATACGTTTCTTTATAAAAGCACAAATAGCGACAGCGAACTAGACAGGAGCGCTCTGCTTAAATACGCGCAGAGAACAGCGCCGGGCGAAGGCCGGCCGGCATTGCTTTCATCCTCAAACTCCTCCTCATCAACATCCTCCTCCTACGACCTCCGTTATCAGACCACCTCTTAAACTCTATTCTTTTACATTACTCTCTTATTATTTTTACATTATCTACCACGGTAGATAACCACGGAGGGGGGCGCGCCGCCACTACATTTAAACGTAAAATACACAACTTTTAAACTTTTAAGGGTTAACTAATTCAAAATAATAGAACATTCCACAGTGGTGCAGATTCTCAATAACGTGTGAATACAGTCGCCATTGTTATGTAGAAAACGTGGCGTTCTGTGCGTCATTGTTCTCCAAACAATAGCGACTGAAATGGAGCGTTTTGATTGGTTAAAACCACATTCCAACGAAAAGAACAATAGCGACTAAAAAAAACCTATACTACTTTGGACATCCTCAGACGATGCGATCTTCCCAGGAGCTTACCATAGCTACGTGTAATGTACGTGGTCTGAGCGCAACATCAAACATTATGTGCAGACTGTGAACACTATAACATCGATAGTGCATGCATTCAAGAGATTAATGTAGCCAAACACTCAGATCAGCACCTACAAACAGGCATACGCTAATACTCATGGAGCAAAACCAGGACACAACCGTGGTTAGGCATCGTAATTGGACCAATGGTCTTGGATCATGTCCTAAGTTTTGGATACGTCAGTGATCGCGCTGCATTCATCGACCTGGCTATATCCACGCGAAAACACGCAACAACTAAGTGTCACATTGGCAACGCCTATGGCCCAACTACCGAGAAAGCCAAAGATAATCCAGCAATATTAGATTCCTTCTATGCAGAACTGAGCTCCGCCATTACAATCCCAGCTAGATGACAACTGTTCGTGTGTGGAGATTTCAACTCCAAACTGGATAAACTCGGAATTGCGGACAAAAGTTCAGGGCTTGGCTTATGCATGAGATCGTATGATGACGGGACACGCAACAGCAATGGAGATGCACTGATGCCATTCCTTAGTTCCAATGGCCTATTTGCCACAAATACGGCTTTTAAACACCCATACCGTCACTGGACAACATGGATCAGGCACATTGCTGATCGCAAAGCCCAAAAAGGTTCTAAGGCTAAAACAACTGTCTTCACTCAGATAGACTACTATGCAAAACAGAAGCAAAACTCCTACTTCGGAATGCTCGTTCATATAGATCTTAATTCTGACCATAAGTCAGTCATTGCACGCTTTCAGATGAACTATCTCTACCTGATGTATAAACGCCGTACCAGGCAAAATGGTAGAGTCACCTACAACCTACCTAAGCTCATCAGCGACACTGACACTCCAATGTCATACTAAAGCCCTCGGGGAGCAAATAGCTGACATCGACGTCAGCTCTGATCCGAATGAAGCCCTAACCAAAATATTGAAATCTATGGAAGCATCAGCCACCAGCACAATAGGTGTTCTTAAAACAACCGAACTAGGTATACTGACGACCCTCTAGTAGTAAAACTGTTAGCAGAGCAGAACGTGTTACAGCATCTATCAATGTGGCCAAAGTGATGGCCGCACCAAACTACACCGGGAGCGCAACGACATTCTGCGTGACATTAGCGAATGCTTAAAAGATCTTGCCATTCAACAAGCAGACTCGCTAGCCCATGGAATCACTGCCACGGATGACTGTCACAAAATGTTTCGGGTATCCCGGGCCCTGAGAGTTACTGACTGCATACCACCACTCACTGTACACACCTCTGAAGGACACTTTATGTGGACTGACCAGGGCAAAGCCAAGGCGATTCGAGAATGGTTCAAGGAACAGTTCACTGACCACAATGAGCCATTGCACTCGTTCTCAGGAGACCCTAGGCCATTACTAACACCAATTAAAACAGCAGAAGCTGAGAAGGCACGTAAAGCCCTGAAAAATGGACGTGCATCTGGACCGGATGGCATGAGCAATGACCTAGTCAAATATGTAAGTGATATTATCTCAAAACTGATCATGCGCCTAACTAATTCCATCGACGTTGTAGGCCAAGGCACCCTTATCGCACTACCCAAGCCCAAGAAGCCACCTGCCCCCAGCCAATCTGCGGCCCATTGTGCTCCTCAACAGCATACGGAAAATCATATCCAATGTTACTCTATGACGCATCCAAGACAAGATAGATGACTTCACTGGATCATGTTAACATGGCTTGAAACGTGGACGCAGCTGCGCAGACATTGTATGGGCTCAGTGCATGCTTGTGTCGGTGGTCATGTCCAAACACTGGGATTTCCACAAAATGGGCATTGGCGTGTCACGAGCCTTCGACACAATTAAACGCTCAAAGATCCTGGATGTACTACGCCAGGCCAGTTACAATGAAGATGAGCTACGACTAGTGAGACTACTGCTTGCAGACACCAAGCTGAAAGTACGAGTACAGTCACTGATATCTGTAGAGTTTGAGACATCAATCGGCTCCCCACAGGGAGATGGTCTATCTCCGGTGATTTTCACCTGTTACCTTGCTGCTGCATTGAAATCCGTACGGAAAGGTTCCACAAGACCAAACCCCCAGTGTCAATACTGGGTATGTCACTATAGATGGAATATGCCGATGATGTGGACTTCATAGATGAGGAAAATAAACCCCTTCACGAACTTATCCCAATAGCTGCAAGCAAACTAAAAACTGAGAATCTCTTTATAGATGAATCCAAAACGGAGTTCACCCACATATACCTATCCATACAGCATGAAAGTAAAGAAAATGACGATCCGCTTCGTGGCAGCGAACCATGGTTGAAAGGTAGATTCTGGGCTCACTGCTTGGCAGTACTGCTGACATTGCTGCACGCTGCGTCATGGGGAACATAGCTTTCTAGTCATTCTTGAAGCTATGGATTCGTAGATCAAAGATGCCCTGGATTAAAAGGCTCCGTTTATACAATGCAACTTGTGTATCCTTGATAATGTATAGCTGTAACAGCTTGGCAGCTCTAAAGGCAGCGCTAGACAAACTCGATGTCCGCCACCGCAAACACCTACGCACCATCACTGGACACCGATGGCCAGATAGCATAATTTCCAATGATGCGCTATGCAAGCTGTGTAATACGTCGCCGCTGTCTATGAAAGTCACCCAGCAAAGATGGTCCATATTTGGCCATGTGCTAAGGATGGCAGAAGGGACACCAGCACAGAGAGCCCTGAAATTCGCACTACTCCGATCCAGCAAATACAAAGCCTGGAGAGGACGTCATTGCATAAATCTGCTAAGCATGCTAGGAGGAGGTGACCTCAAGAAAGCAGAACTCAGTACACTCAAATCAAGAATGGACCTGAGGAAGCTAAGAATTGCGGCTGAGGACAAGACACGGTGGGCAAAAATGAAGATGGAATGATTGCATCTATGGGATGTTTCTACTACCACAGCCGAAGAATACATTAATCATACAAACAGGGATTTTAGTTGTGGATGTGATGGCAGTGGCTGCCGGGTTTGTTTCGGTCCTGGGTGTTTCTGTTGTATTTATTGGTGGCGACGGCCTGCTGAACGCGGGTGCGATTGTGATGATAACGGTGACACCGCATGCCAGCGTCATTGTGACGGTAATAGTGGTGTCTTTGAATGGTTTAATATGCTGATGCTTAGGTAGTTCATATGGGAATCGTGGCATAGTTGGCACGGTAATACTAGTATCGGTGACTGCATTGCGAATTATTGTTACAAAACGATCCTTCTCGTGGTGTTAGTAGCGGTAACTCGCCTTTCCAGAGTATCCATATGACGTCACAATCAGCTAAACGGCGTGTAGGATGACGTCATAACCATTGTGTCATAAAGGATTCTATTTGGCCCATCTTTAACTCTTAATAGTCCGACACGTTGTACGAATTGTATGTATCTACTATTTACTAAACAAGCTGTTGAATATTTTGAAACTTATTTGACTGGACGCTTTTGCTGTCATAGTCAGCAACAGCGCCCAGTTAAATTAGTTCCAAAAAATTCAATAGTTTACCTATATAGTTTTCTGGAAATCGATAGTGATGGAGTTCGGAGATCGATCCGTCCCAACACTAGCGATGTGTGGGTGGAGCTTAGCTATAGATGGGCGGGGCCTAGCAAAAACTGGAAGGTCCATTGATGAACCCAATCTGTCGATCAAGTATATGATGTCATAGTAAATGAAAGAATCCAGTTTTAGCTATGCCCAGCCCATATCTAGCTAAGCTCCACCCACACGTCTCCCGTGCTGGGATTGATCGATCCCTACCCTCTTTGAATCTCAATTTCCATAAAATTATGCAGGTAAGCTGCTGAAAATTTTGAAATAATTTGACTGGGTGCTGACTATTAAGCGTTTAAGACGGACCAAAACGAGCCATTCGTGCTGTAATTGATTATGACGTCATCCTACGCGTGACGTAGTTAATTATGACGTCATCTGATGGATGAATAAACTGGAAAATGAGGAGCCGATGAAGTATATGACGTCATAATCAGGTACGTCACATGTAGGCTGACGTCACACTCAACTATGTAAAGGGTAAAGGAGTAGCTAAGTCCGTCGGAAACTTTTAAAATTCCGTTAGTTACACAAAATATAAATCTAGCTGCTATTTATTAAACATTCTGTTGAATATTTTGAAACTAATTTAACTGTCCGCTGTTGCTGCTCTAGGCAGGGACGGCACCCCGCCAGCTAAATTAGTTTCAAATTATTTAGCAGCTTACATGTATAATTTTCTGGAAATTGAGATCCATGGTGTTCAGGGTTCGGTCGATCCAACCAGCTAAAGGAGGCATCATCAATTATTGTTGATGGGTGCGCTGCGCGGGTTGTATTGGTATTTGACAGTACCCTGTTGTAAAGGCCAATCCTAACCAGACGCGGGCGGTGCGGGCGGTGCGGACGGCGCGGGCGGCGTATAATATTGAAACCTAATCAAAAGCGGCGCGGGCGGGCGGCGAATATGCAAATTGATTTGACCTTAGATTTAAAAGACACATCAGGAAGAAAATGCGCCGGTCAGTTAGTATAAATACGATGTAGTTGCCAACACTATTTATTACAAGTCTTAATAATCTTTCTGTTGAATATTTTGAAACCAAATTGACTGGAAGCTGTTGCTGCCTATGACAGTAACAGGTCCCTGGCGAATTTGTTTCAAAATATTCAACCGTTTAGCTCTATAGTTGTCCTAAAATTGAGATTCTTGGTTTAAAGGGTTAATACAAGTTTATATCTAATGTTTAACCGTGTCATGCCGAAATTTATTCAGTAAAATTTCAACATTCTTTATAGAAATGACCATTTACAGGTCAAAAGAAGACTATTTTTGAAATTTTATCACTGGAATGACTGGCTCGTTTATATTTTGAAACTTATTTGACTGGACGCTTTTGCTGTCATAGTCAGCAACAGCGCCCAGTTAAATTAGTTCCAAAAAATTCAATAGTTTACCTATATAGTTTTCTGGAAATCGATAGTGATGGAGTTCGGAGATCGATCCGTCCCAACACTAGCGATGTGTGGGTGGAGCTTAGCTATAGATGGGCGGGGCATAGCAAAAATTGGAAGGTCCATTGATGAACCCAATCTGTCGATCAAGTATATGATGTCATAGTAAATGAAAGAATCCAGTTTTAGCTATGCCCAGCCCATATCTAGCTAAGCTCCACCCACACGTCTCCCGTGCTGGGATCTATCGATGGGATCTATCGATCCCTACCCTCTTTGAATCTCAATTTCCATAAAATTATGCAGGTAAGCCGCAGAAAATTTTGAAATAATTTGACTGGGTGCTGACTATTAAGCGTTTAAGACGGACCAAAACGAGCCATTCGTGCTGTAATTGATTATGACGTCATCCTACGCGTGACGTAGTTAATTATGACGTCATCTGATGGATGAATAAACTGGAAAATGAGGAGCCGATGAAGTATATGACGTCATAATCAGGTACGTCACATGTAGGCTGACGTCACACTCAACTATGTAAAGGGTAAAGGAGTAGCTAAGTCCGTCGGAAACTTTTAGAATTCCGTTAGTTACACAAAATATAAATCTAGCTGCTATTTAATAAACATTCTGTTGAATATTTTGAAACTAATTTAACTGTCCGCTGTTGTTGCTCTAGGCAGGGACGGCACCCAGCCAGCTAAATTAGTTTCAGATTATTTAGCAGCTTACATGTATAATTTTCTGGAAATTGAGATCCATGGTGTTCAGGGTTCGGTCGATCCAACCAGCTAAAGGAGGCATCATCAATTATTGTTGATGGGTGCGCTGCGCGGGTTGTATTAGTATTTGACAGTACCCTGTTGTAAGACGTCGACCTGACCTCTAAAATGTATTTGATATGCTCATGTTTGCCAGATAGGAATCGTTATATGGAGAGAATAGAAACTATTCTACCAAATGATAACCCATGGTTTGCCAGCTCTTTAAGATCGGAAATTCGATTAAGAGACTGACAGGCACAAAGAACCACAACAAAAAATACCACTGGCATAAATACCAGACCCAACAAATTAAAGTAAACAATATGAAGAAGAAAGCAAAACAAGGCTTTATAGAATCGGCTGATACTTTTCTAGATGAACTATCAATTAATAACCCGCGCCCCCACATGCAAAGGAGAATTCAATAACAAATAGACCACCTTTAATATATTATGATAGTGGAAAAAATGCGAATTTCGCCACCACAGATCTGGAGAAAGCAAAACCTTTAAACAATTACTTTTCATCGATCTCGAATATAGATGATCAAGGTACGCAGTTACTGACGCTTGAAATGAAAGCAAAATTATATTTTGTCTAATATTTAAATCCAAGTATCTGAAATAATGGATGTCATAAAATTATTAAAGCTAAACAAAGCATCGAGAAATGACGAAATAAGTCATAAAATGTCTTTGCTTTATTTTTTTTAAAAGGAGGTTGTGGGTGGGGGTGTACCTGAAAATTACAGACACATGTATCAATCAGGTTTCCGTCCACGCCTTTCAACTGTATATCAGGTAATTGCGTTATATCGCATTCTGTCGAAAGCACCTGACGAACGCAAATCTTCCAGTGTGGTATTTTATGACATCTCAAAAGATTTTGACAGAGTCTAGCACAAATAACTACTATTTAAGATACAGGAACATGGCGTGGACGGATACCTTCTAATAAGGCCCATGAGAAATCGCCTTTGAGGCAAATTGATGGTGGTGTCCCCCGTGGTTCGGTGCTTGGACCCCCTTTTATTCTTTGTCTATATAAATGATATTTCAATGCATATTGAAAGCATTCTAAGATCATATGCCGATGACACCGCGTTATGTTGCTCAAATTCATCATCTGTTTAAATAGAGAGACAACTAAATGACAACTTAAATGTTGACCTGATCAAAACAATGGCTATTACGCTTCAATCCCACAAAACCGTTAATCACACAATCACAAATTTCAATAACTTTCGACAACCAAATTATTATTGTCAATGGACCGTTCCATTTTTAATTATGCCCCGCCCATCTCTAGCTAAGCTCCATCCACACCTCGCTCGTGTATGGATCGGTCGATCTCTGAACTCCCTGACTATCAATTTCCAGAAAACTATACAAGGCCCAGTCAAATTAGTTTCAAAATATTCAAGAGCATGTTTATTAAATAGTAGAGACATGCAATTCGTACCACATGTTAGACCATTAAGAGATAAAGACGTGCCTAATAGAATCATTTATGACATAATTATTACGACGTCATCCTACACGCGGTTTAGCTGAATATGACGTCATATCACGTCAAATCATCGATGGATACTCTGGAAGGGTGAAATCCAAGCACGAAGTATCTTGGTGTAGCCATTTCAACTCACCTATCCTGGACAACATGTCTAGATGCAATGATAAAAAAGTCCGGCAAAATATTATCAACAATTATCAACTATGCGCCGAATAAAACACAGTTTAAGCAATCAAACCTTATCCAAAACATGCGCTGCGTCGTGTATTATAATATGGCAACGAGGTTTGAGATGGTTCTTCCACCCGGGATTCAGAAAACCTTTATTAAAAAAGGATGCAATAAGAACAGTAACAGGTCTGCCAAAATATACGCCTTTGACAAAGCTCCATGAAGAAACCGACCTAGCATCTTTAAGCGAGAGTCGTCAACAGAAAAAAACTAATAACCTTTAAGAAAGTCGCAAATCGCGAATGCCCGGATTATATCATTGATATTGTCCCCGAAAAGATGAGGGGTGGGTGTCTCAGCGTAAAATCTCAGACGTGCTGAAGATTTCACCATGCCTAGACATCGTCTTGACTGACTATCAATTTCCAGAAAACTATACAGATAAGCTATTGAATATTTTGGAACTAATTTGACTGGGTGATGTTGCTGCCTATGGCAGCAACTGCGCCCAGTCAAATTAGTTTCACAATTTTCAACAGCACTTCTATTAAATGGTAGCGACATACAATTTAAAGATGAGCCAAATAGAATTATCTATGACGTAATGATTATGACGGCATCATAAACACCACTTAGTTAGTTATGACGTCATATGACATCATATGACGTCATATGATGGATGGATACTCTCGAAAGGTGAATTGGTGGACTATATCAAGCAATTTGAGACACGTATTGTGCTAGATAATGGGAGTGAAATGTGAGACAAATGCAGAGTTGGCGATGCGTGTGCATAGTTTTATAGACAGACATATTTTGAGGTCTGTCGGTATTTCTTGTAGGGGGAGCACACATGTCGACAACTTTCTTCTAAACTCCTCCCATATTGGGAAATAATATTGTACCTCACCAGATATAACTCACCAAAACCGTGAATTCCATACCAGCAAAGGCGCCAATTCCGAAATGTCGGATCTAATCGATTGATAGTACTTTCTGAAGCTTCGTGCATAATATGATGACGTCAGCGGAGTGAGTGCTTAAAGCTGACGGCAGATCTTAAATATCGCTAAAAGATTAAACTGATCATGGTCCCGGCACTTCCAACTGTGTTACATTCCTCCCCTTCTCAATTTAACCTTTAACCCGCTTAACACACAAATTAGTGAATACAACTGAACACTACAAATCCGTATATATTGTATGCTATTGTATGTGCACGAAACAAAACTGTAATGTCATAAATATGATCAGTGAGAGTCACATGTATATACACACTGAGAAATGCCTTTATTTCACCAGTTAACAAAATCTAACTATCTACAGAATAATATGTACACATTCATCTTCACTCAGTTCACTATAAAAGCATCAAACCGCGCTGGCCTTATTGTTGTTCAACCAGCATGGGTTGTGCACGCTCGCCAGTTGTCAGCCAGAGGTTCAGCAACAGCATCCCGTTCACTGGCCTGCATACAGTGACCATCAGTGGCCACAGCCAGATATTCAGTAGCAGCTTCCGGTTCCCTTGCCCACAAACCTGAAGTATCAATGGCCAGATGCACGTCATGCCACTCATTCTCACCAACTAACACTAAATGGTATGTGAACTCCCCAGAATTGTCTTTATATGCCTAAGTATCTCATGCATTATGACATACTAGTACATCTAAGCACACCATCGAAGGCTTGCTCCTAGAATTTCCACACCTCCTTACCAATGGTAGTGAATGGCGACCCTCTTGCGGTCTTCATCTCTTTTAAGATGGCAAATGACACCTGTCGTTTTCTTCAACACAGCCCAAGGTCCGGACCAACACTCGTCAGACATTTCTTGTATGGTGGAGAATACACCCTCACTCTGTCACCACTGTGAATCAATGATCCCATAACATTCTTATCATAAAATTCCGTTTGTTTCTTCTGTGCCATTTTCTTAATGCTCCTCCCTAATTCATAGACTTTTCCCAACATCTCTTTCATACGATTTGCATATTGAGTAGTACCTCTTTAGGACACATAAGGAAACCCACGGAAGATCTCATCTACAAGGGGTTTAGCTACAGTGACCGCTCGGATAATCCTTTAATGCGTACGTGTCTGGCCATTTAGTGAAGTAATGGGACACCACTAGTATAACACGATTTCCATTGTTGGACACTGGCAAAGATTCAATTACATCCATTGCTAGATGTCCAAAAGGATAACTGGGTTTTTCGTGAACCAATGGCTCCCTTGCAGCTTGGGGTGGGGACTTTGCAGCCAAATACTCATCACAGCTCTTACACCATTTCTCAATATCATCTTTCATCCCAGGCCAATAGTATCTCAAACGTGCTTTCGACACGGTGTTATCGATCCCAACATGACCGCCTACTGTCCCACCACGGATCTGTTCCAGAACCTTTGAAGCCATATCGTTTTGTAGAGCAATCTGTAGTTGTTGATTACCTAAACAGTCCACATACATATGGTAAAGCATGTCATCTTTAACGATAAGGTTGTGTCTTTGTTTCCACAGCCCCATTCCTCCAGACGCTTTGCTAAGTTCAACATTGGCAATACATTTACCATCCTTCAACACTTGCTTCATAAGATGCAGCAATGTGTCATCG
Organism: Chaetoderma sp. LZ-2023a; assembly: GCA_034401795.1. NCBI lineage: Eukaryota > Metazoa > Mollusca > Caudofoveata > Chaetodermatida > Chaetodermatidae > Chaetoderma > Chaetoderma sp. LZ-2023a. The sequence continues at coordinate 45,467,572 of CM067361.1, forward strand.
CCCTGCTCACTTATAATGTCATAGGGTTCCATATCTTCTTCGCCAGAGTCTTGCACAGAAGTGCTCCTAACAATTTGCCGGACATTTTTTTCATTGCATTTAGACGTGTTGTCCATGGTATGTCAGTTGAAATGGTTACACCAAGATAATTCGAATTTGGAATGCACGTCTGCCACATCTACCTCAGCCATTCTCGGTCAACAATCAGCATTCGTATTTTCATCACCTTTCTTATACAATATTTCAAGCTAAAGCCACTTAGCTCTCTAGACCAACATGTACGATGATCTGTTGAGTCATTTTCCTAATCGATAGACTGTATATTCAGTACAGGTTTGTGTTCTGTAAACACAGTAAACCTCTTTCTACAGCGATATGGCCGAACGTGCCTCACAGCCCAGACAACAGCATACAACTCTCTATCATATGCACACCAATTTCTCTCTGATTTCTTCAGTGTTGCACCAGCATCTCCAATAACTCTTTCCTCCCCATTCTGATTTTGTGATAAAATGGCTCCAACAGATATATTCGACGCATCTATAGTTAGCTAAAATAAAGCTTTCACTGAAGCTTAGACAGGATAACACTGGATATTTCGCAAGAGCTTCCCTTAAGGTTAAGAAAGAGGCATTAGAGGCCCAATTCAATGATGGTTTCTCTTTCCTAGTTAACGTGATCAAAGGTTCGGTCACTTCCGAGAATGATGGCACAAACCCTCGATAGTATGACGCCAATGATGAAATGATGGTGTGGGAAAATTATTTACCTTATTAATATTCTATGGACCAGGTGCTGTACCATTCTTCGAAACTTGATGACCGAGACATGTTACCTCCCCTTGAAATAGTTGGCACTTGCTGAGCTTAAGATTGATACCTGCTCTCTTCAGCCACAATACCACTTCCTCTACCAGAGATAACTGATATTCCACTCTCTTTGCATACAGAATGATGTAAACCAGACAAGCCATCTAATGTAACACAGCCAGAGCTAAATCCATCAGCCTCTGAAATGTTGTAGGAGCAATCGTAAGAGCAAACGGCATAACGCTGAACTGAACTGAAAAAGATTTATCCCAGCAGAAAAAAGCTTTTTTTCACAATTTGCATCATCTAGATCAACTTACCAGTACCCTGAAGCACAATCCAATGTGCTAAACACATTGGCTCCGCCTAAAGCATCCAAACGTACCTCCACGCGTGGTAGGGGATAAGCGTATTTGTGACTTAACAGATTTAATTTTCTATAATCCACACACAATCGAAGGCTTTCATTGTGCTTTCTTACTAACACAATATGAGACTTCCACGGACACTTGCTTTCCGCTATAACACCACTTTGTAACATATCATTGGTTTGTTTCTCAATGTCTTGTCTCAGATGGACAGGATCATGGTGACATCGTTGCTTAATGGGTTGCCTATCACCAGTATCTATTGTATGCATTGTTAAGCCTGTTTTGCCTATGTCTGAACACCCTTGAGGGAATACATCCGTATGCCTCCTGGCCAAATCCATAGCTTTCTGTTTCTCTTGTTGTGTCAACAATGATCCTTCGATATTTACCTTTAGCCACGGACGTGCCTCGTGTAGTTTTACATATTGTACTGAAGTTTGGTTAGTGTCCAAAAACTGATAGTGGAGTAACACTAGGTAATTCTGTCGGAGAATGAGTAACATAAGCAAGGCAGACTAATGTCAATCCATTTTGCACTGTGGCTGCCATCCTCGCGATTAATTAATTAATCTGCCTTCGCCCTAAACATTATCAGGTTCCAAAACTCCTGTAAAACTAGCAGGCACTAAATCGTATACTTTCTGTATCATTAAGTAATGCCGAACACACTCGTGGAAATTCCCGCCAAAGTGAAAGTATGGATATATTTTCATTCTTGTTTTCGAGTACACCAATTTTGCTGTCTATCTGCAAACCTATATGTTGTGGGAGGACCCACTCAACAATTAAAGGATTCGAAATATGCTCTGATACATAAAATGGATAGTTAATCAGACTGATCCGATCTTAATATCTAAATCCAGGCACCCCTTCAAACTGATAGGTTCATTATTTATAGATGATGTACTTAAGAGAATGTTTGTATTTAATTTTTTTTTTGTTTAAGACTGAATTCATCAATCTGAAACGGTCGCTGATAAAGCAAATACCTGCACCAGTATCAATCAAAGCCTTTGCTTCACACGCTTCCACAGTAATTTCACAGATATTTGATGATTTTATTGGCCCAGTTGAACCGTTTGCTGATACCTCTGGCGCAGTCTCAGCCATTACTCGTTTAACTGCCCAGAACCACGCCCGCGCAGTGCACCCCTCTGCCAACTTCCTCGAGACACTCTTCTGCCTCTAAAATAATGTCTAATGAAATGACCCGGCGATCCACAGTTAAAACAACTCGACCTTCCTCAACCAGTCTGGCCACGCCTGACTTGACCCATTGTACCCCGATTCTTAGGACAGTTTCTAGCAAGGTGTTCAGGAGATCCACAACTAAACAATTCCTGTTTACTCTGCTTAGAGATTGAGTAGACAAGCGTGCTACTAATTTCTCTATTTCTTCTACTCGGCACTTCATCTCGTCCATCTCAGTTTCACTCTGCTTTGGGGATGCAGGTTTTATAGTGATACAGATTGTGATTTCGTTTTGTTTCTAAGCGACACTCCAATCTTGATGTGAATTCAAGTGCCTTCTCCACCGATTTTGGATACTTATGGCGTACATCATCAAGAGCTTCCTTGCGTGATACATATTTTGGAAAAGCTCGACGTTCCAATCACTTCAACTCACCCACATATACACCTATATTTTCATTATCCTTCCTATTTCTGAATGTCATCTCCGCTTGACCTCCTTCCACTAACGCAGGTGAGTAATATTCATCTGTAAAAGCTCTTCGACTTCCGGATACCCATTCTCCTTCACATCTTTGTTCAACTCCCTGCCTATCGCAAATGCTGCATTACGCAGCAAAGTGTGTTGTGGGTGGGGGTGGTGGGGGGCTACCGAAGCTTAGCTTTATCTTCTGTTGCATCTATATTACACCACGCTTCGAACCGCTCCAACCATGTCTCAAAATCATCACATTTGTTACTCTCAAAACGAGGCGGAGGTACAGCAAATGAACTCAATTTTCCTTCAGCCATACTTCTTTATATTTGATCAGCAAGCGATTGCTTCACCTACCATACAAATATAAATCTTTATGACTGAAAACTATATAGATCGCAATAAGCGCACTCTACAATCATGACAGTAAGTAGGCAATGAAAACATAATAATCATCAGTAATGAAGTATAAGCAAAGTACGTTAAACACGTATCCGCCTCTTCCAACAGGCATATACCGGCTCTGGTTAAAACTTTATATTTGAATGATTGCTTTCAGATTGGCTAGTATATATACTACAGTCGACTCTGAGTCCACTGCTCTTTGAAATATAGCTGTCAGCAAACGAAACCATTATCGTTTAATGTGCGACTTAGCAGTGTGTGTGTGTGTGCGTGCGTGCGTGCGTGCGTGCGTGCGTGCGTGCGTGCGTGCGTGCGTGCGTGCGTGCGTGCGTGCGTGCGTGCGTGCGTGCGAGCGAGCGAGCGAGCGAGCGAGCGTGCGTGAGTGCGTGCGTGCGTGCGTGTACGATATCATTATGCCACTGGGCCCTTCAATGGCCTTCTATCCAGCGCGTGTGTAGCAGATGTATACTCGTTGATTAAATATACATTTATATCATCTAATTTTTGTTCAACGTTTGTTGATGTCTCAGAATCTATGTGTCGGTAAATGCAGAATGCTCAAATTTTCCTTGTTCCTGGCGGAGTTTAATATACTCAGCAAAACAAACAGTGGAATAGTGATGAAAGCAGAAATTAAATTATGTCTTTCTGATGTCACTCCAGCTTTAACTTGTTTTAGTTTTTGATATAACACAGTAGCTGAAAGATCTGCCAATTCTACTTCTGATCCCTTCTTATGATATATTTTTTTAGCAGATCATTAATACCTACACATATCTTAATGCCTGTTTTGTCTGTAGGTCCGGTTTTATTTCTGATATACGATATTGTTGCACATTTCAAAGACTCAACAGTTGCTCCACGACAAATAACATGCTTAATCTTTATATTGGGCTGTACATATTTATTAAAATTATTTGCACGAGAAACCGTACATAATATGTGTCGAAACATTAGGTGTACTTTATACAAAAAATAGAGATATGGGCCGAACTGGATATAATACAGTAACCATGGTAACGCGGTTGGAAATTTGATCACAGCTATCGACAGTTTCACCGACGCCAACGAGACTTACGGAAATTATAACAGTTCCATAATGATAGAAGCCTAGATTTAGCCCACTGCCACAAATATAACTCACCAAACCGCCAATGGTCCTTTCCAGAGAAATGACGTCATAACGTCATATGACGTCATAACGTCATATGACGTCGTAATCAGCCAAGCGGCATGTAGGATGACGTCATAATCATTACGTCATAAACGATTCTCTACTGAATAGTATATATTCTATACATTAAATCTTAATAGTCCGATACGTTGGACAAATTGTATGTCTCTATTATTTACTAAACATGATGTTGAAGAGTTCGTAACTAATATTACTGGGTGCTGTTGCTGCCATAGGCAGCAACAGCACCCAGTCAAATTAGTTTCAAAATATTCAACAGCTTACCTGTATAGTTTTCTGGAAATCGATAGTCATGGAGTTCAGAGATCGATCGATCACAACACGATCGAGGTGTGTCCGGAGCTTAGCTAGAGATGGGCGGGGCATAGCTAAAAATGGAAGGTCCATTACATACCAATCGACTGATTGCACTTTCTGAAGCTTCTTGCACGGTGGTCCTTGAACGAATATAAACTGATGACGTCAGCGGAGTGAGTGTTTAAAGCCGACGTCGGATCTTAAATATCGCTACTAGATCAAACCGATCATGGTCTCGGCAATTCCAACTGTGTTACAGTATTTTAAAATGAAATGGTATTAATATATGAATTATTTCATTGCTGTCAAAAGTTGTTGCTTTGGTCTCTATTTCACCCTTTCACAAGGCAAAGCATCACTGCATACGTATTGCATCTGGCTGTATCTCTCGCTCTCGCTCTCTCTCTCTCTCTCTCTCTCTCTCTCTCTCTCTCTCTCTCTCTCCCTCTCGCTCTCTCTCTCTCTCTCTCTCTCTCTCTCCCTACCTCCCTCCCTCCCCCTCCCCTCCCTCTCTTCCTCTCTCCCCCTTTCTCTCTCCCTCCCTCCCTCCCTCCCTCCCCCCTCCCTCCCTCCCTCCCCCCTCACTCCTCCCTCTCCCCCCTCCCTCCTCCCTCCTTCCTCTATCCATCCCTTCCTGCCTGCCTGCCTGCCTGCCTGCCTGCCTACATGCCTGCCTGCCTGCCTGCCTGTCTGTCTGCCTGCCTGCCTGCCTGCCTGCCTGTATGTCTGCCTGCATGCCTGCCTGCCTGCCTGTCTGTCTGTCTACCTGCCTGCCTGCCTGCCTGCCTGCCTGTCTGCCTGCCTGCCCGCCTGCCTGCCTGCCTCCCTCGCTCCCCCTCCCTCTCTCTCTCTCTCTCTCGAAAAAAAAACAACCCCAGATTATATATATAATCTGTTTTTTCCCAGCTGTAATGTCATAATTATGTAGGGAGAGGCGTTGACAGAACTTGTTCCCAAACTCATTATACAAATATGTTTCTATAAAATATGTTTAAATAAATAAAATAGGATCGTTAAAAATAATTGAAGTATCTACTTATTTGAGGAGTGGATTTTACGATGCATCTTTAACGTCATAATGCAATTTCGCACACCCACGCCCACGATTATATTGTATGACAGCTTTAACTCTTTCGCTCTTAAATAATCAGAAGGCTATCTTTCAAATGCCTGAGTTGGTCAACTGGTTTATATTTTGAAAAGTGAAAATAAATTAACAGAAAACCGTCGCCGCCATATGCTGCCACTCTCATTAAAGTGGTTTTCAAATAATCACATCCATAATTATAATGTTTTCTTAATATAGATGCATGCACACATTTAGACAGGATAGCATGGGCGTAACCGCAAAGCATGTGTAGGAATTTCAAACATGATTCTCCCCGCAATTCCACGAAAAATATCGAAAGATTTGATGTATTTTGTTTGTTTGCGATCGTGACCGATCACCTTGATTTTCTCCGCATCTATATAAATTGGGAGCACCTCCATGTAATCAAGAGAGAGAGAGAGAGAGAGGTTAACATCACTAGCAACTGTCTTAGTCAACATGGTAAGTAACTATTAGGTCATCGATTTAGCTTAACATAGTATCGTGCCAACTTAGTGGTCTCTTCTGTAGAACTATTAATTCGATCACATGCTAGCTAGTGTGTTTGTTCGTTCGTTTGTTCGTTTGTGCTTTTGTTCGTCCATCCCTCAGTTCATTCGTTCGTTCGTTCGTTCGTTCGTTCGTTCGTTCGTTCGTTCGTTAGTTCGTTCGTTCGTTCGTTTGTTTGTTTGTTTGATCGCTCGCTCGTGCATTCAGTCTTTCCTTTGCTTGCTCCTCTCTTTCATCATTCATTCGTTCGTTCGTTCGTCTATTTGTTCCTTCTTTCCTTCCTTCCTTCATTGGTTCGTTTGCTCGTTCGTTCGTTCGTTCCTTCCTTCCTTCTTTCCTTCCTTCATTCGTTTTTTTCATTCCTTCATTCGTTTGTTCCTTCGTCTGTTAACTGATCAGTCTATCAGTCATTCACTCATTCGTTCGTTCGTTCGTTCGTTCGTTCGTTCATTCATTAATTCATTCATCACCATATTCCTACCTATGCCTCCATTATTTTTTCCTGTAAATAGTTCGAGAGTCTATGGATATCTCTTAGACTAGTGGTGCGATTTGGCTCAAATTTCAACACGGTATAGGGTGTGACTGTACACTACGATTTCACAACTTTGGGTGTAATCTAAAAATCTTTGAAACCCGTCGACCCGAAAAATCTCAGAGATTCCAGAAAATCCGAAATAATTTTACACTGAGACAAAAACCTGGATGGCGAGGGCTTGCACACTCTGATTGCTATTACGTTCAAAATAGGCAGCCTGAACAGGATGCTAAGTGTCATAGTATGTAAGCAATAAAAACTGCGGTTTTATTGTTGGAAGTATTAAAAGTTGAGTGATATTTTATCATTAAATTATAAAACCCATCCATCAATAATTGCATTTATAATGTGTCTATTAGCCGTGTCTTTGTTGCAAGGCAAGCAACTGAATGCATTCGTCTCTAGCCAGAGACACGTTTCGGTAATTAAAATTCTTATTAATGAATATGCATGCTACATCCTGATGAAACCATACTAAACGATCATAATCTATTTGATGGCATTTTAGTTTGACAACATGAAGCCTAATACAAACCTATTGGCATGATAAGCATCAGACGATGCCGTACTTTGATGATATAAAGCTTGCCGATTTTCGCCGCAAAGTATAATTTTAATATATACATGTAAAATAGAAAGTCTTCATGTTAAAATTTATTTTATTGGTTACATATGTTTTTGTGTTTCATAAATATGACCATGGAAACAGGGATCCGTCTGCTACTATAAAACAACGTCTTTAGCGCTTTAATGACTAAATTTGGTCAAGAAAATATAAATATTTTCTTATTGAATGTCCATTTTCAGGCCATGAAAAGAGTATTTTTGAAAATTTACCACCGGAATGGCTAGCTCCGTTATAAACACGTGAGATGCTATGCTGCTTGCGCTTACAGCTTTGTTAACACTTTCCTGACGAAGCCGACCAAAACTGCAATGGTCTTGAAGAATGTCCATTTGCATGCCAAGTGAAGGCTACTTTTGAAAATTTACCTCTGGAATGACTGGCTCGGTAACAGAGCCAGTCATTCCAGTGCTAAATTTTCAAAAAATAGTCTTCACTTGGCCTGAAAATGGGCATTGGATAAGCAAATATTTTGATTTTTTTGACAAAATTTCGTCATTAAAGGGTTAATTCAAATTCAATTCGTTTTTATTTCAATAACTTCTAAAACGATCGGGTAAAACGTACAATGTATTTAAAACCCAACTTGGAATAGAGCCATATTTACTTAAATTGAAGGATTGCGAGAGGATCACACTGACCCAATTTAGAACGGCGACACATAAATTTAGTCCAGCAAATCAAAGCTAAAAGTTAGATGAACCTAAAATAATTTGCAAAAGAATTGATTTTTGTTTTAGATTACTAATACAACCGCATTATTTACAAAATTCAACACTGGGAAAGGGGATAATTTAAGCAAACATCCAAAATGGCCGACAACACTAAATTTGAGGCCCTATATCTCCTAAACGATTGGTTTTATGCCTCGTGATATTAAAAGTAAAGAGAAATATGATACCAAAGAATCAATTTAGCTTATATATATATATATGAAAATATAATATTATGTAATTACATGTAATTATTCAGGAATTTTTTCATGAATTCTGTCATTTGGATTACGAGTACGGTCATGTCTACTTGGAAATTTGTTTTCAGTTAATCTAACATTGCTGAAAGTTTGTTATGCCATATATTAACCAATATTTCACTGGAAATATTTCACAATATTTCACGACCCACGAGAGTCAAATAAATAAGTAGAATTAAGTGAATACATTTAGTTTTAAATTAACACATGGACTGGGGTAATTTTAAAACCACTGGCCGTTTCAGGGCTGGATTGCCGACAGACCTAGTGATAGAGCAATTGCTGATGAGGGCTTTGTGAAAAGTACCGGTGGCCTTGTGGACGAGTTGTGGATAAAAAGCAGCGCACTCGTTTGCTTTTAGCCATGCATGTTTGCGCTGAGGTTAATGCAATGATACAAGCACGTACAGAACATCAACGCAGTGCAAGCGAGCAACCCAAAGACATGTCAGCTGCAAGAAAAACCAGGGACCAGAAGGATGCAGATGAAATATTGGGATTTCTGCAAGATCACAATCCATTTGAAGAAAAAGAGGAGCAATATAGCAACATGCGCAATATGTTCACAGTCGGCAAATACTCATAAGGCTGTTGAAATCGGAATGGCTATATTGACGAAAATGGAAGGACAGAACTCATTTGACTCCACGTTTAAAGGAAAAGACCCGGGGGAAACACTGAGGCAAAAGGTGTTGTGATTAAATGGCCAGACAGTAACCGCGTATGTGAACTATGTAAAGAAACTATTTACTACCCCCCCCCCCCAACCGTGGTGCTGATGGTTTCAAAACACCATCGACTAAAGATGCAACACACCAAAGAGGGCTGTTAGACAAAAGGTCATCCGTACTGCCAGCGTGCCATTAAAATCAAAGAAAGAACATTTCTTTGGTAATGCGGAGAACGAACAAAATTATATCAACCTCCTTGGTTTAAACATGATTTATTTTGTTCAGATGGAAGCACGATAAGACTTAGAGTCTTATGCCCGTGTCTCCCATACACATACAGATTATTCAAAACTTTTTTACAACAAAATGGCGGCAAATCATAATAGTTTAATTAATTGTAGTCTATTGGTGTGCATAATTGTGTGGATGTTGAGTATGAGGTGGGAGAGAGTAGGGAGAAAGACCGAGATAGAGAGAGAGGAGGAAATGGGGGGGGGGGAGAGGGTGAGAGATAGAGAGAGCGAGGAATAAGATCAAATGGAAGAATAGCAGAGGTGAGCTCTAGGTGCTGCCTTCGCCCCGACCTGTACGTGTTGGGCTGCTGTCCATTTACCCCTTAAACTATAAGTTCGCGAACGGGAAGCTACTGAAAGCGGTCGGTGTTAATTATGTATTGACATACCGTATTACAGATCAGTTTATTCATTTCCAAGTTGGCAGTGTAAGTCCCGCTGGTTGACCGTGAGATTAGCTAGAGAAATATCGTTCAAGGCAAGCTGATTTTGGAAAACGACTCTTTGCTCGTTAAAAAGGGCATAATGTAAAAGGTAGTGGTTTGTAGATTCATCATTGTGCCCACAAGAACAACTGGCAGATTCCGACAGAAAGTTGTTAAATAGATGTCGGTTTAAAGAACTCCAACCATTTCGGAGCCTGCATAGCATTATGTTGGCAAACCTCGGGCCTACGTAATACCACTCAGTGGGTTGTCGTATGGGTGACATAGCCTTGAGTTTGCTTTTAAATTCTAGAAGAGTGACAGAATCTCTTATCAACCTCCTTGATAGAAAGCTGCAGGCAAATGGAATACATACGGCAAATGTAGATGGAGATGCTGACAATTTATTTTAGCGCACGCATGCCTGTATGAATGCACGAATGCATGCAATAATACATGCAAGCAATAATACATGCAAGCAATAATACATGCAAGCAATAATACATGCAAGCAATAATACATGCAAGCAATAATACATGCAAGCAATAATACATGCAAGCAATAATACATGCAAGCAATAATACATGCAAGCAATAATACATGCAAGCAATAATACATGCAAGCAATAATACATGCAAGCAATAATACATGCAAGCAATAATACATGCAAGCAATAATACATGCAAGCAATAATACACGCAAGCAATAATACACGCATGCAATAATACATGCAAGCAATAATACATGCAAGCAATAATACATGCAAGCAATAATACACGCAAGCAATAATACACGCAAGCAATAATACACGCAAGCAATAATACACGCAAGCAATAATACACGCAAGCAATAATACACGCAAGCAATAATACACGCAAGCAATAATACATGCAAGCAATAATACATGCAAGCAATCATACACGCATGAATGCAGCCAGATTTTCGTTTCACTATTCTGCTGGGTTTTATTAGGACCATAGTAAAACCCATAAATTTTTAAATCGCAACGCATCCGAACGTTATTAATAGACGGATCTCGATAAAACTTGAGAATGCTGTCCTATAAATAACTCTTGACATTATTACCGAACCAGATCTTCGATTCACTACCCTTCTGGGTTTTAGTAGGGGGCGCCATCCATAGATTCTAAAATCACCACTGCTCCGTCGTCGTCGTCAATGGCATCGTCGTTGTCCCCACGGACATTACCATAATAAAGGTTCTCACTATTTATTGCTGCTGTTCTTATCAGTCGCAATGTTATTGTTTCGTAGAAGCCTTTATTCTAAGTTATTCGACTGGCCATTTTTAATTATTTCTTATTTCTATTTCCTTTTCCCACAGCATTGTGTTTCCCTGTTTATTCTTGTGTCCATATTGGCCAGCTGTCGAGCGCAGATATGGCGTAAGTACATTCAGAGTGAACATGCATTACGCACATATTCCTCCAAAATGCTACATATCACTACGCACGCACGCACGCAAGCAAGCACACTTTATTCGGTCTCCAGCATTCTAAAGCGGCTCGGTAATTGTATCGCTAGTTAAGCGCTATAATATCCTCACGAAAGACTAAGGATTTTAAAAGTTATGTGCAAGGCGGTGTTGGGTTCCCTTTTTAAAGCCCACCCACCCACACGCACGCACGCACGCACGCACGCACGCACGCACGCACGCACGCACGCACGCACGCACGCACGCACGCACGCACACACGCACACCTGACCAGGCACAGTGCTTACTTGAAGTTGACCAAGGCTGGAATTGATTGTAAGAAAACTGCAGACGGAAATGCGGTAAAGAAAATGTTACGGAAAACCAGGGCCGAGTTATCCATTAGGCACATAAGGCACTGTGCCTAGGCATACGAAATTTAGGTGTGGATGGGGTGAACTACGACAGTCAGGAGGCCTACGAAACTTGAGAAAGATATGGAAAAACAAAGCTATATAACGCCCTAACGCCACGCTGAACGTCTTTATTTATGTAAATTATGTTTAGAAATGCAAGAGATGGCCTCTGAGCAGCATCTAGATTAAAGCAATTCCCTGGGATTCCCTCCAGTGAGTCAGTCCACTCAGTAACATGGTGGGGAAGGGGGTTGGGGATGCGCGAGGGCAGTTGCCAAGCTGACCATCTCAGGGCTAGCATGGAAATCCTAACCAATGATAAAAAGGCAATAACTTAACCGCGAAACAACTGGTCAATGTTTATCTCCGGAGAGGAAGCAGATGCCGTCTGAGAGCATCCAGATTTCACAATTTTCTCGATGAGGGACCTTCACCCAGATCCATATTCTGGGTTTGTCTTAAACATGGAGTCAACAAGAGAAAGAAGAAGAAGAAGAAGAAGAAGAAGAAGAAGAAGAAGAAGAGGAGGCAGAAGAAAATAACCGGTAAGCGAACAGTAATTTGCGTGTGCACGCAGATTAGTAAAGAACATGCGCACACTTTAGAGATTCGTTCCGGATGTAATAATAATAATAATAATAATAATAATAATAATAATAATAATAATTTTTCTTGACTCTAGCGGAGACTGAAAGAAAGTTTGACATAATCTTCTTACTTGAAACGGCACCACCGTTGGCATTCATTGCCATAAAGAATGCATTGCAGGACGTAGCAGCACACGTTGCAATGGATAACGACGTTCATTTGGGTGCTGTCAGTTTTGATGGAGCGGTTAATGGAAAGATACCATTGACCTCTAGCAGAGCTATGTTCACAGCAGCTGTCGGTGGTCTGTTTCCGATTGCAACTCCTGGTAGACAACTAGATTTAGGTAAAATAATATCCTTGTTGCACTGTAAAATACGTATGTCTTGTCTTTAGAGTAGTAGTAGTAGTAGTAGTAGTAGTAGTAGTAGTAGTAGTAGTAGTAGTAGTAGTAGTAATAGTAGTAGTAGTAGTAGTAGTAGTAGTAGTAGTAGTAGTAGTAGTAGTAGTAGTAGTAGTAGTAGTAGTAGTAGTAGTAGTAGTAGTGGTAGTAGTAGTAGTAGAAGTAGTAGTAGTAGTAGTAGTAGTAGTAGTAGTAGTAGTAGTAGTAGTAGTGGTAGTGGTAGTGGTAGTGGTAGTGGTAGTAGTAGTAGTAGTAGTAGTAGTAGTATTAGTAGTAGTAGTAGTAGTAGTAGTAGTAGTAGTAGTAGTAGTAGTAGTAGTAGTAGTAGTAGTAGTAGTAGTAGCAGTAGCAGTGGTAGTAGTAGTAGTAGTAGTAGTAGTAGTAGTAGTAGTAGTAGTAGTAGTAGTAGTAGTAGTAGTAGTAGTAGTAGTAGTAGTACTAGTCGTAGTAGTAGTAGTAGTAGTAGTAGTAGTAGTAGTAGTAGTAGTAGTAGTAGTAGTAGTAGTAGTAGCAGCAGCAGTAGCAGCAGTTGCAGCAGTAGCATTAGCAACAACAGTAAAAGTAGTAGCAGCAGCAGCAGAAGCAGCAGTAGTACTACTATGTATATACTGATACAACACTTTAACATGTATTAATAAGCATCTGTTAAATTTAGCGCTGGAGAAAGCCATGACTATGATGACCACTGCTCCTGGTGGCAGACCAGGCGTAGACAAAGTCGTCATTTGTCTGTTAACGGGACCAAGCGATAATGCAGGAGCAACCATGGCCTGGGCGCATAATCTGCGTGTTGCTTATATACAGGTAATGGAGGATTCTGGTTTTAACTATGCCCCGCCTATCTCTAGATAAGCATCACCCACCCGCTGCCCGTGTTGAGATCAGTCGATCCTTGCACTATCTAATTGCAAATTTTCAGAAAACTATGCAGGTAAGCTCTTGCATATTTTGACACTAATTTGACTGGGTCAGTCAAAGATAGTTCCACAATATTCAAAAGAATGTTTATAAAATACTACAAAACATACAATTCGTACAACCTGATGGATTATTACTTGTTTAAGACGGAGTGAATCGAGTCATTCATGACGTAATAGATTATGTCGTCAGCCTACACGCGACGTTGTTGATTATGACGTCATAATTATGATTGATTGAGAAATTTGATTACTCAATTCTCGTGGCATCTTTGCTACTACGACACATCATGTAAGCCATTCGCTCTGATCTGATCATTTGGTTGACAGATTCATTTATAATAAGTGAAGTTGATAGAAGATAGAGAAATTGATTGACTAAGAGTGTCGTTAATTGAAGTCGTGAACCTGCGTCACATATATGCATTGTTTTCTAATTAAATACCTACTGACCATTGTTCACGCTTGACTAGTATCATATCATTTATTCCCGACAGACGGACAAGCAGACATTTCTTCTGAAAGCGTTGTGTATGAATTCATGAATCCAGCTTCTCAGGAAATCATATGACGTCAGTATCAATTACGTAACACTTAGGTTGTCGTCATAATCAATTACGTCATGAATGGCTCAATTTAGTCCGTCGTGAAAGCTTAATGGTCCGTTACGTTGTAGGAAGTGTATGTCTTTACTATTTAATAAACATTATTTTGAATATGTTGAAACAAATTTGACTGGGCGCTGTTGCTGTCATACTTCGACAGCAACATCACCCAGTCAAATTATTTTCAAAATGTTCGACAGCTTACTTGTATAGTTTTCTAGAAATTGAAAATCAGAGAGTGCATGGTCTATCGATCCTAACACTGGCAAAGTTCACCCTCTACACAAGAAGGTGAGCAAATTAGATGTTCTGAGATACGGTTTCCTAAATTAGGAATAATAAAACCATGCGTACCTCTGTCTGAACGGTACGCCTTCTATTGGGCATATAGCGTACCCAATAATTACTGTAAACATATCGCCTTCGGGCCTGATCCAACTTAGTTCAAACTTTAGCTAAGGAAATGTTGTGGCCATACTCTAAGGCCGTATTCTCGCTAGTGACTTAACCAGCGTAACGCCATAATGAGGTATGGTGTTATTCCAGATTAACTCTAGTGTGAGAACACGGCTTACGGCCGTGTTCCCACTGGAGAGTTAATCTAGAATAGCGCCATACCTCAGCATTGCGTTACATGGGTTAAGTCTCTAGTGAGAACACGGCTTGAGAACTCGGCATAGGATACCATAAATTGATTGATTGATTGATCGACCGATCAACCGACTGATCGACTGACCAACCGACCAACCGACCGACCGACCATCTGACCGACCTGCAGACCGACCCACCGACCGGCCGACCGACCCACCCACCGACCGAACAAACGACAGATTGATTGCTTTACTGCGCTGTTTACTTATTCAGATTGCAGCATTGGGAATTGGAGTGAATCCGGCCTTGGTGGCTGAAATGAATGAAATCACATCTGATGCGTCTCGAATGGTTAAGCTCAATAACAACGTCCCTCAATTCAACGCTAACTACATGAGTCAAATTGCGCACATCTTCCAAGTTGCAGGTATGTATTTATTAGACAATGGGCCACGTACTAATGAGTCTCACAATTTCAGATTCAAAATCGAAATTATGAAGAACATAAATTTGAACAGGCCTCGGCGAGTTGCTAATTAGATTTACTAAACAAGGTTAAACATTCGAATGTTATATGTGCTCTCTAATCAGTTTAAGGCCGTGTTCTCACTAGAGACTTAATCAGTAATAACGCCGTACTGACGTATTGTGTTACCCCTGAGTAAGATTCTAGAGAGAACACGGCCTTAGATTCTAGTTGTCATAAAGCCCGCACTAACCTACGCGTTTCGTAGTAATACAGTTTTGACTATATCTAAGGCGAGTGTTATTAAATTCAGCATAACCTGTCTATATTGAACACTGTATGGCCACTAAAGACACGTGGTCATCGAAGTTAATTTAGCTCAATTGAAGGAGCATACCTGTTACTCAATTATCTGGCGTCATGATCAATGACGTCACTAGTTAGCTGACATCACAATCAAAATGACTTATACGTGTAGCTGCGTCACGAAAATCGAAAAGTCCGGCTGATGAATTTTCATATTAATAAATATTACGTTGAATATGTTGAAATTAATGTTTTGGCATAAAAATCAATGGGATACCTTACTGCAGAAAATAAGCATAATACGAAGAATTACAGAGATGAGAAAAATATAACTTACGATTTTGTGAAGCTAGAGACAGAATCATAAACTCTTGAACTAATCTGCAATTGACCTTCCCAGTTTACCCATCCATCATATGACGTTATAATCAACTATGTGACCTGTAGGATGAATCATGATCAATGACGTCATGAGTGACGTAGATAAGTACGTCACGAACGCGTAATTGAAGACGGACTAAGCGTTATTGTACGAATTGTATGGCTTTACTGTTTAATAAACATTCTGTTGAATATTTTGAAACTAATTTCACTGGACGCTGTTGCTGCCATAAGCAGAAACAGCGCCCAGTCAAGTTAGTTTCGAATTAGTCAAAAGCCTACCTATAGAGTTTTATGGAAGTCAGGACGTTCAGTCGATCGGTTCCAACACGGGCGAAGCGTGAGTGGCGCGTAACTAGGGATAGGCGGGGCATAGATAACACTGGAGAGGTCTATCGGCTTTTTCTCATTGGGCATAGAAGAACTCATCTACGTGGATAGTAGACCACCACCAGGGATCGATTGTACGCGTATCAGACTAAACATAACAGCCGTGTCAAGTGATCGATCATGCATGCCCCTTATCGAGACATTTTGCCAAAAATTATCCGATGTGTTATTTTCTGAGTTCACGATCCTATGATCCAGGGCAATGATTCAGATCATCAGCCCGGACCAGTGAGAAATGAAACAGTCCAGTGATTCTAATGCATTGATCTGATCTGCCACTCAAGTGTATGACGTCATAATCAATGACGTCACATGTAGACTGACGTCATAATTATAATTGATAGGGAATACTCAGTCATTAGCTGGAATAATCCGTCAAGTGTACGAATTGTATGTTTGATGTATGATGGATTTACTATTTAATAAACATTATGTTGAATATTTTGAAAGTAATTTGACTGAGCTCTGTTACCGCCAGAAATATTTAACAGCTTGCCTTTAGAGTTACCTTAAATTAAGACACTGTAAATTACAGATTAATTGATTTAATTGATTCCAACACGCGGACAAAGTGGCCAGATTTTAGCTAGAATGGGCGGGGCGTAGATAGAAATGGATCCTCAATTGATGACTGACCGTAGATCTATATTCTCCAGAAACTCGGCAAGGTCGGTCTAATTCTTTAAGCAGCTGCTACCTTTTGCCCAAAAGTAGCATTCATAAGTCAATGATTGGTTAAAAATTGTCACATGTAAACGAAATAAAATATCTGCACTAATTTACAAATACATGCTCACTAACTACACCAAAATAACACACGGTATAAATGGCTTGAGAATGTTAAACATATCCTAGACTCAACAGGAAATAGATATTTCTGGATTACACAAAATGCACACAACATTAAATTAGAATCAAATAAAATACATCGAGTACTAAAAGATCAATTTAAGCAAATATGGGACAGCGAAATGCAGAACGCATTGAAGGGAAAAACATACAAAGCTTTTAACACACAGCTAGAAACAGAAGAATATTTATTTATCTATACTATGGAATTACAACAGGATTACGTTAACGCGATTCAGAACATCAAACAATTACTTACCGATAGAGACAGGAAGATGGGATGATACCACACGTGAGAACAGAACATGTACTTTATGCACACAATATGATATGACAAGGTGATGAACATCATTATAGCCTGCATGACGTGTCAATTTTTTTTAGAGAAAAATGAAAGAACTACTCCAAAAATACTCTTATACCTGGCCAAGCTACGATACATTTTCAAAACTTTTCACATCGAAAACCCACAAACTATTAAACAAACTCTTTAATTGTATCAGAATTATTTTAGAACCGTTGCCTAGCCGCCGTGTACAACAACAACTACACCACCACCACCACCACCACCACCGACAACAACAACAACAACAACGACAGCAATGAGGACAATGACGCCGACAACAACAGCAGCAGAAACAACACGAACAACAACAACAGCGGCGGCGACGGCGACGACGACGACGACGACGATGATAATGATGATGATGACGATGATAATTTTTAATAATAATAATAATAATAATAATAATAATAATAATAATAATAATAATAATAACTAGAGCACATTTACTGCAGTGAAATTCCCATACTTTTAAACAGCGCATGGAAAAGCTGACTTCTTGAAACCAAATAGCCTTGACCCTAAAGTATAAAATAATGTGTCCTGATTTGCTGCAGTAAAATTGTTACCAAAATCAAGGAAAATGCCATTAAATGTCAAATAAAGGACAGATTAATGAATTAAAGGTAGAGGGGGGGCAATTCATGCAAAAAACTCATAATATTTTTGTGTCATGAATTACTTCCCTTTACCTGTTGAAGATGATGCCAAACATGAAAACTGGAAAGCTCATGAATGACCTTGACCCCAACGGCGATATTAAAATTGTTATTGGAAACTTTTTAGATCTCTCAATGTTCTAGAATTTGACCCACGTTTGAAGAGAATTGGAAGAAAACTATAGGAGATAACACTGTTCCAATATTGTTCCCATAGGTTTACTATTGGGATATGTGGCACCAAAAAGCTGATTTTCTCGAAAACTTTTGGCCGGATCAACTTTAAATTTGACATCAAATCAAGTCAATATGAGCGCTAGAGGTTCACCAAATCTCAAGTTGATCGGACCAAAACTCATTTTGGCGGGCATTTTGAAAAAAATGTCAAAAATTTTTCAAAAAAAATCTTTTTCTAAATCTTCCATCCTGAGTTCATAAAAAACCGAAAACTTCTATTTTTGCCAAGAATTTTTTCATGGGGGCCATAATCATCAGTGGAAGTATGGGAGTGATCCGATCAAAGGTGTAGTAGCACTTCAAACATTCGTTTGAAATCACCATACATTTCCTATGGGAGTTTTTGTGCGGTCAAAGTACTGGCGGCCATTCTTTTCAAGAACAAATTCCCAGTGGTAACATCCTCAGCAAATATGGTAGTGATCCGATCAAAACTCTAGCTGTAGTATCACTTTAAAGATCAATTTTGACATTCCCCATACATTTCCTATGAGGCTTTTTGCCCACTCAAAGGTGGGTATCTCGAGAACTAATGGGTGGATCCAAAATAAAGGTAATAGCCATCGATTGTGGCATGGGCCCTTGAAGTTGACCAAGTTTGGAGTTGATCGGATGAAAACTGTAGGAGGACATAGCTCCTAAACTGTGGGAGAAGAATAAGAATAATAATTTAAAAAAATAAGAAAGATCCTGAGTAAAAATAATTGCATCGCAGATTAATAATAATAATAATAATAATAATAATAATAATAATAATAGACGATAATTTAATTACTTATAAACTTTGTCTATAGTGTAAAATATTAATTTAATATTTTTTCCCTCATGTATCAATGTAAAATTGATCTGAGTGTAATAAAGTTCAATTCAATTAAATTCAATGACAAAATGTGCCAATATTAACCCAATTGACACATATTCTGGAGAGAGACACCAAGTGGTATAACTCTGGTGTTAAAAGCATATCAACTCCATTCTCAAAATGCAGATATTAGAATGCTAGCAGGAACATTTTGACGAGGCTTGGCGTTAACGCCAGACGTAATAACAAAATAAACCAGCAATATATCGTCACCTTATATTAAAGGTACATATTCATAACTAATTGCTTGAAAATAAAACTGTTAAAGTTATATACGTTTATATATTTAAATCGCGTATCCAAATCTAATGAAACGAAATGTGCACCGTGTATTAAGTGATGCGAACACTGAATATTGACGTCAAATAGTGGATATTTAAAATGGAAATAATAAGCCAAATTTCCTTGTTTTAATCGATGAATCTGTTTCTCAACTTATTTACATGATAAATAATTCATTTATGCAGAAAAACCCCAAAAATAGACTTCTAATCCCACGACTGCTAAATTTTCTACACATAGTTCAGACTATTTCCTGAGCTATATCCAAGATGATGAACTATTTCTACGATACACGTTACCTTGTTTAACTTACAGGAATCTGTTCCGAGTGTAGATGGGATAATAGCATCCACTTTGTGCCGGATCCGGCCAATTGTAACGCGTTCTTCGAGTGCACCAGTGTCGACAACAAGATTAAAAGATACTGCTCACTTGGTCAATTCTGGGACAGAGTGGCACTGACATGCCGGCCTGCTAAGGATGTTCAATGCAAAGATGGTAAGATGTAGGATGTTCGTTACATTGGTTCAATGTTCAGTTACATGAACGGAATTATTCTATGTACGTTCGTTTATCAGTCAATTCGTCCGTTCGTCTGTTCACCCAGTCAGTTGGTTGGTCGGTCGGTTTGTTGGTCGGTCGGTCAATTGGTCGGGCAGTCGCTCGATGGGTCAATATTGGACATATGCTTACCTATATCTACACAATAGAGGAATCCTGTCTGTCAGTCAAATATATGACGCTATAATGAATTACGTCACTTGTAACTGGACGTCACAGTCAATTACTTAATGCATGACTTATCTAAGTCCGCGATTAACGCTTAATAGTCCATCAAGTTGTACGAGTTGTATATCTTTACTATTTAATAAAGATTCTCTTTAATATTTTGAAACTAATCAGACCGGGCGCTGTTGAATAGGCAGCAACAATAACCAGGCAAATTAGTTCCAAGATAGTCAACAGCCTACCTGTACAGTTTCCAAGAAATTGAGATGCAGGGAGTTTAGGGTCCCATCGATCCTAACACGGACAAAGCATGGGCGGAGCCTAGCTAGGAATGGGCGGGAAATATCTCAAACTAGATTAATTCATTATTCTCATTTTACCCGCGGCATATAACTGTTTTTATGACAATTAGGAGTTTGTGATTAGCCCCGTATGAAGCTTGCGTGAACAAAACGAGGACGTCTGCTTATATAATTCAGATGGTGCAATACAACGCCATGGCTATAACACACTCACTATTTACGTTACTGATTTGTTTATCTTGCATAGTTTATAATTTATTTATTTATTTATTTATAGATCCGTGTTTATACCATATTGGCCTCATGGACTACGGAGACGAGCTACTGCGCAATTGTGCATATTTCTGGACGTGTGGCGCAGGATCAAGAACTGACGGTTATGGCTGCTGCAGTGGAACAGAAACATATCAGCATACGCTCTTCCCCGGTAAGGTTAAAGGTCAACAATATAAGTTCAGCAACTACACAGCAATGGTATTTGGTTTTCTGGACATGGTTAGGTAATGATGTGCAAACTAAATGATAAAAAAAAAACCAATGTATCTGTAAATTATTACTAGATTTTAACAATGTTGTTAAATTTGATCAAGAAAATACAAATAGTTGCTTATTGAATTTCCATTTGTATGCGAGGATTAGACATTTTTTTGAAAATTTACGACTAGAATGACTTGCTCGGTTACCATGCCAGTCATTCCAGTGGTAGATTTTCAAAAATTCTCGCCCCCAGCAGAGGCTTATTTTGGCCGGTTTCACACCCAATTTCACAAAAATATGTCACAAATGCGCCACTATTACAGACAATACATAGCGATTCGCTTGAACGCTTCTCAATTAATAAGAAAACCAGCTTTGCTTAATATCTGACACCCTTCCACAAAGATTACGATCTACTTCACAACAGAGAATTTATCACCTCTAAGGGCCATAATTACGCTAATTTACGTGTAAAACGATGGTGTATAAAACAGCATTTATCTCCCATTGCACCATAATTTCTTTGAAAATTTGCCAAATTTGCAGTGTGTGACAGACACCTCTTTGATAACCAAGTTAATATATATTGATCTGGTCATTGACAATTGACGTACTTTTAAAAGTTCAGGACGGGTATAGCTACGCCATTTATTACGTGGTTGATTGTGGCCTCAGCCTGCATGTGACATAATTAATTATGACGTCATATACTTGATCAACAGATTGAATTTATCAATTCTCCCATATCTGCATCAGGGATAACGTGTTCTAACCTTTTAAACGTGAAGTGTCAAATACGAAAAACACGTGTACAATTTAATCCGTGGCGCATTGACTATTTTGGAGTTAGCCGTGGGGTTACTTGTTGCTGTCTATAGTCGAACATGCTAGGGTACAACATGATCCAGTCACATTACTTTCATAAAATAATTATATAAAATAGCATCTATACGGTGAGATCTGTCTATAGCAAGCACTAGCAATTTGGAGCGGCAAATGTTAATGCATGACAGATTCGCGAGGAAATTCTTACAGAGGAAAATGGTGAGAAAACCTTTAAAAATTGAGAGCAGGTCGCGTAATAGATGCTGCATTGCATCCGTTATTAATTCAAACAGAGGGAGATGTAATGCTGCTGACAACACACAGGCTTACACAGTTCATGACCGAGTATTCACAGACTGAGCTGCACGATGAAGAGAGTGATGTTGATGATGACAGCTATGGCGCTTCCAGCGAGCCAGCAACTGATGTCGAAATCGTTTCAACATTGAAAGCATAGACCTATATCAACAGATGACACGTGGTCAGAACTTCACCATCTCTACCAAAGATCTTTCGTAGCATGATATGTCAGCAGATGACATTTGTTACGGGTAAACTCTGGTCACTGTTCATGGACATTCTAGCAAATTGTAAGCCTATTACTCAGAGCTGAGCGTACTGGTGATTAGATAGGTACACAGCAAAGACTGTCATTCTGTGCTGATGTGTACATATACTCTGAGATAATTGGCGTACACATTCTATGGAGCATGGCCATAACAGCACAGAGAAGTTCATCACACAAAGCAAGACAGGATTTAGAAGATCGAAAGAAGTATCTAATCTTTCTCAGGGAACATACTCCTTTTCACTGTTAATGCGTGATGACCAGCGTCTGAAAATACCACTACGGCATTGCGTGTAGACTATCGTGTTACTGTTTAGGATATCAGTAATATTGGCCAGAGAATGGACCTTTCCGGTTTTAGCTATGCCCCGCCCACCTCTAGCTACGCTCCACCCATACCTCGCTCGTGGTTGGATCGATCGATCTCTGAACACCCTGACTATCACTTTCCAAAAAGACTACACAGGTAAGCTGTTGAATATTTTGAAACCAATTTGATTGGGCGCTGTTGCTGCCTAGTAAATAGCAAAGAATTACAAAGACATACAATTCATACAACGTGTCGGACTAGTTGAGATTTGATAACGGTCTATATGAACCGCTTTGTGACATAATGATTGTGACGTCATCATGCACGCGCTGAGCTGATTATGATGTCATACGAGGTGAATTCATGTGAATTTAAGTGAAAAACGGTTTTCTAACATTAGATTACAGAAAGTAGACCCGGCTTTAACATTGGCTGTCATGTAACACTCAGAGCTGAAAGATAATACAGTTGATGAACATTGAGATTGGACACGAAGTGTCTCCCGAACCAGTATTAAGAGTAGTTGATGGATGTGCACTTAGGCATCGGTTCCCATGGCCAAGACTCATGACAATAGAGGCTGTATGTAGCTCATTTGTATCTGCAGTACTGCACAATAGAGGAGGCTTGGAGTGCCCATATAGGTGATATTTGATAGCTATGATATGGTAACAATAATTTGTGATGAAGGCATTGGAATTGTTGTAAACGCAGAGAACCATGGTAGTTGTTGCTGACCATACAGACAATTCGATCCTGCTTCGCTATCACACATGCATATCTACACATATTTTCCAACAAACTGGAGAACAGAAGAGTTTAAGCACGGCATTGTGTATGCGACTACCATTTTCCCACTGTATGGCTGGATGTGGCACAACAGCAGCCTTAAAAGGTATGGGTAGAGTAAAACAATTCAAAATACTTCAATCATCACCGAGGTTGCGAGAAAACGTCGTTGCACGCTGCGACATATCCATATCAAAGGAAGATATAGCGGTTATTGGAGTAAGGTTCCCTTAAAGCTTTGTATAATGATTGGCTAAGCAATCAGCGGTTAGACAATCTCCGATTCCTGAACGACATTTGTATTATGCATGTACCATTTGAGCGCATGCCACAAACAAGTAGAGCAGCTTAATTCAATAGCCTTCTGATAATCCCCAAAGTCACATGGTGTCACCTAAAACATGTTTTAAGCATGGAATAATACGAGAACAAGGTAGAAGATGGATTAGTGACAGCAATACTCTACCTCTGAAAATGCAGGAAATGCCCTTTGAGAGTTTCTGGAAGATAATATATTGTTTATTATCTTCTTGAAACTCTCAAATGGTATTTCCTGCATTTTCAGAGGCGGACCTTCAATTGGTTGATAAATTATCCTATTTTAGTCATTTAATTGCATTTTCCCCACTCAATTGCTTTAAATGGCGACAACAGAATTTAATAGAATCATGAACCATCTCATTAATAAAACATCAGAATAACTTCTATAAGAAACAGAGAAAACATTACTAAGGCCTCTTTCTCATTGCTTACTCCTATTTAACCATTTCGTGTACTACATCCGTTAGTATAGAGCCGATATGTTTGTTTGCATTCACACTGGTGGGAGATAATCCTGGACTGCACGGTAGAGCTACCCGGTGGGGAGTGAGAAAACATGATGACCGTAGCGCTAGCTGGCGGAGAGTGAGAGAAAACGCTGTCGGTAACGCTACCTGGCAAATTTTGAGGAAATGGGCTGCGTTCACATAGGGAAGAAATACCGATATATCGGAAAATAAACCGCCGATTTTGTGGAATTAAGTTTCAGAAATAAGTGACGTATTATTCCGGGACAAGAGGCAGTCCAATGAGAACGCTAGCCGATACATTTGGTATTTACCAAAATAGTGGCTGTATGATAACACGGCCTAAGGCAGTGTTCTCACAGGAGCGTTAATCGGGAATAACTCATACCTCAGTATATTGCGTTACGCCGGTTAAGGCTCTAGTGAAAACACGACTTTATAATATGACTAGAACTAAAATAATAAACAAATAAGTTAAATAATTATTTCTTTAAATTGTTTTAGCTAAAATGGGCGTGAGCTGGTCGCGATCTGAGGACAGAGCAAGTTCCCCTGCTGCCGTATTATAATATGCTAATGAGTCCCAGAATATATTAACTCTTAATTTGCAGTGCTAGGAGGACACTCTCCACCTATTTATCCACTTGGAAGCTGCGTTCACCTACTGCCTCCGTGCACAGATGTTTGTCCACTTGTCTTTGCTACATTCACTGGACGTATGTATCGCATTTTATAAATCACTACTAAGCAATAGACCTTTCCATTTTTAGATATGCCCCGCCCACTTTAAGCTGACTTCCACCCACACATCGCTCGTGATAGGATCGATCGATCTCTGAACTCCCTGACTATCAATTTCCAGAAAACTATACATGTAAGCTGTTGAATATTTTGAAACTAATCTCACTGGGTGCTGTTGCTGACTATGGCAGCAACAGCGCCCAGTCAAATTAGTTTCAAAATAATCAGCAGCATGTTTCTTAAATAGCAAAAACATACAATTCGTACAACGTGTCGGACTATCAAGCGTTAAAGACGGGCTTAATCGAATCATTCATGACGTCATGATTATGACGTCAGCGTACCTGTAGCGTAGTTGATTATGACGTCATATGATTGAGTGAGGAATTTGGGTTCATGAAAAGAGATATTCATATCTAGCTATGCCCCGCCCATTTGTAGCCAAGATCCGCCCACGTTTTGCGCGTGTTGTGATCGATTTATACACGCTGGACCATGAGTTCTCAGAATCCCATATTCAAGGCAACTTATACAGGTAAGCTAGTGAAGATTTTGAAACTAATTTGACTGGCCGCTGTTGCTGTCTTGACGGACTATTCAATGTTCATAATAGAACTATACACTTCAGTCATTATGATTAAGGCATTTTGATTGTGACGTCAGTCTACACGTGACGTAATTCATTATGACGTCATATAATTGGGTGTTAGATTAGTTGGTTTGGGTGGCCTATATTGAGTCCCTAATTTCTAGGTTGCATTCAGGCCATATCTAAACTGGACTTATTTTCAGTCTATGAGTATAGAGAATTTTCTCCTAGTACCCATTTATACTGATGCATTTTGGAGATGGCCTCGGAATGAAAGATTTTCCGACGACAGCAAAATAGTCCACACAGACGCGATCCGGGTTATGGAGCTAAGTAGTCCTCAGCGTAATTTATCTAACTTGAATGTGAGCTCGTAATTATTTTATTCGCCTATGTGATAATTATCAATAACAACATTTGCTCCACACGTTATTGTATAGCTTTGATACAATAGACGAAGTCTTGAAAAGTAACTTTGTTGTCTCTGTTGTTGAAAAGCTTATGAAAGCACTGGAATTAGGAACATTGAAAAAGGATTCAAAGGTAGTACATTTTAAGATTAGCTTAGGCCGTGTTCTCGCCAGAGAGTTAATTAGGGATAACGCCATAGCTCAGTATTGCGTTACGCAGGTTAAGTATCTAGTGAGAACATGGCTTTAGTCTTAAAAGGTACTAACTTTGAATCCTGTTTTTGTTTATACAGACTAACATTAATTAGGCTACCTAATTTTAACTCAGATGGAATTATTAGTGAACCTCTCTAATCATTGGCGTTGTGTTAATACGTGAGTTGGACTCATTATTGAGTGGGAATAGCTTTTAGATGGCCTTGCTAACGAAGAATTATATTTTTAGAGGGATTCATTTCTAGCTAGGCCTATGGCCGCCCATTTCTAGCTCGGCATATTCCCACCCATTTCTAGCTATGCCTATGCCAGCCCATTTCTAGCTAGGCCTATACCCGTCCATTTCTAGCTAGGCAAATTCCCACCCATGTCTAGCTACGTCTATGTCTGCCTACATTAGGCATATTCCCACCCATTTCTAGCGAGGCGTATGCACGCCCTTTGTTGGTAGGCCTATCCCCACCCATTTCTAGCCAGGCCTATGCCCATCCATTTCTAGCTAAACCTACCACACCCATTTCTAGTTAGTCCTCTATTCGCCCATCTCTAGCTAGGCCTGTGCCCGCCCATTTCTAGCTATGCTTATCTACCTATTTCTAGCTATGCTCGTCTATCAATTTCTAGCTATGCTTATCCACCCATTTGTAGCTATGCTTATCCACCCATTTGTAGCTATCCTTATCCACCCTTGTGTCGCTATACTTATCCACAATTTCTAGCTATGCTTATCCACCCATTTGTAGCTATACTTATCCACAATTTCTAGCTATGCTTATCCACCCATTTGTAGCTAGACCTATGCCCACCCATATCTAGCTAGGCATATGCCCACCCTTTTCTGGTTATGTTAATCCACCCATTTCTAGCTAGGCCTATGATTATCCACCAATTTCTAGCTAGACGTAGGCTTATCCATCCATTTCTAGCTAGGCCTAGACTTATCCACCCGTTTCTAGCTAGGCATATGCCCGCCCATTTCTAGCTAAGCTCGGCATAGTTTGTACGCGCGTTTGAACCGATTGTATCAATTTGAATTTACAGAATACCAATGTCACGGTGTTATTGACACGCCGATTGAACGTATCAGTATCCAAAAGAATGCTTATTAAATTATAATTTTCCAAAGGATATACAATTCAGACATTGACTTACGTTGCGATCTTCATGACGGACATACGCGAGTTGTATATAACGTCAGTTAACAAGGTATGTATTTTATTTATGACGTCAGTTACTTGAGCGACAGATCGAATAGTTCCATTACGTAGCACTGAATGATGGCCAAATTGTGACGTCATTATTTAGCAGATTTTATACTTTGCTCATTTGCTCAATTAGCTTTCCGCTCATTCCTTATGACGCATAGTAACCCTTGAGACTGATGTCAATGTTCTATCTTTTACTGTGTCAATAGCAGAGAAACCTGTCTACGACAGCAACATCTTCCACCTAATTTGTTGAAAAATGAACACCTGTTCATGTTTAATTTAATTTGAAAATTAAATTTTTTGATATAAGAGTATTAAGGGTTAGGATTAACCTGTTCTATTTTTAGCTGCGGTAACACACGCTGCAAATTGTCAGCCAACGATATTTTTGGACTTTATTGACAATGTGCAGGGTCATGGCCCGTATAAGGCATATATACAGGTATGTAAGCAAATCATATCACGTGGTCAATATTATAATACACCTTTCCCACATTGACGTCATTACGACAGGAGTCCGCTAAATCGAAACTAAGAGCAGAAATGTTGGCTGGTAAAGTCGCCAACAAGCAGCTGGCCGGCATTGAGTTACTATTGCACTAAAACACACCGAAATTTAAGCCGTTCCTATGATAAACTACAATCAATATATTATTTAAGTCATATATCATTAGAAGACGCATTCAATTGCCGAAACATTACTGCATTATTTTTTATATTTTTGTAATGTTTTCTTTGAGTTATTTGCGTATATCAAATACACTATTCGACATAGGTTCATTAAATCAAGTGGACAATAGGGGATATTTTAAAATTGCAATCAAGTGTATTTCATTTTACAAAACTATAAAAACTAATACAGAAATGCGTAGAAAATTGGCTTAGCTTTCCAAAGCATGAATTCAATAATATTATGAACATAGTTTTTCGTCGGCTACCGCGGTTACCAGCCGGAAGCTGTATACTCAATGTATTCTGGGAAGGTATTTTCCCAAAATAGGCTAATGTGGGAAAGGTATATTCATCGCTTCAACATGCATTATTACATAAACAAGCTGGTGTTGTTATTTATAGACTGTACCATAGGCTATTAGTACAATACACCATTTGAGATGAGCTTACCATATGTTAACTCTTTCATGATGAAAGCGCCAAAAATCCAGCCTCTGCAGTTGTCTTGAGGAATGCCCATTTGCAGACCAAGAGAATACTATTTCTGAAAATTTACCACGGATTCACTGGCTCGATAGCCGACCTGTTATTCCAGTGGTAAATTTATCAAAAATAATCTTTTCTTGGCCTGCAAATGGATATTCCAAATGCAAATACTTTGATTTTCTTGACTAAATTCAGCCATTAAAGGGTTACCTTATTGTAGCCCGCAATATATCAATGATATTGTGAAAACACATTCCAACGAAAGCGGTTGCGTCGAAGAGAGCATATGATTACACGCACGAATGCACGCACGCACGCACGCACGCACGCACGCACGCACGCACACACGCACACACCGCATCTGAATCCGCAACTGTACGTACATAATAATTTAGATGTGTGAGATACTTTGTGCTTCACCATTCCTTTCATTCTATTCACAGAATAGGGGAGTAACTATCACTAATTCCATCATCGGGCCAGTGGATAATTATGCTGGTATCTTCAATGGTCAAGCGGACCTTATATCAAACCGCTTCGCCCATGCCTGGTTTGGACGCTACGTGGATATATTTGTTCGCTTCCTGCCAGATATCACGGTGACTGGGATTATTAAAACAGAAATGCTGGTTGCGAATGGTGACTGTGGAGAACAACATTCCATCTTCATCGGGTATAATCGGGTACAACAGGAGATTATTGTGAAGTTTAACGCTGACGTATTAGCCACGGGGGTCGTCCCGAGTGTTCCGGTAAGAACGCATAATGTACATTAAGTTGTTGGTTTAGACGTTCAGAACAGTCTGTTAAAGGGATGCTAATCCCATCCCAAATGCTGTATTCCACCGATAGATTATGGTTGATAGATTCCATATCACTCATATCCTGTCACATTTCCGTTTCTGTATCACCCGTATCTGTTTTGTAATACGTGTAAATATTGAGCAGTTATCGCCACCATTTTGTCTCCTCCAGTTATCGCGTGTATTGTCATGTAAGTGCCAATGCATTACATTTTTTATTATGTAATACTCATCCCGTTGAATATTTTGAAACTAATTTGACTGGAAGTTGCTGCTGCCATAGGCAGCAGCAACTTCCAGTCAAATTAGTTTCAAAATGTTCAACAGATTACCGGTATGATTGCTTTGATACTACATTGCCAAGCTATAGCTGGCAGCCCTATGACTGAGTGTATATACCGAGGCAGACACGCTAGGTTTTTTCTGATTGGTTGAAAGGTAAATCACGACAGGCTGTAGAAATGTATCAACATTTTGCTACTAAAGCCTGAATATCTTTCGTTGTCGGCATAATAAAAAAAGCTAAAACGCCAGGGATAAATTATGGGTGGCAAAAAACCTGAATGGTTGGTTTAAGAAAAGGTGACGTTTCCTTTAACAAAATAAATCAGCGGAGGCCCACCCCGCCCATCTCCCCACTATATGTGTATATCATCTCGTGTAACAAGTTTCATGATTGAGAACAACATTATTTATTTCGTGATTATATGAATATTGATCGACAATACAAATGGTTCCTCCAACTTGGCTCCAAGGCATTGCCTATAAAGCAATGGACTGCTTACATAGTTACATCAGAATACTTTATAAACTGGAAGAAGACATTGGACACGGCAATAAAGGCGCATGCGTGCGCGAAGTAATGGACCTTTCCAAGTTTATCAATCCATGATATAACGTCATAATCAAGTACGTGACGTGTAGGATAATATCATAATCATGACGTCATGAGTGATCGATACAGTCGGTCTTTACCTCTTAATAGTCCGACACGGTGTATGAATTGTATGTGTTTACCAGTTAGTAAACATTCTGTTGAATATTGCGAAAGTAATTTGACTGGCAGCTTTTGTTGCAATAGGCAGCAACAACACCCAGTCAAATTAGTCGCAAAAT
>CM067361.1:45503198-45553198 GCA_034401795.1 Chaetoderma sp. LZ-2023a
TGGCATTTCTGCCGAGAGAGAGAGAGAGAGAGAGAGAGAGGGAGAGAGAGAGAGAGAGAGAGAGAGAGAGATAGAGACCTAAGGCAGCAATGTCTTCCGATCCAATTATGTTCAACATAATCAACAGAACAATTTTACATCGCGTGTTCAAATTTGTACCAACGAATATATTTCTGGTTTAAAAAAAATTGTTACCTTATTTAGCCTATTGAACTGTATCGTATGTTGCTTTGTATATAAATTACGATTGCCTTCGTTCTCTTATGCCGAAAGTCACACCTGTTTATCCCGGAAACTAGCTTTCTGGGTCCACATCACAATATAGCCTACGTAAATTAATATGACCGCCATTTTTAATGACCATTATTAACTGGACCCTACAACCCTAGGCCGGTTTTACTGTTTTTGAAACTTCTCTATACATTTATCAATTGATACAAATCTAGCAATCTGTCCGGAAGTAGAAGCAGTAAAAGCCCATCAAATACGCGCTCTAAAATGAGCCTTTATGTACCTTTCGAACAAAATTCCTTTTATAACGCGCTTTCCACCTAGGTGGATAGGTTTATGAAGTAAATTACCTTTAACACATGATTTGGCGTAACGTAGGCCTAATGCTTATTGCGTATAACGTTATGTCACAGGTAAACAAACCCCTTTTAAACCCCTCTTAATTAAACTTGCATTTTCACCAACTAAACAAGTTATCCGAAATGGTGGTTGGGGAGGTGGTGGGGGCTCCGCAAATATCATAGAGCTCGTTTCCTTTCGAACAGGTGCACTTATCGAACTGTATCTGTGATGCCACTGTCTCGAGCAACAAGTCTTTAAGGGCTAAGGGTTTTATGTAATATGTATGCATCATTACTCACTCATTGGAAGCTAGCTTTCAGAGGACCAATATAAAGATCCGAGCTGTCACTCAAGCATCTGACGTCATAATCAAAATATCATACCTGTTTGTTGATGTCACGATCAAATGGTGTAGTTCCATCACGAAGCTGGAACACATCCGACAGTTAGCCTTTGAATAGTATGTATTTTGTGAATTTGCGATGTGACAAATATTATGTTGAATATCTTGAAACTAATTTGACTGCGGGCTGCTGCTTTCGTCACAGATACATTGCTCACTTATTAACTATTATGTATGTATCTGATCTGTCACTCAAGTAACTTATGTCATTATCAAAACGTCGCATCGGTTGGCTGACGTCACTCAAATGCCGTATGACCGACATCAGATTGACAAATGCCCAACAGAAACCGTATGAATTGCATGTGTTTGGTGAATTTACAATTTAATAAACATTATGCTAAGTATTTTGAAATTAATTTAACTGAGAGCTGATGCTGCATATGGCAGCAGCAACTCTCAGTCAAATTAGTTTCAACATATACGACATCTTACATGTATCGTTACCTTGGAATTGAGATTATGTGAATTCAGAGGTCAAGGTGTTATAATCGATTGAACACGTGACCAAAGTGGGCGGAGCTTAGTTAGAAATGTGCATGACATGAATAGAAATTGGTATCTCTATTGTGAAGTTATATCAATACATCATAAACTGTGTTCTGGGGTGTAATATGTGAAGAGGCACGTTTCCGCATCCTGTCATACATTATAGCTACGACGTGCGTCTAAGGTGTGCTGTATTAAGCATTACTGTCTTCTTTTTCAAACACATTTTATTGCATATATTACAATGGGATTGGGCATAAGTTGTTTGAAACTTAGAAAAGCCCTCTCCCTACAGAAAACATGTATAGGCGGCAAACATAAACATATACACAAAATAACAAAGTAAACGTATAAACAGATTAAATATTATAATACATGTACATCATGTTGAGTATTTATATAAGAGAAAGAGAGAGAGAGGGAGAGAGAGAGAGAGAGAGAGAGAGAGAGAGAGAGAGAGAGAGAGAGAGAGAGAGAGAGAGCGCATAGTGAAGAGAGATCCGGAGAGGATAGTGAGGCCAATAATTTTGCCAAGGGCCAGTGTTGCTCACCTGGATCATTTTCACCGGAAAATATGGAAATTTGGGTTGAAAGCTGTCAGATCGCTTAAGAAGAGTATTACTGTCTTGATCTAGATACATACATATATATACACACACACATATATATATATATATATATATATATATATATATATATATATATATATATATATATATATATATATATATATATATATATATATATATATATATATATATATATATATATATATATATATATATATATATATATATATATTAGTGCTGCTAATCGATTTTAGATGATCGATCGTTGATCGTTGATCGATTGAATCAGTGATCGACTAAAAAAATTCGAAATCGATTATCGTTGTTTTATTATTATTTATTTAGTTGTTTATTTTTTTATTTTTTTTATTTAGTTTTTCATTTCCAGTTCTGTTCTGACATGCTAAACTGTGTAATGATTACCAGACACGTGCATTAACAACACATATCTTTAAATACTTAATTTAAATACGCTAAATTAAAATAAAATAAATAATTAATTAAATAATTAATTTAAAAATTTATTTAAAAATTAATTAAAACACCCAATTTAAATAATTAATTCCACCCGCAATTTCGTCCAGATTTCTTCATTGCCCTGTACGAATCACAAAACGCTAAATGTGTTTTCTATTTAATTGAAGTCACTATTGCGTCCTTCCACGGCAGTCCATTGAAGTGCACCGCCTTTCCCCGCCCTGCTTTGTTCATTAACCAATCCAACGAGCGTGTACTACGCGATATGACAGGCGCTGCCAATCAGTCGCCTATTTAGTTTTATCAATCAACCATTGGCTAGTGTGATAGTCGTTTAAGAGGCTGGCTCGTCGTATGCGTTAGATTTATCTAATCTGTTCACTATATATGGGAAAAGTGTTGAATTAAAAATGTTTCTACACGAATCATGGATAGAGACGTCGTCTTAGCGAATTGGAGTCAGGAATTCCACACGGATACTTGAAAATATTTGCAAGATTCAATACAAGATTTCACTTATAAACCTTGTAAAACAGTGGCTATCGTACTACTATACTTGCCTGCAGAAATATATAACTTGAGTGTAACTTGATGTCGGCCTATCGCCAGCATACCTTCTATCGTAGAGTATCCAGTTTCGGTGAGGCTCTAGTTTCGGTGAGCTTTCGTTACTGCGCTGTGTAACGACACAAGTTCTCGTGACGTCATAAGTTTGTAATCAACCAGTACGGTAATTATCGGTAACGCTTACAGCGTTTCCCTCAAAATTCACATTAAAATGTTGAGTCAGCACTAAATCAACTTTAGCATTTAAAAAATCGCCGATTTTCTTATTACTTTTTATCATATGCCTTTAAAGCACGTGACCAATGTCAAAATCCAGACTGGATAGGGTAGCTCAAAAGTCAACAGCGCAGTGCCTGTTCTTAGCACATTATCAAAATCAAGGAGTATGCGCATAGTATAATATTATTCAATATCTTTTGCATATTTCCATTTGATGCTTTAGTCAAGCCCTCACAACTAGCTCCAGTCTGAGGACAATGTCCACCACCACCATCAAGGGAGAAAAAACTAGAAAATGACAATAAAACACTTCCCCATTCTGTCGACTAAGAACGTTCAGCATTTTTTGCTCGATATGGTAGCTGGATTGTCTAAAAATAGAAATTTGTGCGAGCCTGTACGCGGTATCACTGAAACAGGATACCATCGTTTTTGTTTGTTTTGATGTACGTCATCACCTAATGGCGCTGTGTTTTGACATTTCGTCCTCGGGGATTTTCTTCTAACTTGGCGCTGGGTAAGGGATAAAGTCACTAACAAATTAAGTCAATTTATTTTTAAATATTTATGGCATTTATTAAATTATTAGCAATTTCTGCTTAGGCGCTCCGAAACTGGATACTCCACGCTATATTGTATTTGACTTATATTTCATGAAATTATGTTTTCTGAACTATAATCTTAGCTAAAAAAGTTAACTATGTTGACAATGTTTAGCACTCTTCTTTACTAAACAACTACGCCCACGCCCGCCTCATAGGCCCCACCCACCCACACACACGCACGCACGCAGGCACGCACGAACGCACGCACATACATATCCATCATTACTAGTATTCAATCATCGTAAGTGGATATATAAAACCGCGATGCTACCTTAGTCCCTGTCGGGTTTTCACTGTTCAGAATTATGAGAATATCGATCAACGATCGACTAACTGATCGAGTGAACTGTCGAATAATCGAATACCTAGATAATCGAAAATTAGCAGCACTAATATATATATATATATATATATATATTTTTTTTTTTTTTTTTTTTTCTTTTTATATATACATATATATAATGGGCCAATTTCTAGCTATACCCCGCCCATTTCATGCTAAGCTCCGCCCACGCTTTGTGCGTGTTGCAATCCATTTATTCCTGAATTCCCAGAATCCCAATTTCAACGTACATGTACGGCTAAGCTGTTCAATGTTTTGAAACTAATTTGACGCTGCGCTGTTGCTGCCTATGGCCTATGGCAGCCACGGCGCCAAGTCAAATCAATTTTATAAATTTTCAATAGAATATGTATTAAATAGTAAATCCTCAAAGACATACAATTCGTTCACTTGACAGTTCTTTCAATGCCCATGATGCCATGATGACGATCCTTTATATTGTCACCTCAGCCTAGATGTGGTTGTAACCATTGGGTGTCAAATCGGACCCCACTTAAACCCCTATTTGGGGGTAGCATAGTGTCTATCTAGCCTTTCATGTTCTATCAAAAACACCACAGGATTTGGATAGATTTGTTCTAAAGCATAGTCTTCTATGCGAGGAGCCACCGCCTCAATCAGGGCTTCTGGCGATCGAATGGATAGGAATGATTCTAACATTCTCCACAGTTTTCACTTTTAAATGGAGTGTTAAGAGGTCCTCTTCCAACAATCAGTACAAAACACATCGCTACGATATGGATGTATGGTTTTATGTGGGCTTCCATTAAGTGAAGGAAGATGTTAATTCTAATATCAAAAGCATGCTTAGGAGTTTGTAAATGACTAGCACACCTAGATGCTGAGATATCAATACAGAAAAAGCCCCCACACAAAGATCTGAGAGGAGTTTCCTAATACTAAGGACTGGAGGTATACCATGTGAAGAAGTGCAAACACAGAGGGACTGTTTCCCTGTTCGGAAATCAATGTAAGTACAGCTCGGAAATAACCAATCAGAAATGTCTTCCAATCCACTGGACCTTTCCACTTTATCCATCCATAATATGACGTTATAACCAACTACGTGACGTGCAGAATGACATCATAATTACGTCACGAACCTATATTTGAAGACGGACTATGCGCTGCTCTAGGATTTGTATGTTTTTACGATTTAATAACTATTCTGTTGAATATTTTGCAACTAATTTGACAGGGCGCTGTTGCTGCCATAGGCAGCACCAGCACCCAGTCAAATTAGTTGCACAATATTCAACATCTTACCCGCATAGTTTTCAGGAAATTGATAGTTGTGGCATCGATCAATCCCAACACGGCGAAGTGTGGGTGAAGCTTAGCTAGAGATGGGCGGAGCATAGCTAAAGCTGGAAGGTCCATTATGCCCAAAATAGTCAACAGAACATTTCTTATGTCGTTTTCAATATTGTACTAAGTTTTTTGGAAACGTATTAACTTATTTATGAGCTAAACTGGTGGATATCGCGTCGTCAACGACAACCATCCGCTCAGAAAACAACGACTGATTAACGCAATGGAACAGTATGTGTCTGCCAGATCATGGATGGAAGAGACATTGGCGATGAAGGCGATCAGCCTCCATAAGGGAAAGAAGTGGCCACACAAACGTATCCAATAATTCGTATGATACTGTTTTGCAATCAACAGCGCGATAGCTGTCCTAATGTGAATCAGTTGATAAGCTAACAGAAGATAGCATATATGCGACTGTAGAAAGAGATTTTCCTGCTAGGACGAGAAACAACACACCAGACGGACACATCTTTCCTCAAACAATGGCAAATATGTTAAGACAGACATCCTTCCAGTGATTACGAAATATGTCCCCAAGGCAATACATAGTAGTGGTTTATCAAAGCAAAGAAAGCAACAGCAGCCTTGGCCGCCTGGGAAACTCAGAGCATTAGCAGTGCCACCAGAGTGCTTCATTATGTATGATTTAGAGGCGAAAGGAACTAAAGACGTGCATACTGATAATGGATCACTGGAGTGCAGCGCACCCGCCATTATGAATGTGAATGAATGAATTTATTTTCTCAAACCTTGCGAAGTTATAGAGAAATTATAAACTATTAGTCGTGTGGATTAATATAACAATTGTGCATTTTGAGATAAAAGCATCAAATTTGGCTTAAGTGTAGACAAATTTATTGTAAATATTTTCAGATGTGGAGGTATTGTGAAATTTACACCTAGGCAGCCATTTTCCAAGATGGTCGCCAGAATGGGGTCTAAATATATAAACATGTATATATCCGCTGGTATGATCGCTAGAATAATGATTTATGTGTCGACATATATGTTTCCAATCAAAACTGTTCCTCCATGGACAAATACAGAATTGTTATGCAAACATGACCAAAGTCACATAGATTTTATTATTTTGGAGTTGCGCTAGAATATTCTGGTCATCTAATGTATTTTACTTGATGTGATATGTAGTTTACAAATGATAAACCACCATTATTGCTGTAAAAGTGAGAATTACTATATATATATAAATACAAAGCATTTATTTGTTCGGTGCATAAATGCTGTATTGTCTATTTAAAATGCATACATATATATATATATATATATATATATATATATATATATATATATATATATATATATATATATATATATATATATATATATATATATATATATATATATATATATATATATATTTGGGCCTGGGCAAATTTAGAAATTGCCAGCAAAAACAAAATGGAAACACGTTATCTACAGTTTAATAAATGCTGTTTGGAATTCGTAGTCTGCTTTGAGAATTATCTCATTAAGCAACACATAGACACTCCCCTGAGTTGTTAATGTAAAATGTGCCTATACATTGATAGTATACACATTTTCTTTTCACTGAACAATACCGCATAAGACCAGCATAGAGAATCTGACAAAGGTTTGCACCTGTAGACCCTCACAACACACCCCTGCGCCACTTCGAGACCCGGTGAGATGGGAGCTTTGCATTATATGTTAAGACCAAAAAGAGTAGCCTCCTCAGTGTCCAATACTATCAACTAGATCTGACCTTGGATGCGGGTACATGACTTTGGCTGAAAACCTTGTTAGATTAGATGAAATTCGAAAGTTACCAAAAGTCCTACATTTGGACAACCTTGATTAAGGTCAGGATATTGAAGTTGCTATGGTTGCTAACAAGGCTAAATGACTCAAAACATTATACTCCGTTACTATAAAACAATGCTACAGAGAACTGAAAAGAGAATTTTACAAGATCAAGCGTGTACAAGTGGTGATGCTTCAAATTTATAGAAAGGCACAAGATCACAGTTTTCAGACATGTGTGAAATAATGGAAGCTTCGCGTTTCGCTTGTGGAAAATCACGCGGTACTGAAGGACTTCATGAAGCATCAACATTCTAAATAGATCGCCGTGTACATGAAAGTGCAGCACTTGTCGAGGACTATGAGCTCTTGGCTAAACTCAGTATGGGTGACATGGCTACACTGGAAAGCAAATATCATACTAAGTGCTTAGTATCACTTTATAATAAGACAAAACCAGCAATGGTTGCTACACAATATCAAAGAAAAAATGAGCGCACAATATCAGGAATTGTATTTGCCGAGCTGGTAATGTACATAGAAGACGTATGCGTGGATGAAAGTTATGTGTCTATTTTCAAACTATCTGACCTTGGAAGCCTATATCAAACACGAATGGAGCAGTATGGAATCGCTTTGGATCGAAGAGTACAGACAACACGACTAGAACTGTAACTGCTTGCCTAATTTTCAGATCTGCGAGCGAACAGAAAGGGAGGTGATGTGTTAATGGTGTTTGATAAAGATATTGGCCATGCTTTTTCCAAAGCATGTGATGACACGGATAGTGATGCAGTGTATCTAGCAGGCGCTGCACATATTGTACGAAAGAATATGTTTGATGATCTGGCACCCTTTACTGGCTCCTTCCAAGATAATTGTCAAGAAGACTATGTGCCAAGTGTACTACTTTCACTAATAAGTATGATACTTGAAGGAGCAAGCATAATGGACCAAAGTTGTAGTCAATTACACAAGGAACACGTTCACGCGCCCAACTTCTGAAGTACAATGCTGTACAGCACAAAAATATACAAAGACAAATGCTGCCACACATGCCAGTCACTATACAGCCAAAAAGAGGGAGTTGGTTGATAAACGGTTTCATCTTTGCCTCGGCATTTCATATGATCTAGTCAGATGTCTTTCTGCTGAAATTGGAAACAGTGTTTGTCAATGATTTGAACGGGACAATGCCGTTTGTCCACCGACTAAGCGTGATAATATATTCACAACAGCAGCTGTATACAATATAGACCACAATCAAAGCAGTACATATGCCAAGGATTCATTCCATGGGGCTGTTAGCCTTGTTACCGTATCCAAATTATGATGGTGAAGGAATAAATCGTGGGATACACCTCGTCCAATGTAATTCAGGCACAAAACAGTTGGTATTCGACCACACTATTACGGTGATGTGCCTCCTGTTGTATAAAACATTAATCTTATGCACATTCCAGAGCGATGTGTGGTATCAGCGAAGCAGAATAATTATCAACAATATAATGATGAAGAGTACAAGTGGATGGAAAACACAAGAACTGCTCTCGAAGACTTTACTGAGATTAGCAGTGAAAGTTTTCTTGGGCTGCATACTATGCTGACCATCCACAACCCAATTCCCATGTCATTACACCTACATCACTACTTCCAGTATTCCCGGAGCGTGCAGTAGCAATGATTAGGCATGCAATGGCTGTTGTGAGAATTGCTGTATACCATCTGAATTCTGAACAAGTACCCGTGATTGTATATGACGAACATTTATATGGGATTTCAAAACAGATCCAATGG
The DNA here is from genome assembly GCA_034401795.1 of Chaetoderma sp. LZ-2023a. Taxonomy (NCBI): domain Eukaryota; kingdom Metazoa; phylum Mollusca; class Caudofoveata; order Chaetodermatida; family Chaetodermatidae; genus Chaetoderma; species Chaetoderma sp. LZ-2023a. The sequence continues at coordinate 45,512,337 of CM067361.1, forward strand.
AAATGGCCTGAGAAGTATAGTGAGGAAAGGTTTGTTGTTGCGTTTGGTGGCGTCCACATATATATGGTAGCTTGGAAACGTGTAAGTTATTGGCTACAATGGAGTGGATGGTCCCAAGCTCTTGTACAAGCAGAAATCACGACTCAACATAGCAGATTCTTTCCGTTGAGCAGCACATGTTACACATACAAGGTGGGCACATCACCTCACCGCTGCTTCACTATACATTCTGCAACACCATGCATATGATCAAAACTGTGCTAAACTGGAAGATGTGCGTCTCCCTCTAAGCTTCAATTCCTGGTGTAATGAAAGAAGACAGACATGTCCACAATTTCTGTATTGGGCAACTGCCATGGCCCTGGAAGTATGTGTCCTTGTGTATGTACCTTCATTGGGAGAGGGCAACCTTTCGATGTATCTCGATGCGCTGTCTGAAATCACGCCATGGGTCTTTGCTATGCTATGCACGCTGAATACCAGTACACATGAGAGTTATGTATATGCTTTCCTCCAAACATCCATGAATAGCTAAAGAATTCAATGCTGGTCATTTTGCAGCACAGAAAAGCAAACGTGTCTTTTCAGCAATCACAATAGATAAGCCACATGAACAGACTAATGCATCTATCGAAGGAGATGGAGGTGCAGTTTGACTGACAAATAATACAAGTGCACTAAGCCGTTGGACGGTTGCTGTGAAAGTACACAACATCACAAGAACAGAGGAAAGTACACAGTTCATCAAACGTATAATGTACAGAAATCATTTGCACTTGATGTCTCCTCACTCGTAACTGATTGAAGAGCTTGGACACCCTTTCTGAGAAGAGAGCGAAGATTTGCGTATTCTTGATATCAAAGAGATTGCTGACCTGATGCTGTAGCGTCATTTAGACATGTCCGGGAGACTGGTTAAACCCAGTTTGATGCATACATGCAAAATTTGCTAATGAAATGAACTAAGCAAATACATGATGTTACTATTCGTAACAAATTACCATTGTTTGGTACCTCTGCACCCAAAGCAATGAGCAAAGCCAAGCATCAGTTGGCCTCAATAAAATGTGATTTGGAACATTTTTCCATTGGGTGACAAACACGTAATGGGAATCTAGATGATTTCTTTTGACATAAAAACCAGGCATGTCCGCCACCACTTTGGTAACAATAGTGATCTGCGATCCTGCCTAGAAGACCTTTCTGAGGCGAAATCTGAGGAACCTATTGGTACGTGTGTAGTCCTTGACGGATCTGCCATTGCTAAAATGTTGACGCCTAGAACTCTGAAAACATTTGATGAATACGCCCATAATGTATTCACCCCATACATTGCATTGCAATTTCAACATGTAAAACGTCTAAGCCTTGTGTGGGACAGATATGTATATCAGACAGCATCATAGCTACAGTCAGAGTTAAACGTGGCAAGCGAGTTCGTAGACGGGATGTTCGGATCAGGTACCATACCTATAAATTAGCAGGACTTCATGCGAGTGAACAATAACATGAAGGAACTCTTCAGCTTCCTCTCAAAAGCATTGCTTGACTCATGCCAAGATAATAGAAAAGAACTGGTAGTCAATGATGATGAGCATATACTTAGTCAACCACTTCAAGATGTCCTCACTTCACTTAGCCCATGTAATCACGAGGAGGCAGACAGTCGTATGCTGGTACATGTACCTCATGCTGTACATCATGGACAGCATAAGATACTTATACGCATTGTTGACACTGGCGTTGTTGTACTTGCAGTAATGTGAGTGTAAAGTGAGTTATGGTTAGACTTTGGTACAGAAAGAAAAAGGCCCCGCTATTTGGCTGCACATGAATTGGCTGTCAGTCTTGGACCAGATGAATTATGTGTGCTTCCGATGTTCCACGCTCTGACAGTATGCGATATTGTATCTACATTTGTTAGACATGGCAAGAGAACAGCTCGGCAAGCATAGAAAATAGTAGCAAACCTCACCAATGCAATTACAAGTCTATCACGAGCACTATTTTTTATTCCTTCAGAATACGTGTGTGTTATTGCACGATGTATTATACTTATATACAACCGAACAAGTACGTTCACAGATGTGGATATTGCTCGAAAGAAGATATTTGCTAGGAGTAGCCCTGTAGAGAATATTCCATCTACACACGATGCTCTGGAGCAGCATGTGAAGAGAGCGACTTATTAGGGTGATCATGTCTGGGGCCAGGTTGTGTTAGCACAACCATTTTTCAGTACTCGCAGATATCTATGTATGTGTTATCGTCATCAATCTTTGAATCAGTTGCAGAATAAGGTTCTATAGCTTCACGTTCCACAGCTGTATTTGTGACTTGACTTTCTTTGATAATCTTGCTGAAGCTGCCAGGAAGTGCATGCTTGTGAATCTGATTGGATGATACGTTCCATTGATAAGACATCAGCCATGGTCAGGTGGTGAAGGAGGAGCATTGGACACATCATAATTATGAAGACGATAGACCTGATAGTTTGCCTGTTAAACTCTCAAGCTGAGTAAATCCAGAGCCGGTATGATTCGAAGAGTGCTGAAGATAACACATACGTAGATCTCTACGAGTACTGCCAATTTAAAGTTAAACCTCATGGCCTCATCCTCACTGTTTACGTCACCGGTGTGATGGTTCATTAGCTCCATCTAGATACAATAAATACACGTAACATACAAACAATGGTACTCGTTTGCTGCTACATAAGAGAAGTCAAGTACATAGGGTCAAGTTGATGACTCATACCTCATAGATCATAATCCGTGAGGTATTTCGCGAAGGAGGGTCATAACGCGGCTACTTAGCAAGTTTAATATAAACTAAATCAACACAGACATTATTTGCCGTGAGAGAAAAGTGCCTCGCCCGGGCCTCGATCACAGGAAAAGACCTACAACGCCGAAGCGGAGGAAGGGAGATAGCAAAAATGGGCACTCTCTTGTTCAAACTATGCTATGTAAAAGAGTCAACCTAATGAAATTATAAGTTATTATGATGCACGCTGCATTACGTGAATATGAGGTGAATGATTTCGCAGAATTCAACACTGTCATCTTGTGTAAGTTCAAAGATACAGAATGTGTAGTTGCCGCTTTATTTATGCGGTCCTTCAGCTAGATCCTATGCTAAAATTTAGTTTTTGGGTCCAGATCAAGGTTAAGTAAATGGTTGTGCAATTTAACTATCTTTAACATATAAGCCTGACTGACGAGAATGCCCTGTGGCCGTATGGTCACCCTCACAGAGCATTACCCTCAGTTAGACAGTGTGCAGCGATATTATGAGGTGGCAGCTCCAGAATCATATGGTGATCCTGTCACCACTGCATCACGACCACATATAACAGCACAGGACAAGTCACGTTACATACGCATTGAAAAGCACATATAAGTAAAAGATGGGGGCAAAGATGCATCTATCCAACTATTGTGACCTTCCCGTGAGGGCGTGGTGGATTCTAATACCGGACCCAGTCACTTGTAGAGTTAGATGGAGAGCCGTGTCCTGTCCGTCACTAGCATGTCGGGGGTGGATCATGCAAGATCTGCACCCAAGGACTAACATTTTACCTGTCTGTAGGCTTATGTGAAATTCGCCCAGGGATGCACTGCAGGCCAGTAATTACCACATTTTCGCAGTGTGTCCTGCTTTGGCATGGTTATCTAACTAACTAGTATCAGAAGGTACGGGGTGCGGGTGTGGGTGGGGGTGGAAGTGTGTGCGGTCATCGACACTTTGTTTCTAACTGCTCTGAAACCCCAATAGTTTCGAAGTCAGCTCTAAACAATGTGGCCGAGGGAGGTCCAAATAATGAATACGCCTGGAGACTGGAGGAGCGTAGACAGAGGCAATCACTCTTGTATTCATAAGAATAGGAGGCCTTGAGGTATGTGGCCAATTTATATGATCTAGCCCGTGTGCGGTATTAAATATCTGCTACTCTCGGAAAAGAGACTTACACAAAATGTCTCCTACAGAGTAAACGCCCCTACTACTATAAACCTATCCTATTGAGCTAAAATAGTCCTGGTTTAGTCGGCCACATGTCATGTTTGCGCAATGAGAACATGAGCAGCGACCTCAGTGAAAAATTGATGCTGTTAGGGAACAATGTGGTGCGGTTGTTGTTGCTGCATTGTGTAGCCTAGCGAACTGTGGTTCCAATGTTTTTATTTAAAATAAGCAAAACATATATAACTAGAATGACTACTACCATGTAACTATCTATCACAGTACAGTAAAATGGGAGGGCACACGACATTGACAGTGCCTCTTAGTCATCGGCACAAAGTAAGAATAAATATATACAGTTAAAAGAAAAACTATAAAATGCGGTCTCAAATGACCGTGTGGTACCTGTTAGTCATCAGTACCTATTACATAAAGTAATACATGAACATAATAATATAATAATAGAGTACACATTAGTCATCGGTATGGGAAAAGTTATGGAATCACAGTAGTTGAAGCTTCACATATTTGGAACGCGAGATAACATGATGCGGAAGTTAGCTGCTAGGAAAAGATGCAGGCGAACTGTCTGATGCGGCTCACTCTCAGGAACAGTGAACTAGAACTGTTGCAGTGCAGATGGCTAGTAGTTAGTCACGTCTATACACAGAGAAGATATTTTAAATGGTGTTTAGAAAGTTCCGTACTGGTGTGGAAGTTTGAAGCTGCTCTGTAGTTATGAAGGGCTACAGTTGAAAGTTAATAAATGTGGATGCATTCTGGCGGATAACAAGATAAGATGCATCGCATAGCTCGTGCGATGCATCAGGCAATGTCCTCTGACTGAAGTCGAAATGTCTAAACTGGGCACAACATATATGCGGATTTGGAATTACCACTGGTCGCTGTTGTACGGCAGATCTGGCGAGTGCATCACACGACCTAATACGTTGACGAGCTTACATTGGGGTCATCAAGAACGTCCCTCTGCAGTGTTGGTTGCCGGGTTGTCTTGCTTAAATTTAGGTCATTGCCCCCGGGTGATATCTTTCCGGGCATGTACAAAAAGTGTGATGTGGATGCGGTAGGCTTGTGCCAGAGACGAGAACTGAAAACCGATGGGCACTACTGCTGTTGTATGTAACTCTGCCTGCGTCTCACAATGCCCTGACTACAATCTACCACCTCCTCGCTTCTGTGCTGTCTGCTCTCTATTCTGATTTTTCAGCCTCTTTTATACTACTCCTGACGTCACAGCTAGAGCTCCACAACCAATCAGCAAGCGAGCTGCATAGGCAGTGAAAGCGATCACGCGACGCGCTATAATCCCTATGCACTAAGTACATGCTTGCGCTATGCCTATGGAGAAGTATATTTTGAAAGGAATTTGCTGGTTTAATTAAGGATCACTCGGCCATTTCTAGACCGATATTAAAATGGTAAAAAGATTTGAAATCCTCGTTTCATTCTGGCCATGATTGATACCAAGAACCATAAGGAGACTATTATTTAAAGGAATTACATGTACTAACTCTGTACAAAATATGATGCTTTTCCCTCCAATGCTAACGCGCGTTGGCAAGCAATCTCTGACACTTGCGCATGCATGCTAGGTGATCTCACAGACTTAGTTATGTTAGAACCTCTCTCATATGGCTCCATACATGCGTACTGTCCTACCCAGGGGTGGGGGTGTAGGGGCATGCTTGGAACATACCCAGACATGCTGGGATGGTTCGTACCCGACCGGTCGATCCGCCATACACCCCCCCCTCCTAGTTTGGCACCTTTTGATCGAATGTCACAGGTTACACGCTAGGCGAGAATTATAGACTTCTCGAGTATGTGCATAGCCGAGAGCAGTAGTGATGCGAGAGACGCATAGTTTATCAGAGAAGGCACATATCCGTGCGGAAGAGTTTGGGAGGGAGGCATTCTTTTATTTAGATTTTTGGCCTGGTATTCATTTTTCCAGGCCTTTTCCTTTTTTGTTTTGATGCTGCAGTGCGTGCTCTTTATCATTTAATACCTGATTTGGCTAAACAATAGCTCGCATGAGCGTTCTCTTGGGTGACGGATAATTAAATTAATAGTGTTCCGTAAAACCATTCTGCTAGGTCAGATTGACAGATATATATATATATTGTCAATCTGTCGCGCTTGTCAATCAACGAGGTCATGCTACGCCAGAAAATTACCATTTTAAGGAACCACCTGTCAACTTGACCTAGCAGAATGGTTTTATGGAACTATATATACACCAATTGTGCCAATCTGTCGCTCTTGTCAATCATTGAGGTCATTCTACGCCTGAAAATGACTATTTTAAGGCACCACGTATTAATACGTGTCGCTCCTCTGGAACATAACAGCACCAAACACCTTGAAATGACCCGTCACATTTCCACCTATGACATCGCCTATGCGATTCAACTGAAATAATGACATCACTAATTTGACCAATCAAATTTCATTTTGTCAACTACATTGATCCGGTTAATTCTAGTTGCTCACAGGTGTTATATATATACAACCAGCCGAATGGTCAGACATAACGGTTCACAATAAACAGGCGATAACATATTATTCACTATTCTGAGCGAACGCCTAACATAATTCCCACCATACATGACCTGATTCTATCCTTTTTTCGCCAAGCACCTGCCCCGTCAGCCACCTCCCCAGACAGCTCCTTGACCCAGATTTAATAACAAAAACAAATCCTTACACATAATGGAAAGAATTAATTCTGTCACCAACCCTGACCAAGAAAACATCTGACCTGATGACCGAGAAGTTTCACTCCAAAAACAGAAAATGAATATCAGAAGATTCAGCCCATCCAATTAAATACAATCTCACCGGAACTGTTCCCCCCGAACTTCACCTTCCTATATTATATTGCACTATCTTCTACCGTCAAATGACCTAGCAAAGCAACATACTCTGTACTAGATTACAGGCTGGAATTTCGAAAATCCCGAACCAATTTCTAAATTTTTTTATTTGAAGAAAAATAACAAATAATACAAGTATTAACATGCACAATTTCTGGATTAATAGATACCACCGCCTCATTCCACAACTAGAAAGCATGCCAGCGCAAGTACGCTAACACGTTTTGTATGAGTTCTCCAACTACAATATGACCTTACTCCTTTCATTGTGTTACCAGTCATAAGAAAATCTAGCGCCGAACATGTCAAGAAACTATGGAATCAGGATGAATTTATCACAACAAAAATGAAATAAAATCACTATTTCATTTGCAATTCAAAAACATCCTCGTCAAATTCCATCTTTCCGACGATGCCAAACCATAAAATATCATCATCGATGAAACGAACCCACCTGGAAACATTCAACATATTTATTCTAAATTTATTACAAATATGAATGACTTACCTGTATATAATATGGCCAAATTTACAACCAGAAATTTCTTCCTTGTTGGCTAGGCACAATGTTTTGTACGAATGGCTACCCTCAGTCAACATTCAGTCAACAACAAAAACTCCGGAACAGACCAACCAATCACCGGCGAAGACACCTGCCACGCAGCCAATCACATATGACAACACAAACAAAATTTCGCTGCAAATCTCTTTGGCTAAAAAATCATGGAACAAGTCACAGCCGCACGAAATACATCTCATCTCACTGCATCGAAAATTTAATGTCATCCTGACGTAACAACGAATGGTGATTATTTTAGAAAAAACAACATACACAACTCATGTCACAAGACAACTGAGACCAGTGATTTCGACACGTCAAATCACCCAGTCACATCAGCATCAATCCCAACAAGTTGCTCCGCAGAATAGTCTGTGTTATCAGGAGCGTTCGTTCGTTCAGTCGGTTTTATTGACCGCTTACACATGGGGGTATTTGAACAATGACTTTTATACAGGTGGTTTTCCAAAGGAAAGAGATGCCAGCATGATATTCGACTGCACGAACTGGCATACCCTCTTCGTCGATTACTCTTTACAGAAAGGAAGCAAAGCTTCCCTCATTCCAGTGCTATGTGATCGGGTAGGTGGAAGGACTAGCCAACCTGGAACCAGTAAAACGCCACCCCAGGCCATGCCACGGCTGCCCGTATGGATGGCTATACTCATTGCACGCACGAAGGCAAGAATGTGCAAGACACCGTATCACTGGGAGTAACACCGTAATGGACACGTTTTCTTTCATAGAGTAGGACATGGGAACGTTCGCGCGATGCCAATAAACCGCTCGAAGAGGGACGTCACTTACATAGCCAATAACATGAAAAGCTCTCTTTTGAAAGGCTGCTAAGTAATAGCAGCCAAATAACAGCGTGAATTTTTGTGCCTTCAAAAACTTCAATCGTTCTTGTGCTGATCAAGAAACTTCGTGAATGGAATATTCACGCCATCCCCTGACATGGAAGATAAGATGACACCAACTCCAATGTGGCTGAACCTGCCGGTGTTTCCCACATCGTCAAGAATCACCGCCTCCACCCAACGGTTGCTGCGAAGGAACTGATACACCCTCAGATCAGCACTAGTCTCTAATCGAGTTCAGTTCTGCTGCATCGTATCGTCTCATTCTGAAGGCCACTTCTCCCATGACTGAAGAATATTTTGTGAAAACTAACATTCACAGTGCCACCTTTTTGATAGGTACATCCTGTGAGAAAAATCTTCGTCCATGCCGCTCTCACGACAAGAACTCCTTGTAAAAACAGACTTCCACTGCGTCACCCCTGTGGTCGCTTCTCCACAAGGATCCGCCTGAACTTTCATCCACTCGAAGCAGTTTCACCCACCCGGCTTTTGTGATCTCGTGACGTCGAGAATTAAGTCGCCATGCGACTTTGTGCCTTTGGAATAAACCAACCAAGGCTGGTATCAAAGCCACCAACGCCCACAATAGCAAAGCCTAGGTCCCACAACCGTGCTTCTAGGACATGAACTGTGCATGTTAAATCTTAAATGTACTCAGTAATCTAGTTTTTTATTCTTTGCCAATTCCTAGGTATATTGTCTCACGCGCTGATTAGTTTCTCCCCCTCTTTTAGCAGGTGCTTCATTTTCGCTTTAGGAAATGCTCTAAAGGAGATCGCCCATCTTAGCCATCACCTCGGATGATAATCTCGTTCCCAGCTCAAAATGAAGACAAGTACTAGTATTGTAGCGTCGTCATTCTTCGAATACTTGTAACTATACAAATAAGGAGGTTCACTCTTTTTGGGGCCTTTCTAAGTGGGTGCCACCTTTGCACTTCACACAGCATAAAGAAATTAAAACAATGCTGTGATCGAAGATGTGTTTTCCCACAACCAAAGAGGGTGTTTCTTTTGCTTGATCTCTAGACCCCCCCCCCCCCACACTTTACTTGGACCTCCCTCAAATAGTGTAGAGTCGCCAGCCTACGTTTCTACCAATTTTGCCCCATTTAGCTCCCGATCGAAACTCCCGCAATCGATGCATGTCTTTCAACACCTCAATCTGTTCTGTTTAGGCTGGCCAGGAGCTGCTTTGAAGAGGAAATCTCGCTAGGACTATGAAATTTGAGCCCCTCTGCTCGCTGTACCTCTCAGCTCGCCTTTCTTGCACCTGAAAACCTCGTCGCCGAATCCCCACGCTGTAACGAATAGTTTCGACGCTACAATCTCACATCATGACATGTGAGACTGCTCCCCACGGACGCTTTCCTTTTAAGGCTTCGGTAACCCCCACCATCCTTTCGACCACACCTAATGGTCCTGTGACCCTTGCCCCTCTTTTTCTTAGAGAGAAGGTTTCACCACCTAAATTGTGCACCACTCACTATAATGCACTAGGTGTATCCCCTAGGAAAGAACAAACACAGTGGCTTAATCTTCTACATTGATTAGCGACCCTTTTTTCTTTTTAGACCACTTGGCTGGTGGTCAGGATATATGCGGCAGTAATTTAGCGATACCACGTTTAACATAGGTTTCCAGCAACTGAATCAGATAACTGCCACATCACCTGGAAACGTTTTCAAGTGTATCGTGCCTTCTCAGCCTGTCATGGTTATAGACTGCAGTGGCGCCCGGATTCGATAGAGGTTCCACTAAACTCGTTCCTCTTTAATTACACAGGTCAGTTTGCGCATCTGCAACTCGGAAAGATCGCCCCTTGGTCCACCTCAAGATTTTTTTGACGTCACTCAAGTTTGTTTAGACATTGAGCCAAAGATTTGTCCGATCTTGCGATAGTAGAGGTTCTCACTTAATCTAAACAATTGTGTCCTTCTGCAGCTGCCTGGGGCCATAAACCACCAAAGATATTAAATAACAAAACTACTGGAATTTCCAGAGCAAAGACTGAGCAGCACTTCCGTCGTATAATGAAAGTGGCATGCAGTGAAGTGAACCTTAGACAATCACATACAACAGGGGAACACGAAACGTTAGGTTCAGTTCACCGCTCACTTGCCTTCGTACCTGGAAGCCTCTGGTTGCGAGGTTCAATAGGCACTAGCAAATGCTGGTTGCGTAATAGCATCTACAGACAGCTAAATATCGTTTAACTGCAGAGCGTGCTGAGAACCTAATAATGAATGTGGCTGGAGTGGACTTCCTTGTACGCCAACATGTGGATGCTGTGCTGGACATGGCTGCAGGAACTGGGCCACTGGTGCTAATGAATGTGATGATGGAGATGGTGTCGGCAATTTGTTAGTGGATGGCGGTGGTATGGATGATATGTTGGACAAACAGACGCCTCAACTAGAAGTAAGAACTGACTACGTGTATATTTGTATTAGTTCTATATTTGGCTTAGACCATTCATTATTAGCGCAGTGCAATTAAATAAATATGAGTGAAAAACTAAACATTTAATATACGGTAAGATGAAAGATATTTAAGGATCTGTTCATGACACACATCAAAGATGGCAGTCATTTTTCCACTATAGGGGAAGACATACAACACGATTTTAAATGAGAAATATGGCTGCTATGCAACCATGAAGTATAAATGCACGACTTTGCAATGAATTATGAAGATGGAATTTGGAATATAAATTAAATATAGAAGCCTTATCAATATATTTTTCAGTTTTCAGTGACCAACCATGATCTTTGACCTTTTGATCCCACCGTCATTGTGTCATCCCCACTCATTGCAAAGAAGCATGCGTGCAAGCTTTGGTGCTTAAACGTAAAAATTCGATTGTGGGAAAAAACTAAGTTTTGTCATTATCACTCTGAACCCGATCATTTGATGCCAATGCGATTGTGTGATTCCCTCGTTGTATACGAAAGGATGTATCCAAATTTGGGCCCTGAATTCTTAGGTAAACATGATATATACACTGCCAAGCTGAACTACAGGTAAAATGAAATTGCTGAAAAGAACAAAGTTTTACTACGAACAAAACGGCCTTGGCCTATTTACCTGATACGAACATATCGCGAGGCATAACTCACTTTTAAAAATGCATGTGTCCAATGTTGTGCCCAGTATGACTACACGTGGGGTATACATGGTGAAGTTGAGCTAAGCACCAAATGACAGTGCTAAAAATACTATGTTTTTACCAAGATTACAATGGCCTTGATGTTTCACCATTTGGCACCAAGAGCAATGCGTGATGCCCTCTCCTTATAAAGGAAGTATGTGTCGAAGTGTGTGTCCAGCATGCTTAGACACGCATGAGATATGAATTGGTAAGTTAAGCTAAACACAATATGTTAATCCTGAAAACAAAACCCCAGTTGTTACGAATCATAGGCTCAAGCTGGCCAAAAGTTGAGAGGAGTTGTGTGTCGGAGGTGACAAACTCATATTTGCCCACCCCAATCCCATCCCCAGATACAAAGTGTTGTAAGGGTGGAGGGAATACACCATCACTTGACCCTCCCCACCTCGTCCTGTGTATATACCGATGTCACGGGGACCTTTTGACTCTATGGTAATATGTGATGCCCTCTCATTATAAGGAAGTATATGTGCCCAAAGTGTGGCGCCAGTATGATTAACCACCGATGAGATATAAATTACTAAGTTGAACTAAGCGCAAAATGTCAATGTCGAAAAACAAAGGTTTTTACTAATGTGGCCCCCAAGGTCGTGTTGCTATGCACGATCATTGAAAGGAAGCGTGTGTCCATGTTTGCGTCCAGCACGTTCAACCAAACACGATATATGAAGCGATAGGTTGAGCTAAAAGCAAATTGGACGATGACCCTCATTGCCGCCGCCGCAACCTAATGATATGGAGGATAGCACAATAGAAGTAACATATGAGATTTAAATAGCACATGAAGATGAACGCATTTCAAAGATAAATACTTGCATCCATTGCTTCACCTGCTGCAGCATAAAAGTGCTAGTATGCCAAAGTCAATGAAGGCGGTAATTTCTTGTCCATGATCAGGTGAAAACCTACAGCTCGGTTTGCTTTGAATGTTTCGAGAAGAAAAATTGAATTAGGATTAAGGTGAACCCAAACCCCAACGTTGTCTTACAACAGAAATCACCCCGTTAAGTCCATTGGTTCGCCGGTTAGGAACACCAAAAAACGTTTATCACAGATGTCCGCCATTTCCATGGATTATGGGAAACCCAACAACTTGTTTTTTGGTACTTACATTATATTACCTAGGGGAGTAGCTTGAACATACCCTTAAAATTTCAGTTTGTTATTCTGAATTTTTACTCAAATTTAACTAATTGCGCTTGACTATTGGACATTTATAGAGCTGTATCATTTGATTGAGAGGCCAGAATACAAGTGGCTGGCATAGTACATGCCGGAAGGTAGTCATTTTCCGATTCTAATCAGTTTCTTTTCCATGACGTTGTTGTCACGATCCAAAATAACGCATAATATTCCAGTCATGGTCATGCATTCGACGAGCATATGAACCCAGATCCTAAGAGATGAAGCGCAATGTTCAATGTCAGATACTACAGCTATGATTCCAGACGTTATATACGTTATCTGTATTCACCATGTCAGTGGATGCAAACAGGGTCACTGGTGCAGTGTTGTAGCAGATGTCAGTTGATGAAAAGGGTTTTTGGCGGTGGTACCCGACAAAGCTCATCGACTTGGACTATAAAATGCAACTAGCTTGCATGATATGGGCATAGTGAGTTGCCTGGAGCGTATCTCTAGTCAACACGGGTCAGCCGTTTGCAATACGAAATGGAAGAATAAAACTTGACTGGGTAAAGTAAAATGTAAGGAGAACCTGTTTCTTCATAGCAAAGTAGCAACGGTTGGCTTATAGGTTAGAGAAACCCGTATTAAAGTAATGGAAGGTTTCCAAAGAGATTGAAACCAGGATTGAGTAGATTATATCCTGGTATTTCTGAGTTTGCATGCGCGTTAGATCTCTCTCTCTCTCTCTCTCTCTCTCTCTCTCTCTCTCTCTCTCTCTCTCTCTCTCGATCTCTCTCTCTCTCTCTCTCTCTCTCTCTCTCTCTCTCTCTCTCTCTCTCTCTCTCTCTCTCTCTCTCTCTCTCTCTTTCTCTCTCTTTCTCTCTTTCTTTCTCTCTCTCTCTCTCTCGCTCTCTCTTTCTCTCTCTCTCTCTCTCTCTCTCTCTCTCTCTCTCTCTCTCGCTCGCTCTCTCTCTCTCTCTCTCTCTCGTGTGCTCTCTCTCTCTCTCTCTCTCTCTCTTTCTCTCTCTTTCTCTCTTTCTTTCTCTCTCTCTCTCTCGCTCTCTCTTTCTCTCTCTCTCTCTCTCTCTCTCTCTCTCGCGCGCGCTCTCTCTCTCTTCTCTCTCTTCTCTCTTCTCTCTTCTCTCTCTCTCTCTCTCTCTCTCTCTCTCTCTATCTCGCTCTTCTGCACCAGTCTAAACCCTTTCATGAAGTGAATTGAAAGTCAGCTCAGTTAGGAGGAAGATAGTTACCGCTATAGTATCCCTCAAGATTTGTCAAGATCAGTCGTCAGGATATTTTGAGATTTAAGGGCGGGCCACCCTTCTAAAACTCGAAAATCGAGTTCCGTGATGATGTCAAGAGTAGCCCATAGAATACAATTGTCAGTTTTACCAAAATCCATTTATCAGTAATTGAGGAACGGCGATTGTAATATTCAAGGGCGCCATACTAAAACCTCCAGAGGCAGTGAATTGAAAATAGGGCACGGTGATGATGTCAAGAATTACCCATAGAATATCCCTCTCATGCTTGTTCAGGGCAGTGAATCAACAAACATGATCCGTAATGGTGTCAAGACTTACCCATAGAATATCCTTCATGGAGGGTGTAGTGGTATAACACCTTAATGGTGGGCTGCCCTACTAAATCCCAATTGGGCAGTGAAGCGAGAATTCGTCTCGGTAATTATGTCAAGAGTTACATATCGATTAAGTTTTATCGAGATCCATTTAACAATAACGGAAGTTTGAGGGATTTTGAAAGTTAATGGTGGGCGCCCTGCTAAAACACATCAGTCCCGTGAATCAACAAACAGGCACCGTAATGACGGCGAGAGTTAGCCATAGAATACACATCTGAAGCTTTTTAGACACCCATTCATTAATAACGGAAGGGTAGCGATTTTAATATTTAAGGGTTGGCCGCCCTTCTAAAACCCAGCAGAGCGGTGAACTGGAAGTTGCGCAGCGCAGTGATGTCGAGAGTTACCCATAGAATAGCCCGTTCAAGTTTTATCGTGATAAGTAAAACACATTAACAGAGGAGTAGCAATTTTAATATTCAAGGGTTTCGGCGGCCTAATGAACCCAGTAGAGCAGTGAATTGAAAATTGTGCAGCGTAATGAGGTCAAGAGTTCCCGCATAGAACATTCCCTTCAAGATTTATCGTGATGTGTCAATAAATAAAGGAGCAGTGTTTTCAAAGTGTGTGGGTAAGCGGCCTACGCAAACTCATTATGGCAGTGAATCGACGATCTGGCTCTGTGATGATATCCAGAGATATCCATAGATATTGATCACGTGTTATCCGGATCCGTTCATAGATAATTGAGGAGTAGTAAACATAAACAAACTGTTGACAACAACAACAACAACAACAACAACAACAACAACAACGACGACGACGACGACGACAACGACAACAACAACAGCGAGAATGGCCTCGAGGGAGATGCTGACTTGTGCTCTGTCTTTTCAATGCGCTTAGTTACCCAGACATCTAAATAGTTTATTCGCTGACACCAATCTCAAAACAGTCAGAGACTGTCGTAATATAAAAGCCGTGTGCTAGCTCTAACGATTCTACCTTCTTACATTCCAGCGTTACGATCACAAATATGCATTCCGGCATGCACTTCGTGATCCCGTGACATAGATATTTAATGCTTTCGCCTGAAACTCATAGAACGTCTAGCCATTTATAATATGAATGGATGTGCCAAATTTCGGCTTTCTAACTAACTACTTGCGTTCCCGATCTATGCCTAAAATGTGTATTTCGAGATGCACTTAGAGACCCGGTTAGTTCCGTGTTGGTATGTGTCGATCCCCGCACTCTCTGAATCGCATTTACCAGAAAACTATACATGTTAGCTGTTGAATATTTTGAAACTAATTTGACTGGGTGCCGTTGCTGCCTGTGACTGTTACACAGTCTGCACTTCCAGAACTAGACACGTCCTGTTCATTGTGGACTGTAAACACATCACTATAGATCGTGGGACTCTTGGTATCATCTTAGTCCATGTATCCATATGCAGACCAGACAAAGAACATTTTTGAAACGTTAGCACTAAAATGACTGATTAGAAACCGCAAATTTTCAAAAAGAGTGTTGTCCTTGCCTGCAAATGGACAATCAATAATGTATATGTAAAGGTACGAACAGGATCACACATTTAATAGGTAATGAATAGCTGTCAAATATGCATATTGAAATGAGAGGTAATCCTGGTGAGGATCAGGTGAGTTGTTATTTGAGATTCCATTCTTGTCTCCCTTCCATTGATTGGTGCCATTCGGGTGAAACAGGTAATCATAAATCTATGAAGGCGAGGTTATATGGTTATATTCTAAGGGTTTGTTTATTATTGATGAAGTGGGAATAAGTTCTATAGCCGGAAAGTTTCTTTTCTTATTTTATTTTTTTTCAGACAATTAATTTTCAAAAACATTGGTGACATAATGTCTATAATTAGTAATTTAAAACGAGATGAAGCTGAAGCAACTTCAAGTCTGCGTGCGGAATCTGAAGATCGTAGGCTAACAGATGCTAGAAGGCTGTTCAGTTTCACAATGATCTGCCAGAAACTCTAATAGGAGTTGCGGTCTGAATATCACTCCCATACATTTCCTATGGGCCTTATCGGGTAAGCTAAGTGGGATTTCCTCTGAAACTATACACCAGATCCAATTTCTATAGAGGTCCTATACATGCCATGAGGTGTACTAAGAATGTATCAACTTTAGAGGCGATAGTTCCAAAAGTGGGTCATTTATCATCAAATCAGTTTCCAATAAATTCGCTATGGAAATATTTGTCTAAGTTACAAAAATGAGGATATCTCATGAACAGAGCGTGATATCGGAGTTCTGTAAATGGCGTCTGAGAGGCAATTTCGCCCCGGATCAGCCGGATCAAATCACCCAACAATTTAACCATAATTTCGTAATCTATCGGCAAATCACGGACATATTTGCCAGTGTGCGGATTTGCAATAACAGAAATGTTAATTTGTTCACTAACGATTTTATTACTGAAAACAATAGGAGGACCGTGTCTCTAGGGATGTCTCAAATTACAACACTCTGACCATCATAGAAATAAGAGTTATAACGATGCTACAACATTGTATTTATGCAACATTATCTTAAAAATGGGTCACTGGACCCAAAAAATATTTTGCGCCAGGATGCTGGTCAACAGATGATATATGTATATTAAGTTTCAAGGCGAATGTGATTTCTCGGAAACCATAAAACCCGATCAAATTTTTATAGTGGCCCTCTACATGTCCCGAGGTGTACTAAGAGTGTATCACGTTCACAGGTGATAGTTAAAAAAACTGGGTCGTTTATCATCAAATCAATTTCCAATACATTCCATATGGAAATATTTGTCTGCGTTACGACAATCATGAATATTTCATGAACCCCTCATGACATCGGAATTCTGTAAACGGCATCGGAGAGGCAATTTAACTCCGGATCAGGGAAATTAGATCCTGAAACCATCCAACCATAATTCCGCCATCTATCGGCAAATGATGGCAAAAAGGTGTGCTTATGCTGGATTTTCTCAAAAAACGATAATCGTACCGAAAAAATATTTTGGATCAACATGTAGCTCAATACGTTCTAGAAGTTTCTAAAGTTTTAAGATGATCGATAGAATATTGCTCCCATACATTTCCTATGGGACATGTCGGCCACGGAAATGCAGCTTTCAGAAAGTCTCATATGTTCCCCAACGATTTTATTATTTTAATCTATGATGCATCTACCTATATGCTAAATCTCAAGAATCTGACAGGCCTAAAAAATATGGATTATCTTGATTCCAAAAAATTGTGCTTATGCCCGATTTCCCCAAAAACCGGGCGTCGGACAAAATGCGGATCAACAAATTATAGATGTCTGTTTTATTTCAAGATGATCGAGATAAAACTCTAGCAGCATTCGCTGTCCGAATATTGCTCCCATACATTTCCTATGGGACTTTTTGCCCTCTCAGAGGTGGGTAGCTCGAACACCCTATGGCCGATCCGAAAAAAGTAATAGCGAGCTGAGTCTCATGCGGTACTACAAGTTGCTAAAGGTTGGAGTTGATCGGATGGAAACTGTAGGAGGAATTAGCATTACAAAAACGTGACGAAGATCAAGAATAAAGAAAGAACCGTAGTTAGATCAATAGTCTGCGTATACTTCGTACACGCAGACTTATAAGTGATTATAGTCATTTGGGGGTGTAACGATAAAGGGTAAACAATATAGGAAGTGCATGGTGTATGCACGCGCGATTCCACTGTAAATGCATGCATCGTGGTACATGCATGGGCTGTGCATGTATTGTTATGCAAATCATAGCTAGGAGTGAAAATGAGCAATTCGCATAATTCCAGTGGGAAATGACTTTCTTCAATGGTTACGTCATTAGGTTTTGGGTTTTGCCCAAGATTTTATAGGAACTATTTTTCCTACGCCTAAGAAGTGATATATGGGACCTGCAAACCATGAGTGGGCGTCTCTTCATCTTCAGGTCATGGGCATGTGACATACACGTTATGCAGGTCATGCTATAGATCGGAAGCAGCTGGAACTCTCTTCAATTATGAGGCAAGCGAAGTAAGCGTTTTAATAGTAATAACTAAGAATAGCAATAAGCTTGGGAATGAAGGAGTTTTTTAGTTAGTCAATATGTGCAAAATCATCTGTTTAAAACAAGCGTGTATTTATTAAATTTTCATTAGACAGAGGGAGTCGGGAATTTAGTGGAAGTGGTTAAAGGCCGATTCTGTTTTGAGTTCCGTCATGCATCTGTAATGATGAACATTTCTTTTATTAGACTCGCCATTTTGAGTTATGATTAGCCGTGAATAAAAAGGAAACTATTTTTATTATAGGAATAGTGCAGCATTTTACTATGTAATAGGTTGTCGGTTTTTGTGGCTATATTTAGAGGTGAGAAAGATCATTTCAAATAATAAATTTAGTTATTTCATGTCACTGCTGGTGCTTGGAGGTTTTTTTGTCGGTGTGCATAATCTATTAAAATAAGCATACGACATTTGTCAAGAGCTGCTGGCGAGGCATGTTATTGATTGAATTACAATGCGTGTTCTCTGCATAGCGTTGTCGACTAGCCGATTGTAATGCCGCATAATGTTAAAATAGGTTGTGTAACGCTGTCCGAGATATGCTATACATTTATAATGCGGCCTGATCTTGGTTGTCATCTCGGCATAATTTAGAGGTTATGAGCCTGGTGTTAGTACAGTGAGTAGACCTACACAATAGTCCACCATACGCTCAGAAGCACTGTACATATACATGTTTAGTGTGTGTACTAATTGTTACAAAGCCAATATTAGAAGGGCTGGTCTACAATTTACAAGAATTATTGTTGAAAGCTGTTGCTGTCATTGAAAGCTTGCACCACCTTTATTTCTAGCTATAGGGGGAAATATGATTCCATTTTTAATCAAAGTAAACAGTAAGGGTTTTATATCCTATTTTCCAAGATATGCTACCTAGATGTGAGATTTATTTCTATTTTTATAGATGTGACAACAGTGCAATCTTGTGGTTGTTATACGCAAGCTGGTCCATTAAATGTTTTTTTATCATTGTTTTACGACGTCTCGGGTTGAGAGTGGATTGAGGTAGTTTGATTGTGGTATTAGGGACCCTGAATTATTCAGATTATTTGATAGATTAAAAGACTCCATTGACAAATTTAAGGAATAAATTAAATATTTTAAAATGTAAATTTGAAATGCAGTTGTCTTCTTGAGGAACCCGTTTCTCGAGTCACGTGATGATCATTTGTTTATGTCCAGGAAATCTGTATGGCTCTTTCTTAGAACAGATTTGGGGGTAATATAATTTTATTTATTTTTTAATGTTTTTCGGAGAAGCCATCAGTTGCCATGAATCAGCTGGATCTGTGACTGGATTATGAGCTCTGCTGTACAGATTATTGCACTGGTAAAGAGCTTTTTGTTTGTCTCCCGCGGCACAATAAGAAAATCATACTCGTGATTGGATAATATTCAACAGTATATGATTATGGAGAATTGGGTCGGTATGACCCAATTTATATTTCAGGGCATTGGCCTTTGTCTATTATAATGAAAATGTAATGAAATCTATATGAATACGATGCACATGAATATAATGCATACTTTTATTCTGTGCAGATCAAATGAAGAAGTGGTGATGACGGTGTATTTCTACATCCACTTGCACTCACGTGGACATACCAACACATAGACTTACTTAGACTTAGAGTTTTTGCTACATACAGACTTTCTTAGACTTAGACTTATTGTTACACATAGGCCGACTTTGATTTACTGTTACACGTAGACTTACTTAGACTTAGACTTGCCATTACATGTAGACTTATTTAGATGCTGACTTACTGTTACAGATATACTTATTTACTTAGACTTACTGTTACACGTATACTTACTTAGACTTAGACTTACCGTTACAGGTAGACTTACTTGGACTTAGACTTACCGTTACACTTTGACTTACCGTTACACGTAGACTTAGTTAGATTTTGACTTACCATTGCACGTTGACCTACTTAGACATAGACTTACTGTTACATGTAGCCTTACTTAGACTTAGACTTACCATTACATGTAGACTTTTTAGTGACAAACATGTGGACACCCAGACACATGTATGGTGCGATATTTAGATTCAAGTGTGGACGAATTGATTGCATGGGGAACCGATAAGATAATCTGGTGATTTTGGTATGCATTCAATGATTGAAAAAGAATGATAATGAACTTCAGATTCCTGTTGCGTTGATTAATTTATTCAGGGGTGCCTGTTTTACGGTCAGTTGTCATTAATTGATTTCATCACTATTCGAAAAAATCTTTTGTATTGGAAAGAATATTGTTTACTCTGATTGATATTGATTCTGTGATATGAATTAAACAAAGGTAGTCGGAATTTGATTAAAATGAAGCAGAATCAATCTAATTGAAAATATAATCTTAATTCTTGCATGGATACTGTTTTATGTAATGCAATGGAACTTACGTGATTTGGATAAAATGAGTAAGTGGATGTTTGAAACTTAAGTGTTCATGTTTGTGAAGAAATTGTCATATGTTTTCACAAATATGGGACATGTTGTAATGAGCTATGGATGTGTATGTATGTCTCACATACGTACACAATCATAGATATGTGTTACACAACTTGCATGGCATGTCGATTTTTAATCTATGTTTTGTTTTTATTGTATTTTGTATGGTCATTAGGCGTCAGTCCTGGGGAGTCAGTTCGGAAGGATTTGATTCAGTCTTATGGAGTCATTCGGGGAAAATTGTGCCAGTTCCGAATAAATTGTCATATTAGGCTGAAGTTCTAAAGTCAGTTTACGTCAAGAGAAGCTGAAGTTTAGTAATCTTTCCAGAGATTTGAGTCAAGTCAAGTTAGAAATTCAAACGTTGGAGTCTTGAATTATGAAATTGATTCAAAGGTCAACGTGACCCATATTTTCATTTGACGGACGGACGGATGACATAAATAATGTAAATTATAGTAGTTACTACTGATGCCATTGAATTAAAACTGTAAGTTATTGAAGATATTTCTGTATTATATTATGGTACATGCAATGAAAAAAACCAAAATGATTTGGTTACATAAAGAGATGAAATTAATTTAAAACTACTTGTCTGTTCTTTATTCGGCAATTTCCCTGAATGCGCTGATTGTATTAACTCCTGTGGGCAATACTGTCTTAGCTTCAAAGATCCTTTGTATTAGGAGAAACACCTTTTGAAACTTCATCCATTTGAAATTAGCTTAAAGAACTCGTTTAAAATTGCTTTTAGATGTCCCATCTTGAATTGATAATTTTCATTCCTGGTCTTGCACTCTTCTGGAAATTCAATACAAAAAAAAATTGATACGTAAAATTTCAAGTTCCTCCCTTACATATAACTATTCTCAAGCTAATTGAGACAGTGACGTATCAATATAATTTATATTAATATAATTTATATAGTCCACATATATACCGTATCTATTCGTGTCTCGCGAGATCTCCTTCGATATGAGATCGAGAAAAGTGTCTCGTGTGTAATGAGTTGCTATTGGTGTAGTAACCCTAACCACCACCCACACTCACCCACCCTCACCCACCCGCCACACCCCACCCCACCCCACCTCACCCCTACCCCACCGACTACCCCGGAATGGTGCAATTTCTGAGAACGACACCGGCAGAGACAACATGAAATACAAACAGGTTTGATATTAAAATTCAAATATTTAACACTTTCATTGTGAAGCCTGCCAAGAAGGCATCTGCTATGTCCAGTTGCAGACCAGGAGAGGAATGTTTTTGGAACGTTAACACTGAAATGACTTGAAAGGAGACAAGAACTACCATATCCACACCAGATAACAATACTTCACCGAAAACGAGACGATAATAAGCTCAGAATCTTCTGGATGAGACTATTTGCATTTACAGTCAAACTACCGAGATAAACCGGAAGCCGATCTGTTGGTGTTGATGCGTTCGGTTAACCCCTTCATCAATTTGGAGCACCCACAGCAATGGTATACGGTAAACCTCTACTACTAATTACTACGGGAGAGAACTACAACACGATACATAAAGAGTAGTATGCGACACAGTTAAATGGTCAAGCGATTAAAATACACAGCACATGAGTGGGATGTTTATTTATAACTATACACAAATACGTTCCAATCAACCAAGTGTAGTATGTAAAACAGAGACAGATATTATGACTAACTACGATTGCGCGTTAGAGAAATATAGGTTCCGCCACAGTGTAATATAATCCTCTGCTGTGATTTTTAATGTTGCGGAGCAAAGCGTACTAGTGTTGCTATTAGGAAGGAAACCAGACTTCACTAGTGTGTTATTGTCAGTGATAACTTGATCAAGACCATCAAATAGGTTTAAATCGGAAGCTATATCATATTCCTTATTGATACATTTAGTGTGGGTACTAATAAGTTGATTTTGACTATCTGTCCTATATCTAAGTAGAGAGGGGTAAGCATATGCATATAGGCCTAGTCCTCGTGGATCTCTGACAAAGCTGACTAATTGTGTCAATGTTGAGTTTGCTAAATCTATGGAGAGTCATTTGAACTAAGTGTGTGCAAGTTAAGAGATGAGATTTAATACACGATCTCTTAGACTCTTTAGTCTTCTCTGAGACAGTGTCAATGGATATATGGGTCATTCCAGAAAAAAGTGGAATTTTGACCTAGGCAATATCAGAAAAATGAAATACTATGTAGACGACTCAAAACAAATGTTTTGATCAACTGTTCTTTCTGACAATATGTTTCAATGCCAGACAGTGAAGTTTAAGCTGTCGTTTTATTGTATCGGCGCTATGTTTAAGAGGACATATAGCAAAACGTCAGTTCCGTTACAAAGTAGGATATATAATGTTAACATCGCAAGAATGCTCTCCAAATATTTGAATTTTGGCTATTATATGGACAACTTAACTTCTGCTAGTAGATTGTCAGAGTACAACTTATTGTGCAAAATTATTTTCCTGCATTTAAGCTGTTTATGCACATGATTTGAGATAATAGAAATATAATGTGCAATAATATTGGATTAAAACTGTGTAAAGGAGAGAAGGAAATTCTGCTATACTAAATTGGAAGATGTATACAAGGCCTTTCGTAAAATATACAAGCTGTATGCATTGCTGTGAAAAAAATATACGCAATAAAGTATGATCATGTGACAGGGCTGACATACAGTAACGGAGATGACACATATTTAGAACATCAAACATAAACGTTTATTTTTAAGAAATCATTCACAAATATAACTTTGTATGGTTCATTACATATATAAATCTTATACATATGCAGCAACTGATTCAAAGTTATTATATGTGATCAAATATGGTAATGTAACGGGGCTGACAGGATATACGTAAAATAACAGTAAAGGCACGAAAGCACACTAAAATGCTTAAGATAAACATGTTTCTTATTTCATTGTTTCGAAGAGGCTTAAAATTAGTACAAGAATGCAATGAAATGAAATAACTCTTAACATATGGCGAAATAAATCTGTGTGAGTGAAAGAAATTGTTCATTTTAGCTGTAAATGTTAGTTAAAGTCATGTAGGCTACAGAGTTAAAATTTACAACACAATAAACGAATTCTTTTCACACGGAATTATGACGGCATATTTTACAATTTATTTCGGTTATTTAGATTGAAATACATAATTTAAGTATACAATAAAAAATATTTTTATTCTATAAGCAAATTAGTGTGCTATAGTGCCTTTAACCATCAAATTGCTGGTGGAACATGCATTTCAGCAAGCTATTACAATCCAGCTGTAACTTTAGAATGCATTATATGTATATGACGTATGGCTACTGAGTATGATAGCAAAAAACCGTTTAGCTATTTATTCAAATATGGTTTGCCATGTTTCAGTCTCTAAACAGTAATATCGTTTATTCTGGACTGGTGGGGAAACTCCAGCTACTACATCTTCTTGTTCATAAAATATTTGATCTTTTCTATCTGGCCAGTAGAATTTATTCTTCCCTGACCGATACATGACATTGACCTCTATGTCACCTTCGATATTTATGTTAGTTATCTGCCCTAGATACAGGAGTCCGTCATAGTCAACCACACACCAGTCACTCACAGTATAATCTGTGGTAGGGGGACTATGTTGCTCAACATTATTATCATTATTTGACAAAGGTACGGTTTTACTGGCCTGGCATTTCCCACCCATAGATGCAATATTTCTATTTTGGGCAATGTGTCCATCTGTTTGAAACTTTACAACTGTTGGTTGATAACATGTACACATACTCGGATACGAACATACACAACTGAGGAGACGGACATGGATTGTGTTTTTCTCGAGGCAAGTAGCTTGATGTACTTTCATGATTTCCGGTACTGGGCATATAAAAGATTGGACAGCTAAATCCATGGATTCTACTTCAGACTCGTCTACGTAGAATAACTTACAAGTGGTGTTTGTGTTCATTAAGGAGTTATACATAGAAAGCGCATCGGGGATATCCCTGCCTGTCGCGACAAGTTGGTCAGCACGCCTTTTAATGGCCCCACCTACCCCATCAGCTGCACCCTTTCCGTGGCTTGATTCAAAATAGTTCCAAGTTCCAGAATTAAATCCATTTTCGTGAATACGAGAAGAGAACAACAACAAATTTTTCCTGTTCCGATATTGGGTCGTGGGTCCATCACTAAAGAAGTCGATAGCAGTAATATGTGGGTATTGTTCACGCTTAAAGCTTAACACTGGCTTCAAATGGGCCCAAATGGATGACGGGTCATGCCTCATCGAAGGGGACACTGAACAGAAAGATATCTTATCTGTTTTTGATTCTTTCAAATTGTGACAATAGAGCATACCAGTGTGCAATGACGCCTGGCAGTTTGAAGCACCAAAGTGCACAGACTGTATCTCTTGTGTATACTTGCATTGATAGTTCTCACTGAAGTCAATGTGAACAACAGTCCGGTTAACTGTAGAAGGTAAACTGTCAATCATATGCCTATATATTCTGTACTGGATATTTATGTTACATACATGTCGACATAATTTATCTTTTACCCCCGTTTCAAATAATTTGACTAAATTCCCCGCTTTGTCATTAACTTTGATTTTGTTTGTGCATTGTACATAGTACTCTACCCTTTTACCAGCTTTTATTTTTTCACGAGGAAGCTTAACTTTTCTCCACTGCCAGAATCAGACAGGTAGAGATTCTAGATCTGGTGTCAGTTGAATGAGAGACTTCTCTTTGCAAACTTGACAATCTCTATACATACATGGTTGACTTGCAATATCACAACACACCTGGGCTGGTATATCCACAAAACTCACTTTAAGTAAGCCAAGCTGTTTTAGCCTGTCATACATAAATTTGAGGTTTTCGTGGATGATGCAAAGGCAAGTCCCTCTATCTGATATAGAAGGCTTTACAATGTAAAACGGACGTAAAGTACAAAACTTGCTATATGATACCTTAATGCTTTTGTTTTCTGAACAAAATTTGGTATATAATTCTTTAAGAGAATTGAAAAGGAAACGTTTTTGCTTCTTGATTCCTTTAGAAGTCACTGTCTCTTTTTTTCCTGCAGTAGCTCTTGAATTGTTATCTCGACTGAGAAAATCGTTGATGTTCTTTTTAAGCAAATAGTACCGAAATTTAGCACTAGCACTTGTTAATTTTTTTTCCATTCTCTGTCTTCTTAGTTGACTTAGACATCTTAAAGGATTTCCTAGCCATTTTCGCAAACCGATATTTTCTTATTATTGTCGCACTCAGGAGTTTGTTAATGTGTTTACTTTGATTTCGTAAGTCTGTCGCCAAAGCATGGTGGAATATTAGAGTTTTCCTTACTACATCAGACACACCATAAGTTCCTTTAAGCAGTATCTTTGTTTTGGATCTTGGCGTGTTACTATGATCCGGTTTAGTCAAACGTTGGTACCTTTTCTTATATTTATCAGCTGTTCTCTTCTGTTTGCTTAGCTGAAGCCGAAGGTCAAGTATCCGCCGATATGCTGCAGCACGGTCTTTTCTGACGTTCTTCCGACCACGACGAGCAACTGTAGTCCGGTTCTGGCGACTGTCCGGTTGATGCACATCTACCACCAATGGTTCTAAGTTGGGTGAATATGGTGGCGAACTAGGTGGTGTTTGGGCAGTTGTTGAAGCACCCATCTTATTGCGTCTCCTCGAATCACGTTGATTCCTCCTCCAGATCTTTCGTTTCTGTCTCTGGTCTCTTGCACTTAACTCATGTATTGCCTTTTGTCGCTTATTCCACCTCTCCTTCTCCTTAGCCAAATAGACTTCCCTAGAAGCAGGGTTGTCATTGATGCGCTGTCTATATTTTCTCATTCTTTCGGCGGCACTCATTCCAGGCATTTTCTGTAAAAGAACAAGATCAATCAGAGATTGTAGACCATCACCCCTCCCGTTTTTTATCTCCTTTTATCCCTACATTTTGACCAAATTTGTGGATATTGTGATTGCCTCCGTCCATCCGTCTGTCCATCATGTTATCTCCCCGGAAACCGTTGGACAGAATTCAACCAAATTTGTTATGTGAGTTACCAATATCAGTGTGATGTGTTCGAAAACATTTGCATCAGGCTGTGCCCCAACAAAATGTCATGCGTGGGGTGGCGTCAAATGCCAAATATCAAGAAAATTCAATTATTAAAAAAATGTGTTTTGGAAGTTGAACAAATTTACAAACTAGAATGCGCCATCGTTGCAAAATCACCATGTATCACAATTTTGACCGACTGTAAAGTCTTCAGTGCTGGGGTCATGGGTAGGCTCACAGCTTAAAACAGGAGAAATATTCTTGTGTAAAGATTTCGACCAAATCAGATCGTTAGTTTTCGAGTTATTTATTGATACAGAATTTGATCTGATCTGGATCCGGCTATTTTATTCTGGATCATGACCACACGTTGGATATTGCTGCATGTATATACAGAGGCACGCACGTACGTACACACACACACACACACACACACACACACACACACACACACACACACACACACACACACACACACACACACACACACACACACACATATACACACACACACACACACACATCCACACACACACACACACACACACACACACACACACACACACACACACACACACACACACACACACACACACACACACACACACACACACACACACACACCACACACACACACACATACGCACACACACGTACGCGGACAGACAGATCCACACGCGCACACACGCATGCACGCACGCGCGCGCGCACGCACGCACGCACACACACACACACAAACATGCACATACGCGGACAGACAGATACACACGCACGCACGCATGCACGCACACACACACACAAACATGCACACACACACGCACGTACGTGGACAGACAGATCCACACACGCACGCACGCACGCACGCACGCACGCACGCACGCACGCACGCACGCACGCACGCACGCACGCACGCACACACACACACACGCACGCACACACACACACGCACGTACGCGGACAGACAGATCCGAATTTCCCTCAATTTTATACTAATAATTTATTACTATGATTTGCTGATTCTATCAAATTGTACTAAGGATCAAGTTGTGATGAGCGAAGGTTTTGACAGACAAGTAAGAAAAAGAATTAGATATTTGACCTTTTGACCTCACGTCTAAAAATCACTAACCAATCACATGTATTCTGATCCATGTGATTATACTTCCAGATCCTTTGAGTAATGATACTATGACAAAAACATGTCAGCCCCGTTACACTCGTTACATAGGCTCTATGTAACGGAGCTGACAGTAACGGAGCTGACTAAATGGCAGGTTTTCCATTCCAAAATGGCAACCAATTGAAGTTTTGCTTTACATTTCGGTTGCTTTTATTTGGAAAACAAGTGTCTAAATTGGCAATAAGAATAAGGTAAATTAATAAAACCAATTAGGAAATATGACAGTAACGGAACTGACAAGGAATAAACATACTCTCTGTTTTTTTATTACATTTGCAATTGTATTTTACCTACCCCTACTACAACACGTGATTGTTTGCTGGAGAGTGAAATCCCAAGGGAGACAATTCTGCATAGCAATACGGATATTTAAAGGGGTGCATATCTTTAAAGATATTATAATTCAAGTTAGTGTGTAACGGAGCTGACACAAATCTAGGGGACACAGGTATCTGGTAGCATTTCCCCCAAAGAGACATGCTAATGATAAGGAGATTATTGCAGCATTGAACTTTAATATGTATTCAATGGATTTTCTTATTAAATTGCATAATTAAATTCACTTATTCTGAATAAAATCAATATTAAATTAGTTATCCTACATGGGGACATGTAACGGAGCTGACTATTTCATTTTTAATGAATAAATATTTTCTTATTTGGTCACGTACGTTAGTCATTTCTATGTAGGAAAAGTGTGATATAAAGTGGCATTAAACACATTAGCCTTTCAATGCCTTAACATTGTTAGACCTGGCGCAATACTTAGGGGACTCAACATTCCACTTTTTTCTGGAATGACCCATATGGAGTTAGTCTCTTTACCGATGACAAGCCTATTGAAAAATTAAGGAACTCCCTTGTCTCTGAAGTCTTGTCATATTTATTACCTAACAAGATGGCCGGTCATTGCGCTAGATGCGTATTCTCGAGACGAAGCACCGTACGGCTCTATTTTCGATAGCTAAAAGTACAGCATCTATTAAAAATTGGTGTGGATTTATAAAAACAGAATTAAGTGTCCTATAAATAATACTTCTACACCACAAAGTGGGCTTGCCCCATGTCTACGCGATGTCCGTGTCTGCACACTCTCATATTGATGTGCGTGTGTGTTTCGTCGTTGGAGGGAAAGGAGCGTTAATTTGCGATCACGTTTGCCACCCAACCTCTATTTCTTGAAACACTATACCCACCAGAATCAGAACATGCTTTGATTATAATGGACCTTTCCAGTTTTAGCTACGACTCGTCCATTTCTAGCTAAGCCACACACACACACACGTACGCACGCACGCACGCACGCACGCACTCGCGCACGCTCGTGTTGTGATCAATCGATCGCTGCTCTCTTTAAATATCAATTTCCAGGTTAGCAACAGCGCAGAGTCAAATCAATTTCAAAATATTCAACAGCATGTTTATTAAATGGCAAAGACACAATTCGCACAGCGTGTCGTACTATTAATCGTTTAAGATGGACTAAATCGAGTCATTCATGACGTAATGATTAAAACGTCATCCTACACCTCACTTAGTTGATTATAACGTCATAAGATTGATTGAGGAAATTAATGCATGAATTATGTAGCCCTCATATGAATAGATGGATCCGATCTGTCACCTACCTATCTGACGTCATATTCTATTGCGTCACTAGTTAGCTGATGTCACAATCATAATGATATAAGCATAGTCCATTTCTAGTGTACGTCTTTGATGAATTTACAATTTAATAAACATTCCGTTGAATATCATGAAACTAATTTGACTGCATGGGAGATTTCATTAACCGCCCCAGTAAATTTGTTTCAAAATACACAAAAGCTTGCCTGTATAATTTCCATGAAATGGAATTATGGCAATTCAGGGTTCAAAGTACATAAATCGATTCCGACACTCGTAGACAGTGGGTGGAGCTTGGTGAGGAATGGACTGGACATAGCTAGAAATGGATCTCTCAAATTGAAACTTGTGATTAAGACAGTGTTCGGACTTGCAAGGGTAATCAGACCTAAAACTGAGGGCATGTTGCATTGAAGTTACTGCTTAGTGTTACAATAGTGTCCAGTCACATTAGGTTCAAAATATTAAACAGCTCCCCTGAATTGTTGCTTTTACACCACCATGATAAAGTAGAATACAATTATATGACTGAGTGTATTAAAGTGAGGTGGATGATCAACGTGTTTGCTGATTGATTGAAACATAAGTCATGCTAGCCTTCATAGACGTGAGAAATGCATCACCATTGAGGTATTAAAACTGAATTTCCTTCGTTGATAGCGTAACAACAATCTAACAAAGCAATCAGAGATTACAGACAATCGCCCTCCCGTGTTAGTCAAATTATCAAAAATTCTCGGATTTTCCCGATTTTTACAGATTTTCGGATCTATTTCTTATGTTACCCGATTTTTAGGATCACATCCGCAGTTCTGGAATTCTAGTTTAGCATCACGCCTTTTATTATGTTATGATTTGAGATGAAAATCGGACTGGTAGCTTCCGAGAGATCAATTGATCCAGAATTTGATCCTATCTGAATTCGGGTTCTTTGATCCGGATTGCAGACAAAGTCTAGAAATTATCTTACATGACAAGTTCCTTCGTTGTTTTACACACACGCACCCACCCATGCACACACACGCCCACGCACTCACGCACAACACACACACACACACACAAACACACCCACGCAGATTCACTTGCACATGCACACGCACACGCGCACACGCACCCTCCCACCACACACACAGACACACACACAGACACACACACACACACACACACACACACACACACACACACACACACACACACACACACACCCTCACCCCTACCCCCTCTACACACACACCGCACCGCACCGCACCGCGCCACGCCGCGCGCGCACACACACACACACACAAACACACACACACACACACACACACACACACACACACACACACACACAAACAAACACACACCGCACCGCCAAAAGGCAGTTAACTAACACCAGGCATTACAGAAAACTTGATAATTTAATTTGGCCTCAGAACCGACAAAATTTCATTGAAATACTTAATTCATTGCATACAGATAAGTACATCGATAAGAAACAGCTAAAGTATCTGCTAGGTGAGAATAATCCACAAAATCGGACATTTTATATCTTGCCTAAAATCCATAAACCTATCAGCACCTGGTTAGATCCATTGACACCACCTGGACGACCCATCATTTCAGACTGTGGCAGTGAGTCTTATGGCATTTCAGAATATATTGATTACTATTTAAAGCCCATTGCTAATAGACACAAGAGCTTTCTCAAGAACACAGAACACTTTCTTTCAAAGTTATCCGAATTGTCAGTTCCGAAAGATGCATATTTAGTCACATTAGACATAGATGCTATGTATACCAATATAGATATTTGTTCTGGAGTCAATGCTATTAAGAATTCTTTTGTCAAATTTCCTGATCCAGATCGACCAGACACAGAAATTCTAAAATTATTAGAGCTAAGTCTTAAAGGAAACGATTTCCAATTTAATGGTGAAAATTACCTTCAAATCTGTGGATGCGCAATGGGTAAACGATTCAGCCCAAATTTTGCCACGATTTATGTTGCAGAGTGGGAAGAGGAGGCACTGAACAAATCAACCAAAAAGCCTCTTCTTTACCTCAGATATCTAGATGACATCTTCATAGTTTGGCAACATTCAGAAGAGACTTTTGGGAATTTTTTCGCATTTTAAATAACCAAGATTCAAACATCAAGCTAAAAGCTAATATTAGTGGAACATCAGTTGACTTTTTAGATGTCACGATCTATAAGGGTCCTCAATTTGATTCCTCTGGAAAATTAGAATATAAAGTATTCTTTAAGCCAACAGACACATCAGCTGCTTCACAAAAAATCATTTCATCCTCCACACACATTTAAAGGTTTGATCAAATCGCAAATCATAAGATTTTTTCGAAACTCTAGCAACAGGCAAAATCTGAATAGTGCATGCTCTACTCTGTTTGATGCTTTGAAAGCACGAGGCTATTCAGCCCGTTTTCTTCGAAAAATTAAAGCAGACACCATCAATGAGCTTGAAAATCTAAAACCTCATAGCGGACCCGAGTTTGAACCTGTCCAAATTAAACACAATAAACCAATCATGTGCGATGGATCAGTTTCTAAATGCGACAAATATAGATGCAAAGTAAACAACTATATTGTAAACCAACAAACATTCCTGAGCTTTCAAACTAAAAATGAATATCATATCCGAACTAATATGCATTGTGATTCTGAGAATGTAGTTTATTTGATCAATTGTGCCCTTTGCCAGAAACAGTATGTTGGTGAAACAAAAAATGCATTTAGAGTGCGTGCTAGACGCCACGTTTCTGATATTAACACCTCAGCAGATACGCCAATTGCTCAACATTTCCAACTTCCTGATCATTCAGTTGAACATCATTTTGAAATCATGCCAATAGAACAGATTCCGACCTTCGATAGTGAGGAAGAAACGAGTTCGTTTCGCAAAATCCGAGAGGGCCATTGGATTAGAACACTCCAAACAAAAGCACCATTTGGAATAAATGTAGATTCGGGAATATCACAAAAGAACAAAATTATCCCATTTCAACTCATATACAATAGACGTAATGTTGAATTAGCGAAAACCATGAAAGACGAATATTCACAGTTGCAATCTAAATTAAAGGAACCGATCAAAGCACGACCAGTAATAGCTTACAATAGAAATCCAAACCTGAAAGATTTGCTAGTAAGATCAAAGTTAGACCGTATAGTTCCTGATAACAATGACAAGGTTTCATCCCTCCCTACCTATTCTTAAATAAATCTAATCCCAACCAAAATCAATGGTGGGGCAACATGAAATCATATCCGTAGGACATCTTTTAATTTTGTGTCTGCAAAAGTGTGTGTGTGTGTGTGTGTGTGCGTGCGTGCGTGCGTGCGTTCGTTCGTTCGTTCGTTCGTTCGTTCGTTCGTTCGTTCGTTCGTTCGTTCGTTCGTTCGTGCGTCCTGGCGTTTGTTCGTATGTGTGTATGGGTGTGTGCTCGTACATCCGCACGTGTGTGCATCTATACTTGCGTGGGTGTATGTGTGCGTGTGTGTATGTGGGTGTGGGTGCATTAGTTCGTGAGTACATTAGTGCGTGGGTGTGTGCGTGCATGCATTCGTGCGTTCGTTCGTGCATGCGTTCATGCATGCATTATTGCGTGCATTCGTGCATGTATTACTGTGTGCAAGTGTTATTGCATGCATTCGTGCATTCGTTCAGATGTGTGCGTGCGTGCGTGCGTGCGTACGAGCGTGCGGGCGTGCATTCGTGTGTGTGTGATTTCTCTATAATGTAGGATCAATCCCAGCCTTTACCTGTTAAAGCGACCTACTGATAAGTTCATTTTACCCCAACTAATCTCAAGGGGGGACCACTCTAAGTAAATCTAAACTTGGTCTCGATAGGACAAATTTAGGTAAAGAAATTTGTAATTAAATTCCTGTGCCAATGCGTTTTTTTCAATGTAAAGACAGACAGACAGACAGACAGACAGACAGACAGACAGACAGACAGACAGACAGACAGACAGACAGACAGACAGACAGACAGACAGACAGACAGACAGACAGACAGACAGACAGACAGACAGACAGACAGATTAACAAGAGCGCAATACCGTCACCACGCTTCTTAACTCGCCTCCTTGCACCTAAAAGCACCATCGCCGATTCCCCACGCCGTTGTGAATGATCTTAATGCCACGAGCTTATTCATGCTACTTAAGATCTCTCCCAATGGACGCTTATTCGACTATGGCATCGATTTTCCCCGCCATCCTTTCGAATATCTCGTTAGGGTCAGACAACCTTTTTGTCCCTCTTGCAAGGTCTTGCGCATAAAAGTCTCACACCACAGCCACTAGCGAGCACTAAGCGCACCCTTGAAGGAAAACCATAGTGGCTCGACCATCTCGAGCCACTAGTGACTCCTTTTTATTTAGAATTGCTGGGCCTACGCTCATGATAAAACCTTTAGTTAAGTGATACAGCAGTTATCATGATTTAAGTAGACCGACCTGGATAGCCGTCGCATCCCGGGAATCTTTTTCCAGTCTACCACAGTATTTTCTGCCTGATGTCACATTAGACATCAGATGACCCACGACTGGACAGATGTTCCATAAGCTCTTTCCTCCTTAACAAATGTCATTGTCCGGTTTGTGCGTCTGCAAGTTGGAAGAAACGCGCCTTGGACTGCATCAAAAACATTTTGACGTCAATCAAGTCGATCTAGGTTTCAAGCAAAAGATTCTCCCGAGTTTGTGATGGTAGCTGTTCTCGTTTAACTTAACTGATCACATCATTTTTCTGGCCGCCTGAGGCATTTAAACCACAAAACACGTCAGATAGATAAACTACAGCCTTGAGCTGGATCCCTTAAAATGCTAGGAATGCGCACACTCACATAGATCGCCTCTGGACATCTCCTACGAACATCAGATCAACCAGGCAGCATCTACTAAAGTTACCAGCAAAAGATTCGCTGTCCTCTACAAGACACCAAAGTAGAGATTTGTCCCTGCTCTGCCTTAAACTGACTGCTAGGATATAGCCTTAGTACCAGCGACTCTCGTGACAGAATAACCTATTATAGACCGATCGAACGAATGGCGACCATTAGCGACGTAGCGACCATTACAAAGAAATACCACTGTCTCTTCCTCCCGCTCCCCAAGAACCATTCTCCTCCGTTCGAGTGACGATTGAAAGCTAGGGTAATGTCAGTCTGAAGACGAGGACGCAAATTGGTCCTGTCGCCACCCCATGCAACATTCGGAGGATGGAAAATACTGTGCATGGAGCACTTGGAATAAATGTTAAGAACGCTCTTGCGACTACTCTTTCACCTCTGTTGTTCTCCCCGATACACTACCACGTGAGTGAGAACCACTTTAAAAATGCTTAGCTCGAATGCAGGTAGAAAAGACTGAAAACCACCTCCGTTGAAGAGAGCCACCTGCAGCCCTTACCTCCTGTCTTGCATTCACTACACCCGCACGTCCCTCCCTTGCCCTGAGGATAACCCAACCGAATTCCACCCTCCATAAGGAAAAGCCTGCTATCCTGTTAGCACTCCTCCACATGCACGCACCAAGAACCATGCGCCTCCATGGAGAGAACATCCACCGCCACCACCACCGCAACTACTGCCGCCTCAACAACTGCCGCCACCACCACCATCTCTACCGCCACCTCTACAACCACCGTCACTGCCACCACCGCTGCCTCAAGAACCACCACCACGCAGACTACGTTTGCCAGAACAAACGCATAGTTTAGCGTTTGCCTCCTCCTTTCTGTCTGAAGAGGAAACCACACATCTGCCCCAGAATGGTTGCCTCTAGCCTCGAAACTCTGCGCATAGACTATGACTACGGGATGGAAAAGTGTGCATCTCCCTCTGAGGAAGGCCTGGCATACCGGCTCCATCATCCACAGGCACCTAGTTGTGTTGGAAATGCCCGACTGGACACGCATATCTCCAAGGAGATGGCTGGCCGCTCCGACCAGCAAACGATTGTGGGGATCCCCAGGAATGTGTCCATGGGATGGCGTCGCAAGCCCAGAGTCCAGCAGTAAGCAAGAGCCACCCGTAAGGGCAATCAACCCAGGGCGTGGACAACATCCACTTCGGTGACCTGACCACCTGGCCACGTTGAACTGGCGCCCCAACCCGGAGCTCGAAGGATATGAGGAGCAGGAACAGATCTGCGATGATCAACTATCCGGTTCGTGCATACGACGTCAGATCCGGCCTAGACAACCAGTGGCACAGGCGCCAGATGGCGGCCACCCGACCACACCATCAAGTGTACAAATTGTATGTCTTTACTACTTAGTAACCATTCTGTTGAATATTTTGAAACTAATTTGATGTGGTGCTGTTGCTGCTTATAACACCCGGTCAAATTAGTTTCAAAATATTCAACAGATTGCTGGTATAATTGTCTATAAATTAAGATTCATGGAATTCAGGGTTTGGTATATTCCAACATGGGCACAGTGCAGGCGGCACTTAGCCAGAAATGGGCAGTGCATAGATAACAGTGCCTTACCTGCTAAAAGGAGGGCGTGTTAAGTAATCGTAATGATATCGGACATTATATTTGCTCACTTTAACGGTTAACACTGTACGTATGAAAAGCTGAAAATCTGTCAAACAGAATATGACCTCTATGAAAGTTGTATAATGTTGAGACAAATGATGCTATACAACTGCGTGCGTGCGTGCGTATGTGTGTGCGTGTGCGTGTGTGTGCATGCTTGTGTGTTGTAATTAAATGCGTTTGGTACAAGAAAGCCGTATCTTTCGCAGCTGTCGTAAAACTTTAGTACTATACAGTTTGCTGGAACAAGTGGTGTCGCTGCAGCGTGGGAATTTCAACACTATTTATAGTATATGTGCGGTTGTCAGATCAGCTGGACTGGCCGTCAACTGAGTGTTGAGCCCGCTTCCAAAAATCGTCAACCCAGTGATTGTGGAGTCAAATGACAGGGACAAAGATTAATTGGTGTGATGATGTTTGGATGGATGGAGAGAGGGAGGAGGAAAGGATGGACGGATTTTATGGCTGTAGGGATAGATGGGCGGATGGATGTGTGGATGCATGCGTGCTTGTGCGTGCGTGCGTGCGTGCGTGCGTGCGTGCGTGCGTGCGTGCGTGCGTGCGTGCGTGCGTGCGTGCGTGCGTGCGTGCGTGGGTGGGTGGGTGTGCGTGTGTGGCAAGCTCTCGTGCACTTCTATCAGCTCTCGCTCCTCGGTGGACTGCTAGACATCTCCAGAGGCACGTGTTGTCCCTGTAGGTGTCGAGGGAAGTCATCCTCTTCTTCTGTCGTAGCCAGTCTGGGAGGGGGCCTGTCCCAAGCAGAGGTTGGCGGTCGATGACAGCCCTGACCTCAACGTTGATTGATCAAACGAAAGCCCACTTGGTGTTGGATCGATCGATATTGTCTGTGTCGAGGCGGGCTTGCTCTCTTGCTGCCACCCAATCCTGAGCTGCTCCTATCGTATTCAGCCATGGGCTCCCTAGAGCATTCTTGTGGAAGAGCATCACCCTACCGTCTTCGATGTGACGGATGCGATAGATATGGGTGTAGCGGAGCTAGAAGGCGTTCTGGACAGTCTGCTGGATCGTTTGCATGATCTGGCCTGTGAGGTCTCCTTCTAGACCTCTGAAGAATGTCCAGCGTACTGACCGGCATCCTCTGTCTCCCGTTCGCCGAGACGCTGGTCGATAATGTGCTCACCTTCTCGCCTCATGCTCCAGGCTAAGGGTTCAGACCTCGGCCACCTCATTAGTCGCTTAGCTATCCTACATAGGGGAGGTAAGCACTTCAGTGGATGGTCCACCATCCGCCTCGCTACAGTGTTGGCTCGCAAGCTAGCAGTCACCTCATTGTCCAACTGACGACGCTCACGGAGCCGCTGCGCTTTCTTGTGGAGATTCCAAGGATTATCTTTGGTAAGCACTGGAAACCTTCCCATCTGCATTGCTCGGGAGAATCGCATCTGCCTCTCCTCGGCACGGACCTGTCCGATCATCTGGAGCAGGTCTGTTTTCTTGGCCTTAGAGTAGCCTTTAAGGCCGAATTGCTTTGCAATAGCACAAAGCTGTGCAACAGTACTCATGTGTATATCCCTGTGAATGTCTGCCTCTAAATGGCCGTTCAGACCCTATTATGTGTGGCGATCAGTGCCTGTGGGTGGTGTATATCCCTGTGGATGCCTGCCTCTAAATAGGCGTTCAGACGTATTATGTGTGGTGCTGGCGATCAGTACCTGTGGGTGGTGTATATCCCTGTGAATGCCTGCCTCTAAATGTGCGTTCAGACCCTATTATGTGTGGCGATCAGTACCGTGGGTGGTGTATAACCCTGTGGATGCCTGTCTCTAAATGGGCGTTCAGACCATATTATGTGTGGCGATCAGTACCTGTAGGTAGTGTATATCCCTGTGGATGCCTTCTCTAAATGGGCGTTCAGACCCTATTATGCGTGGTGCTGGCGATCAGTACCTGTGGGGGTGTATATCCCTGTGGGTGCCTGTCTCTAAATGGGCATTCAGACCTGTTCCGATTTTTTTTGGGTTGATCACAAAGCAGTGCCCGATGCGACTCTGGCAGAGACTACGTGTTTGTCTGAGCCTACACAGAATAGAGAGAGAGAGAGAGAGAGAGAGAGAGAGAGAGAGGCCCTGTGGTTGATGGCGATCATCGGTCTATAGCACTGTGGAGGCTTGTCTCTAAATGGGCATTCAGCCCCTGGTAGTAGTAGTGTCGGGATAATCCTACCTCCCTGGCAGCCGTTCGGCGATCCGTGGTGGCCCCCGCAACCTATGCCCCAGGGATTGAGAGGGCGGTGGTGGCTCATTTGTCTAAATGGAAATCCAGTTGAGGGAAGTGGGGGCTCATTTGTCTAAATGGAAATGCAGTTGAGGGAGGTGGTATCATTTTACTACCGACACTACTTCTTAGCTAATGCCGTATCTAGCTCCGTCGTGAATATTTGCAAGTTGATTATGTGTACGAATTGTATATCTTTGATGGATTTACTATTTAATAGGCATTTTATTGAATATTTTGAAACTACTAAACAGCAACAGTACCGTGTCAAATTATTTTTAAAATATTCAATAGCTTAAATATAGGGTTACCTTGAAAGTGGCAATTTGGGAAGTCATGGTTCAAAGTAGATAACTCGATCCCAATACGCGCAAGGAGTGGGTGGAGATAATCTAGAAATGGGCGGGGCGTAGCTAGAAATCGTACCCTCTAGTAGATAGAATCTGTATACTATCTGTCAATAACTCTCCCCCTGAACATAGATATATGTTAGTTGCATATAAAATAAATTTCAAGTAGGATTAATTAGTTTTCTAAATAACAAATTAATCCCTGTTTTCCTCGATACAGAAATCAGGATTTTATAGGAAATAAGAATTAAAGCTAAGTTCATGCGAGGTGCAATATTACTATTGGAATCATGAAAGAAGTTTGCTAACTTTACGATGCAGCAATGTCTTCCAATCCAATTATGTATAAGATATTAAACTATCTAACTAACTAACACGTTTCTGTCTTTGTTTTGGAAACATGGTAACTTATGTATTAACTATTGTGTAATTGATAATTCACTGCTAACTAACATTGCTGGTTAATTTCGAAGCCCTGTGCATATATCATTAGACGTTTCTCTAGTGTATTTCTACTTCAGGTATATATGAGAACGTGTGTACAGTCAGCTTTTCATACGTCTGGTATAACTGGGCACAGTGGCAGCAGGAGCTGGACTGGATGGTAATGAATGGCATTAACTTACTACTTACATTCACCGGCCAGGAAGCCATCATTAGAAGCGTATGTAGCACAAGATACGGATAAGCAGCTATGAAATGATGTCATTCTAGTGAATTAGTTTCAATCAGTTTAAATTTTATTGAATATATTGAAATTAATTTGACTGGAAGCTGTTGTTTACCATGGCAGCAAATATTTCCAGTCAAATTCGTTTTACAATATTTTAAATAATTTTAATTAAATTAAAAATTCACGAAAGCTTTACAAGTCGATGTTAATTTCGGACCTTTGCTCCTACGTCACGTACTTGTGACGACATCATCTAATATGTAATCGATAACAAGGTAAATGAGTTTCATGACAGGCACTTGAGTGGCGGATTTGATCCCTCAATTAGCACGCGTTTTGTGTCATTGAATGCATTCTTATGAAGGTCTATGACGCTTTTCACATGCGCTATATAAGTCATGTCTCATTCATTTCTAGCTAAGCTCCGCCCAGTTCTTACGTATGTACGAATTGATTTGAAACAAAAACTTGAATTCTTAACATCTAAATTTCTGGATAACTATACACACACGTTTTTACATATTTTGAAAATAATTTTACCAAGGACTGGTGCTGTAAATGGCAGCAACAGCTCCCAGTCAAATTAGTTTCAAAATATTCAACAAAATGTGTATTAAGTTGTAGCTTCATCAAAGATATACATTGTGTACTATTCATGACGGACCTATACGTAATTTGATTGTGACATCAGGCAACTAATGACGTAATTGATATATGATGTCAGATACTTGAGTGACAGAACGGATCAATCGTTGGCTTCTTACTACAGAACAGCTTCGAAATAACCAAAAATTATTTTGGAACAGAAAAGAAGAGAAATGGGAGCGAAATGGAACAAAGACGTATCATTTCAGCCGCATTCGCATTAGGAATGCCTGAGGAAAGATACTGCATGGGATATGTTTTACAAATAACGCAAAGACGCTTGAAATAAATAAATAAAGTCTGGTAAATCATACCGTCCCTTACAGACAATGGGAAATGCATTGCAAGAATGAAAAAATGGAAATTCATTGTTTTGTCTATCCCTTGAACAATTTTATTTTAAAATCATTTTATTTGCCAATTAGGATGATACTTATGCTCACATTGTTCAATGTATTCATCATACATGCATATTTCAGGTCTATATACAGTTAGGATTGAACGGCACTGATCTTGGGGAACATTTAAGTGGACCAGCGTTTCTGACAAGGTAATTCTACCATATTTTGTCATTTTTGTCAGCATTCACTGACAACTTAAGTAAATGCTGCTACTCCTTGAAAATTACTCGTCTCAACCCAGTAGTAATCATATCCATGACTCCATGTACAAAACTATTCTTGTTCCCTGATAAATTGGCGTACTGTTAAAGGAGGGGCGAGACATGTCAAGCTGTTAACAAAAGGGGATAGTGTATGTATTCTATATTACGTATGCCGATGGCTTTCTAGCAAGAGCGAGATGTGTGTGTATTCGCAATCAGTTATGGCTATGGCGAGAGAGAGAGAGA
>CM067361.1:45555698-45563157 GCA_034401795.1 Chaetoderma sp. LZ-2023a
TACAATAGAGGATAAACTTGCCAAAATTTAGAGTATGCTAATTTACAAATTAATTACAAAATCCCGAGCAGTTATTACTTATAAGAAAATTCCTAGCCTTCGTAATGTTTTAGTAAGATCGAAACTTATATAAGAAAAATGTATAAAATATAAGATTTCCATAACCCAACCCGCAACCATCTAAATGAAACAACGACTCTCAGGTAATAACAGAAACAAGAAATCTCACGCTGAAGGAGGCTCAGCTAGTGCGTTTGATAATATTATAAACCTATTACTACTTCACCAGAGACACACAATTCCTCCATGACTGGTGGACTTCTCGATGTTTATGATAGAGCTAGATACGCCGTTATGAGTGTGACGTCAGCTAACTAGCGATGTAATTGATTACCATGCCATATACATTAGTAACAGATCAGATTAGATTTATAATTATACAGCAAAAACTGGATGAAGTACCCGCCCAAGGAGAATAAATAGATAGTCTCTTCAAACAGGTGGCCTCTTAATAGAGGTTTGACTGTATCGTTTACTTGAAATTGGAAAATAGAATAAATTCTTAAAAGAGCAGGTGCTCTCTTAACACAGGTCGTCTATATAGCAGATTAGATTGTATCTTTACCATTACGAAGATAATTTAGTGTCTGATAATCCTACTACAATTTAATCTAAGAGGGGATATAACTCTGAAATGTATTAATCTATGTACTATTGATCGCAAGCAGAATAATCTCCCTTATAAATTAAGTTATATTACATCTTCCATAGGAAAAGAGCGTGTGTGCGAGGATGCGTGCGTGGCCATGTGCATGGCCTGGAAGGTATGCGTATGCGCACGTGTATGCGCAGAGCTGGGCGCGTGCTCAAGTGGCGTATGAACTTGTCTGCTCGTGTGCGCGCGTGCATCAAGATTTCGCCCTGCAGGGCCGTAGTGTGATTTGTGGAGACCTGGAAGAAAGAATTAGTGGTGGATCTGATCATATCCCAGACACATTTTAAAACCTTGAAGCTCTAACATGTCCAGAGAGTGCCTTTTTCGACTGAAAGATGGAGTTTCAGTTCACAGTAACATTTTCTATTTTGCAAATTTTCATAATTAACATTGTTGCCGAAACAATACAAAACAGCCAGAAAAAAGTTTTAGGTTTAGATAGACCACAAGTCCGTGCATAGTATTCAATGTTAAAACTTGGCAGCCACTGACTTGGGGCCCTCAGCAGTACGCTCACTAAAATTATGTGTACGAGTATGACTTAAATTTTGCATTAATTATCTTAAAATTTCAAAGTGCATATTATTTGTTTCATTTTTTAATTGTTGGGAACTTTCTCTGTGTGGGCTCCAGGGTTCTTGCGCCGTTTGTCATACTCTAAATCCGGACCTGGTGGCCATGATCCGGGTCTAAATATGGGATCCAGAATCCGATAAAACTTGTCTATATAATATTGCTTCGAATTAGCGCCAATTTTAATACCGGAAAGAGTTTTGCCACCAAAGAGACATGCTCGCGTTTTGTTCGTCATCCGACTTGAAAATAAAAGATCTCACATTGTGTTACAATTGTCCTCATCATTGATGTCATCGGTGGCTTCATCGTCGTCAGTCTCATCGTTATCATCATTATCTATAATTAATTACCATCGACCCCATAAATTGAAGATTGTATTGCCTTCGGCTCTGTCTGTCTGTCTGTATGCCTGTCTATCTCTCTGTCTGCCTGCCTGTATGGAATGGGAAATGAAAGAAATTGGTCTCGTAAAGCGTGGGTGTTCTCATAATACATGTGGTCTTTATAGCAGGTTACATTGTATCTTTGCCCATTACGAAGATAATTTGTCGTATGCTAATCCTACTAAAATATAATGTAAGAGGGATACACTCCGAAAAGTAGTAATCCATGCAGCATTGATTACATGCAGAATAATCTCCCTTGTAAATCAAGTTATGTTTAACTAGGTTTGTCTACGACAACGCCTCACACGCTACGATAGTCTACGCTACGACCGGATTTAGTCCCCGACGCCACGATTTTGTGTGCTACGTTCAGAAATTTTTGAACATGTTGAAAACTCTACGACACCCCAGGATTTCCTACGCTACGTTATGCTACGACAGAAACGGCTAAAATCGTGTCGTAGGTGCTCTCAGACGGTACGATTTGCTACGATGACGTATGCTATCGTGTCGTATCCTAAGAGTCGTGCGATATCTTAGCGAACACGTATCGTCTGAGGCGGGCTTTACTTAGACGCTATACTTAAGTCCCGCGTTTACGTCAGATTCACGAAAGGGGTCGTAAAATAAACGCCTAAATGATAAAACTCGTAACTTAGACGCGGAGATCTCTAGTACGTTAAGGCGAGAATCGTCGCCGCTTATGACATGATTCAGCTGACTGCAATGTGACAGCTAGCTGTCAGTTGTTAATTATAGTAACGGGGTCAATCAGTACAAATAACTTCTAGCGTGAACCATATAGAAAGTACAACTGCATATTCTAACGGTAGCGAGACGATAATTCGATGCTACATTAAACTTGGTAAGCGTTACCTAATTTCGTGTTTCAGTTTGATAAACGTCGACATAATCATGTTTGAGTAAATCCTATAAATAGTAATTTTCTTAACATTGATTTTTCTAATGTGTTTGCAAACTAAGAAAGAAAACACCAAATGAGGTCAAGGCATAGACATTTTTAGCGCGACGTCGCACCTCTCTTATTACGGAGAGAGTGACTTAGAAGTAGGTCGGGCTGAAGGCGCCTATGAGTTAAAGCTCACTAAAGCGGCAGAGGGCTATTTCGCGGAAATGCAGACAAACCTGTCTATATCGGACATACACGTCTACGACGCACACTCGCTTTTCGGACCAATTGATTACTATCCATAAGAGTTGAGTCTTACTATTAGGAAATCACGATCACACGCCATGCATGCGCGTAAAACACTACAGCCGATGAGCTGCAATTAGCCATCACCTATCTTAGTGACTATATTTTGATGGTCCATACAGTGACCGTTATAGACAGGTTTGCTTGTATAGCTCTACCAGTGTTTCGTTGATTGAAATAACATCACCTCAAGAGGGGGGGGGGGGGGGGGTGTGTGTGTGCGCATACCACTGGGTTGCAACTCCCCACTCCATCACTTCCCAACCCATACTCCACATAAAACCAGGGTTGTCAAGACTAACTGTATAGATAATTTCAAGTGATTTCCTGAAGTAAACAATACCATCTGATTGCAG
Organism: Chaetoderma sp. LZ-2023a; assembly: GCA_034401795.1. Taxonomy (NCBI): domain Eukaryota; kingdom Metazoa; phylum Mollusca; class Caudofoveata; order Chaetodermatida; family Chaetodermatidae; genus Chaetoderma; species Chaetoderma sp. LZ-2023a. Next base: position 45,558,948 of record CM067361.1, read on the forward strand.
ACCCTCACTCTCCTGTTGTTAGTTACTGTTATGGCATTGTAACCACTTCCACATTTTAGATTGCATCCCTAGTTGTGGAATCTTAGTAATGGATCACACACATTCTTGCCATTAAAATTAGATCTGTTTATTCATATCTGTTTCTTTTGTGCACTTCGGAACTTCGCACATTTTCCCGAATGCATTGCTATCGACACAAACAGAGCATCACTGAAAGGTTTGGCTTTACTATATACCGTAATTTAAGCTGCCAAAATGAGTCACCAGTTTTCGAATATCCCTATCGCTGTTCTTGATAGAGCTCATATCTTCTAACATGTCAAAGCTACATCTTCGATCTAAAAGTACAGGCAATAATTTGTTGTTTCAACTAATCGAGCCATTGTTCTCTAAAAATCACGCTTCAAATCCGGAATTGAATTTAATCGATAAAGCCTGTCTATTACGACCACACTATAGGAGCACAGTATACCTATCAGAATATGAATAGTGAAACGAGCCAAGGCCCAAGTGTATGCCCTAGGTGCCAGATAATGGTTGGCAGATTATTTTGAAAATATATTGAGTGTGTTGTTGCTTACTTAAGTTCTTTACTGTCAAATTGTTTTCATAATAATCAGCCAGTTATTTATAGCCATTTTAGCATTTATCCTTTGTCATAAATAACACAAGTTAATTCTCTTTTTCTGGTAAATGAATTTTCGAATACCGGTACGGCACTGCAGTAATTATAGACAACAATTTTTGTAAATTTACAACTGGAATGACTGGCTTCGTTATCGAGCCAACTCTTCAAGGGGTAAAATCTAAAAAATAGTTGCCGCATCCTGCAAGCTTGAACATTGAAAAGTCATTGAAAAGTCCTTAAGCTGTGCGAATGGTATGTCTTTATTATTTAATAAACATTCTGTTGAATATTTTGAAACTAATTTAACTGTGCTGCTGCTATGAGCAGCGACAGCATCTAGTCAAATTAGTTTTATAATATTCAACAGCTCACCTCTATAGTTCTCTTGGAAATGGGATTCTGGGAAGTCATGGTCGAAAGTATATAAATCACAACAACGGCGGCTATAAATATAGGCCTATCATGGTCTCTTATTGTATTTAATCGCCTCATGGCATAGCTGGTCAAACCTGCCTCTACAGTGATCTTGGGCAATGTCAAATTGCATGCCATGAGGGGACAGGTTTTGATAATTTACCACTGGAATGACTCTCGAGACAGTCATTCCAGATTCCAGTGGCAAATCTGAAAATGTCTTCTCTTGGCCCGCAGATGGACATTTGAATAATATTTAGATAATAAAATATGTCATTCTAAAATCAGTCCTTCTTCGCTCTTGTAGTATACGTAGCAGCTTTATGCAATTACGTCCTTCCTGGCTTTGTATTTGCTGGCTCCAAGTAGGGCGAATTCCAAGGCTCTCTGTGCTGGTGTCTTTTCTGACATTCTTAGCACATGGCCAAACATGGACCATCCTTACTGGGCGACTTTTACAGACAGCGGCGACGTATTACATATCTTGTATAGTGCATCATTGGAAATTATGCTGTCTGGCAATCAGTGTATAGTGATGGGGCATAGGTATTTGCAGTAGCAGGCATCGAGCTTGTCTAGAGCTGCCTCTAAAGCTGCCCAGCTGTTACAGTTATACAGTACCAAGGACACGCTGGTTGCATTGTATAAACGTAGCCTTTTTATCAAGGGCATCTTTGATCTACGAATCCATAGCTTCCAGAAGGACTGGAAAGCTATGTTCCCCATGACGCAGCGTGCAGCAATGTCAGCAGTACTGCACATACATTTTGAGCAGCGGCCATTTTGAAATGGTATCATCTGAAATGTAGGCATAGCCAATGGAATTTTGTTCCTAGCTTGTATACGTTTAGAGATAAGAGGAAACTGTACCTGGAAGAGCGGCCATTTTGAAATCCAAGATGACCGCCATACGGGCATGTATTTCGGATGCCTCCGACCTTAAAATGATTGTCTAGTGATATTCTAGCATGTTAAGGTAACCAGGGTTTGTTTTGCAGCTCTGGGGGCGAGCCTCTGAATATACGTTCTGTCGGATGGAGTGACTGATGGGCTGAATGATTGCCTAGTGTCTATTAGACTATTTACTGGATAGACCGATGTTATTTTCTCTATTCTGAAGGTTGACTATAATTATTCCAGAGAGCGACAACAACGCAGTCTTAACTTTTACTTTGTTTTTCAAATTCAAATTCAATAACTTTACATAGCAACTTTATATATTCAAAATTCTACATAACTCTCTGCATTTACAAACTTACTCACTGACATGCTCCCCTAGCTCTCAACTTCTTCCCCTCTTAAAAATAATTCACACATATATAGCATACTAGTTTCCAGGCAAACAAACTTTCACCATTCAAACATGTCTGTTCAATAATTTGTAAAAACATGAATTTTCAGCAACATATTCAATTAAATACAATCCTTAATAATATCAGGCTTAAACCTCATGTAGCTACTTAACCATTGTAATGCTGAATTTACTGAATTAAATTATTATTGCAGGCAGACTGGTCTGCCAGCAATACAGATTCCATTTTAGAATTATAAATTGTTAATATCTGGGTTCAGCAGTATAATGGTTAAATCTCTATATTAAAAATATATCCACAGTATGAGGATTAACCCTTTCATTCCAATGCTGTACTAATTGTATTTACTTTTTATAGCATTCATACAAAGCAACTATTGAATATTTTTCAAATAATTTAACAGAAAATGTTTGCTGCCTCTGGCAGCAACAACCTTCAATTAAATCATTTCCCAAATGTTCAGCAGATTAAGTATAACATCATAAATTGCAATACATATATGTAGGCCGTAAGGCTCAAAGGGTTAATACTCTCTTGTGCCGGTTGTATGTTTCTTCAAACACAATGGGCCAATTAATGACTTAGTAGCTGGCTCTCTGTAGTAAGCCCAGCAGATTATTTAACAATTAAACAGTTCAATAATAACTGATAATACGTCCTTGTAATATGCTATTGTTTCTTGATGAGCTGCTTAGTGCCACTGACTTCAAACCAGTGTAGACTTTACACAATGTTTTGTTTTTGATAACATTATGATTTAAATTTAATATAAACAATGGCACAACGTCTCGGCCAACGAAGGAATCCAGTTGTAGCTATGCCCCACCCATTTCTAGCTAAGATCCACTCAAATTTTTGCCTGCGTTGTTATCAATCGTTCCCCGACCTGTCTGAACCTCAATTTCCAGAAAACTATACAGGTAAACGTTTGAATATTTTGAAACTAATTTGATTGGGAGCTGTTGTTGCCTATGGCACCACCACGTTTATTAAATAGTAAATACATACAATTCGTACATTCATGGCGTAATTGATTATGACGTCAAGATATGGGCCTATGTTTATAATCATATAATTAACCCTTTCATTCTGTAGTCGTCCTAACCGTTCTTTACAGTGGTCCTGTGAAATGTACATTTGCAGGCCAAGACAAGGCTATTTTTTAAATTTTACGCCTGCAAAGATTGGCTCTATACAGTAACAGCGACAGTCATTTTAATAGTTGATACTCTAGATTTAGCCATTAAAGGGTTAATTACGTGAAAATAAACAAGAAACGGAGAAAAAGAAACTGTGTGTAAACTAACTATTCTGAACAAGCTGACGCTTAGTTTATGTAACCGATGTTGTTAAAATACACGATGACTCGTCTGTTGTTAATTCTTGGTTTGGGGGTTACTAGAGGAGCGGGAGGAGGAAGGAAGGTGATCTGGAGTGTAATAAGTGAAGCATATGTATAATTTCATTAAAATATTTTAAGCTGTGACAATATTGACAGAAATCGTGGGTCTTTGCATTAAAAAGCTAATTTCACCCAAAATTTTCGACCTATGGTGGCGAATTCGTAAAAAAGTAATAGTGAGGCATATATGATGTTTCATTACGATATCTTAAGCGGCTCTATATGATATGCTGTTTACGAGATATTGTAGATAGATGGGCAGACGGACAGACAATGTGATTAATATAGGCGCAGTGCCCTAGTTAAAGTGACTGCTGAATTTCTGCAGACTACATATTCCATTGGCTTTAACTCTGGATATGCTAAATATTTTGAAAACAATTTGACTAAAAGTTGTTGGTGGATTAGCCACCAGCTACTTTCAGTTAAATTGTTTTCAAAATATTCAGAATA
>CM067361.1:45563657-45598657 GCA_034401795.1 Chaetoderma sp. LZ-2023a
GCATGGACACGTGTGTTCTCAGATTCTTTATTCATACTCAGGCAGTTTTACACAGCAAAACCAGCGTCTGTAGATTCAGACTCAGATTCTTTATTCATACTCAGGCCGATTTACACAGCAAAACCAGCGTCTGTAGATTCAGACTCGGATTCTTTATTCATACTCAGGCCGATTTACACAGCAAAACCAGCGTCTGTAGATTCAGACTCGGATTCTTTATTCATACTCAGGCCGTTTTACACAATAAAACCAGCGTCTGTAGATTCAGACTCAGATTCTTTATTCATACTCAGGCCGTTTTACACAATAAAACCAGCGTCTGTAGATTCAGACTCAGATTCTTTATTCATACTCAGGCCGCTTTACACAGCAAAACCAGCGTCTGTAGATTCAGACTCAGATTCTTTATTCATACTCAGGCCGTTTTACACAGCAAAACCAGCGTCTGTAGATTCAGACTCAGATTCTTTATTCATACTCAGGCCGCTTTACACAGCAAAACCAGCGTCTGTAGATTCAGACTCAGATTCTTTATTCATACTCAGGCCGTTTTACACAGCAAAACCAGCGTCTGTAGATTCAGACTCAGATTCTTTATTCATACTCAGGCCGTTTTACACAGCAAAACCAGCGTCTGTAGATTCAGACTCGGATTCTTTATTCATACTCAGGCCGATTTACACAGCAAAACCAGCGTCTGTAGATTCAGACTCGGATTCTTTATTCATACTCAGGCCGTTTTACACAGCAAAACCAGCGTCTGTAGATTCAGACTCAGATTCTTTATTCATACTCAGGCCGTTTTACACAGCAAAACCAGCGTCTGTAGATTCAGACTCAGATTCTTTATTCATACTCAGGCCGCTTTACACAGCAAAACCAGCGTCTGTAGATTCAGACTCAGATTCTTTATTCATACTCAGGCAGTTTTACACAGCAAAACCAGCGTCTGTAGATTCAGACTCAGATTCTTTATTCATACTCAGGCCGATTTACACAGCAAAACCAGCGTCTGTAGATTCAGACTCGGATTCTTTATTCATACTCAGGCCGTTTTACACAGCAAAACCAGCGTCTGTAGATTCAGACTCAGATTCTTTATTCATACTCAGGCAGTTTTACACAGCAAAACCAGCGTCTGTAGATTCAGACTCAGATTCTTTATTCATACTCAGGCCGATTTACACAGCAAAACCAGCGTCTGTAGATTCAGACTCAGATTCTTTATTCATACTCAGGCCGTTTTACACAATAAAACCAGCGTCTGTAGATTCAGACTCAGATTCTTTATTCATACTCAGGCAGTTTTACACAGCAAAACCAGCGTCTGTAGATTCAGACTCAGATTCTTTATTCATACTCAGGCCGATTTACACAGCAAAACCAGCGTCTGTAGATTCAGACTCAGATTCTTTATTCATACTCAGGCCGTTTTACACAGCAAAACCAGCGTCTGTAGATTCAGACTCAGATTCTTTATTCATACTCAGGCCGTTTTACACAGCAAAACCAGCGTCTGTAGATTCAGACTCGGATTCTTTATTCATACTCAGGCCGATTTACACAGCAAAACCAGCGTCTGTAGATTCAGACTCAGATTCTTTATTCATACTCAGGCCGTTTTACACAGCAAAACCAGCGTCTGTAGATTCAGACTCAGATTCTTTATTCATACTCAGGCAGTTTTACACAGCAAAACCAGCGTCTGTAGATTCAGACTCAGATTCTTTATTCATACTCAGGCCGTTTTACACAGCAAAACCAGCGTCTGTAGATTCAGACTCAGATTCTTTATTCATACTCAGGCCGTTTTACACAGCAAAACCAGCGTCTGTAGATTCAGACTCAGATTCTTTATTCATACTCAGGCCGTTTTACACAGCAAAACCAGCGTCTGTAGATTCAGACTCAGATTCTTTATTCATACTCAGGCAGTTTTACACAGCAAAACCAGCGTCTGTAGATTCAGACTCAGATTCTTTATTCATACTCAGGCCGATTTACACAGCAAAACCAGCGTCTGTAGATTCAGACTCAGATTCTTTATTCATACTCAGGCCGTTTTACACAGCAAAACCAGCGTCTGTAGATTCAGACTCAGATTCTTTATTCATACTCAGGCCGTTTTACACAGCAAAACCAGCGTCTGTAGATTCAGACTCAGATTCTTTATTCATACTCAGGCCGATTTACACAGCAAAACCAGCGTCTGTAGATTCAGACTCAGATTCTTTATTCATACTCAGGCCGTTTTACACAGCAAAACCAGCGTCTGTAGATTCAGACTCAGATTCTTTATTCATACTCAGGCAGTTTTACACAGCAAAACCAGCGTCTGTAGATTCAGACTCAGATTCTTTATTCATACTCAGGCCGTTTTACACAGCAAAACCAGCGTCTGTAGATTCAGACTCGGATTCTTTATTCATACTCAGGCCGTTTTACACAATAAAACCAGCGTCTGTAGATTCAGACTCAGATTCTTTATTCATACTCAGGCCGTTTTACACAGCAAAACCAGCGTCTGTAGATTCAGACTCAGATTCTTTATTCATACTCAGGCAGTTTTACACAGCAAAACCAGCGTCTGTAGATTCAGACTCAGATTCTTTATTCATACTCAGGCCGATTTACACAGCAAAACCAGCGTCTGTAGATTCAGACTCAGATTCTTTATTCATACTCAGGCCGATTTACACAGCAAAACCAGCGTCTGTAGATTCAGACTCAGATTCTTTATTCATACTCAGGCCGTTTTACACAGCAAAACCAGCGTCTGTAGATTCAGACTCAGATTCTTTATTCATACTCAGGCCGTTTTACACAGCAAAACCAGCGTCTGTAGATTCAGACTCAGATTCTTTATTCATACTCAGGCCGTTTTACACAGCAAAACCAGCGTCTGTAGATTCAGACTCGGATTCTTTATTCATACTCAGGCCGATTTACACAGCAAAACCAGCGTCTGTAGATTCAGACTCAGATTCTTTATTCATACTCAGGCCGTTTTACACAGCAAAACCAGCGTCTGTAGATTCAGACTCAGATTCTTTATTCATACTCAGGCAGTTTTACACAGCAAAACCAGCGTCTGTAGATTCAGACTCAGATTCTTTATTCATACTCAGGCCGATTTACACAGCAAAACCAGCGTCTGTAGATTCAGACTCAGATTCTTTATTCATACTCAGGCCGTTTTACACAGCAAAACCAGCGTCTGTAGATTCAGACTCAGATTCTTTATTCATACTCAGGCAGTTTTACACAGCAAAACCAGCGTCTGTAGATTCAGACTCAGATTCTTTATTCATACTCAGGCCGCTTTACACAGCAAAACCAGCGTCTGTAGATTCAGACTCAGATTCTTTATTCATACTCAGGCCGTTTTACACAATAAAACCAGCGTCTGTAGATTCAGACTCAGATTCTTTATTCATACTCAGGCCGTTTTACACAGCAAAACCAGCGTCTGTAGATTCAGACTCAGATTCTTTATTCATACTCAGGCAGTTTTACACAGCAAAACCAGCGTCTGTAGATTCAGACTCAGATTCTTTATTCATACTCAGGCCGATTTACACAGCAAAACCAGCGTCTGTAGATTCAGACTCAGATTCTTTATTCATACTCAGGCCGTTTTACACAGCAAAACCAGCGTCTGTAGATTCAGACTCAGATTCTTTATTCATACTCAGGCCGTTTTACACAGCAAAACCAGCGTCTGTAGATTCAGACTCGGATTCTTTATTCATACTCAGGCCGTTTTACACAGCAAAACCAGCGTCTGTAGATTCAGACTCAGATTCTTTATTCATACTCAGGCCGTTTTACACAGCAAAACCAGCGTCTGTAGATTCAGACTCAGATTCTTTATTCATACTCAGGCAGTTTTACACAGCAAAACCAGCGTCTGTAGATTCAGACTCAGATTCTTTATTCATACTCAGGCCGTTTTACACAGCAAAACCAGCGTCTGTAGATTCAGACTCAGATTCTTTATTCATACTCAGGCCGTTTTACACAATAAAACCAGCGTCTGTAGATTCAGACTCAGATTCTTTATTCATACTCAGGCCGTTTTACACAGCAAAACCAGCGTCTGTAGATTCAGACTCAGATTCTTTATTCATACTCAGGCAGTTTTACACAGCAAAACCAGCGTCTGTAGATTCAGACTCAGATTCTTTATTCATACTCAGGCCGATTTACACAGCAAAACCAGCGTCTGTAGATTCAGACTCAGATTCTTTATTCATACTCAGGCCGTTTTACACAATAAAACCAGCGTCTGTAGATTCAGACTCAGATTCTTTATTCATACTCAGGCCGTTTTACACAGCAAAACCAGCGTCTGTAGATTCAGACTCAGATTCTTTATTCATACTCAGGCCGCTTTACACAGCAAAACCAGCGTCTGTAGATTCAGACTCAGATTCTTTATTCATACTCAGGCAGTTTTACACAGCAAAACCAGCGTCTGTAGATTCAGACTCAGATTCTTTATTCATACTCAGGCCGATTTACACAGCAAAACCAGCGTCTGTAGATTCAGACTCGGATTCTTTATTCATACTCAGGCCGATTTACACAGCAAAACCAGCGTCTGTAGATTCAGACTCAGATTCTTTATTCATACTCAGGCCGTTTTACACAATAAAACCAGCGTCTGTAGATTCAGACTCAGATTCTTTATTCATACTCAGGCAGTTTTACACAGCAAAACCAGCGTCTGTAGATTCAGACTCAGATTCTTTATTCATACTCAGGCCGTTTTACACAGCAAAACCAGCGTCTGTAGATTCAGACTCGGATTCTTTATTCATACTCAGGCCGTTTTACACAGCAAAACCAGCGTCTGTAGATTCAGACTCAGATTCTTTATTCATACTCAGGCCGTTTTACACAGCAAAACCAGCGTCTGTAGATTCAGACTCAGATTCTTTATTCATACTCAGGCCGATTTACACAGCAAAACCAGCGTCTGTAGATTCAGACTCGGATTCTTTATTCATACTCAGGCCGATTTACACAGCAAAACCAGCGTCTGTAGATTCAGACTCAGATTCTTTATTCATACTCAGGCCGATTTACACAGCAAAACCAGCGTCTGTAGATTCAGACTCAGATTCTTTATTCATACTCAGGCTGCTTTACACAGCAAAACCAGCGTCTGTAGATTCAGACTCAGATTCTTTATTCATACTCAGGCCGTTTTACACAGCAAAACCAGCGTCTGTAGATTCAGACTCAGATTCTTTATTCATACTCAGGCCGTTTTACACAATAAAACCAGCGTCTGTAGATTCAGACTCAGATTCTTTATTCATACTCAGGCAGTTTTACACAGCAAAACCAGCGTCTGTAGATTCAGACTCAGATTCTTTATTCATACTCAGGCCGCTTTACACAGCAAAACCAGCGTCTGTAGATTCAGACTCAGATTCTTTATTCATACTCAGGCCGTTTTACACAGCAAAACCAGCGTCTGTAGATTCAGACTCAGATTCTTTATTCATACTCAGGCCGTTTTACACAGCAAAACCAGCGTCTGTAGATTCAGACTCGGATTCTTTATTCATACTCAGGCCGTTTTACACAGCAAAACCAGCGTCTGTAGATTCAGACTCAGATTCTTTATTCATACTCAGGCCGATTTACACAGCAAAACCAGCGTCTGTAGATTCAGACTCAGATTCTTTATTCATACTCAGGCCGATTTACACAGCAAAACCAGCGTCTGTAGATTCAGACTCGGATTCTTTATTCATACTCAGGCCGATTTACACAGCAAAACCAGCGTCTGTAGATTCAGACTCAGATTCTTTATTCATACTCAGGCAGTTTTACACAGCAAAACCAGCGTCTGTAGATTCAGACTCAGATTCTTTATTCATACTCAGGCCGTTTTACACAGCAAAACCAGCGTCTGTAGATTCAGACTCAGATTCTTTATTCATACTCAGGCCGTTTTACACAATAAAACCAGCGTCTGTAGATTCAGACTCAGATTCTTTATTCATACTCAGGCCGTTTTACACAGCAAAACCAGCGTCTGTAGATTCAGACTCAGATTCTTTATTCATACTCAGGCAGTTTTACACAGCAAAACCAGCGTCTGTAGATTCAGACTCAGATTCTTTATTCATACTCAGGCCGATTTACACAGCAAAACCAGCGTCTGTAGATTCAGACTCAGATTCTTTATTCATACTCAGGCCGTTTTACACAGCAAAACCAGCGTCTGTAGATTCAGACTCAGATTCTTTATTCATACTCAGGCCGTTTTACACAGCAAAACCAGCGTCTGTAGATTCAGACTCAGATTCTTTATTCATACTCAGGCCGTTTTACACAGCAAAACCAGCGTCTGTAGATTCAGACTCAGATTCTTTATTCATACTCAGGCCGTTTTACACAGCAAAACCAGCGTCTGTAGATTCAGACTCAGATTCTTTATTCATACTCAGGCAGTTTTACACAGCAAAACCAGCGTCTGTAGATTCAGACTCAGATTCTTTATTCATACTCAGGCCGTTTTACACAGCAAAACCAGCGTCTGTAGATTCAGACTCGGATTCTTTATTCATACTCAGGCCGTTTTACACAATAAAACCAGCGTCTGTAGATTCAGACTCAGATTCTTTATTCATACTCAGGCCGTTTTACACAGCAAAACCAGCGTCTGTAGATTCAGACTCAGATTCTTTATTCATACTCAGGCAGTTTTACACAGCAAAACCAGCGTCTGTAGATTCAGACTCAGATTCTTTATTCATACTCAGGCCGATTTACACAGCAAAACCAGCGTCTGTAGATTCAGACTCAGATTCTTTATTCATACTCAGGCCGTTTTACACAATAAAACCAGCGTCTGTAGATTCAGACTCAGATTCTTTATTCATACTCAGGCCGTTTTACACAGCAAAACCAGCGTCTGTAGATTCAGACTCAGATTCTTTATTCATACTCAGGCCGCTTTACACAGCAAAACCAGCGTCTGTAGATTCAGACTCAGATTCTTTATTCATACTCAGGCCGTTTTACACAGCAAAACCAGCGTCTGTAGATTCAGACTCAGATTCTTTATTCATACTCAGGCCGATTTACACAGCAAAACCAGCGTCTGTAGATTCAGACTCGGATTCTTTATTCATACTCAGGCCGATTTACACAGCAAAACCAGCGTCTGTAGATTCAGACTCAGATTCTTTATTCATACTCAGGCCGTTTTACACAATAAAACCAGCGTCTGTAGATTCAGACTCAGATTCTTTATTCATACTCAGGCCGTTTTACACAATAAAACCAGCGTCTGTAGATTCAGACTCAGATTCTTTATTCATACTCAGGCCGATTTACACAGCAAAACCAGCGTCTGTAGATTCAGACTCGGATTCTTTATTCATACTCAGGCCGATTTACACAGCAAAACCAGCGTCTGTAGATTCAGACTCAGATTCTTTATTCATACTCAGGCCGTTTTACACAATAAAACCAGCGTCTGTAGATTCAGACTCAGATTCTTTATTCATACTCAGGCAGTTTTACACAGCAAAACCAGCGTCTGTAGATTCAGACTCAGATTCTTTATTCATACTCAGGCCGATTTACACAGCAAAACCAGCGTCTGTAGATTCAGACTCGGATTCTTTATTCATACTCAGGCCGATTTACACAGCAAAACCAGCGTCTGTAGATTCAGACTCAGATTCTTTATTCATACTCAGGCAGTTTTACACAGCAAAACCAGCGTCTGTAGATTCAGACTCAGATTCTTTATTCATACTCAGGCCGCTTTACACAGCAAAACCAGCGTCTGTAGATTCAGACTCAGATTCTTTATTCATACTCAGGCCGTTTTACACAATAAAACCAGCGTCTGTAGATTCAGACTCAGATTCTTTATTCATACTCAGGCCGTTTTACACAGCAAAACCAGCGTCTGTAGATTCAGACTCAGATTCTTTATTCATACTCAGGCAGTTTTACACAGCAAAACCAGCGTCTGTAGATTCAGACTCAGATTCTTTATTCATACTCAGGCCGATTTACACAGCAAAACCAGCGTCTGTAGATTCAGACTCAGATTCTTTATTCATACTCAGGCCGTTTTACACAGCAAAACCAGCGTCTGTAGATTCAGACTCAGATTCTTTATTCATACTCAGGCCGTTTTACACAGCAAAACCAGCGTCTGTAGATTCAGACTCGGATTCTTTATTCATACTCAGGCCGTTTTACACAGCAAAACCAGCGTCTGTAGATTCAGACTCAGATTCTTTATTCATACTCAGGCCGCTTTACACAGCAAAACCAGCGTCTGTAGATTCAGACTCAGATTCTTTATTCATACTCAGGCCGTTTTACACAGCAAAACCAGCGTCTGTAGATTCAGACTCAGATTCTTTATTCATACTCAGGCCGTTTTACACAGCAAAACCAGCGTCTGTAGATTCAGACTCGGATTCTTTATTCATACTCAGGCCGTTTTACACAATAAAACCAGCGTCTGTAGATTCAGACTCAGATTCTTTATTCATACTCAGGCCGTTTTACACAGCAAAACCAGCGTCTGTAGATTCAGACTCAGATTCTTTATTCATACTCAGGCAGTTTTACACAGCAAAACCAGCGTCTGTAGATTCAGACTCGGATTCTTTATTCATACTCAGGCCGATTTACACAGCAAAACCAGCGTCTGTAGATTCAGACTCAGATTCTTTATTCATACTCAGGCCGTTTTACACAATAAAACCAGCGTCTGTAGATTCAGACTCAGATTCTTTATTCATACTCAGGCCGTTTTACACAATAAAACCAGCGTCTGTAGATTCAGACTCAGATTCTTTATTCATACTCAGGCCGTTTTACACAGCAAAACCAGCGTCTGTAGATTCAGACTCAGATTCTTTATTCATACTCAGGCAGTTTTACACAGCAAAACCAGCGTCTGTAGATTCAGACTCAGATTCTTTATTCATACTCAGGCCGATTTACACAGCAAAACCAGCGTCTGTAGATTCAGACTCAGATTCTTTATTCATACTCAGGCCGATTTACACAGCAAAACCAGCGTCTGTAGATTCAGACTCAGATTCTTTATTCATACTCAGGCCGTTTTACACAATAAAACCAGCGTCTGTAGATTCAGACTCAGATTCTTTATTCATACTCAGGCAGTTTTACACAGCAAAACCAGCGTCTGTAGATTCAGACTCAGATTCTTTATTCATACTCAGGCCGATTTACACAGCAAAACCAGCGTCTGTAGATTCAGACTCAGATTCTTTATTCATACTCAGGCCGATTTACACAGCAAAACCAGCGTCTGTAGATTCAGACTCAGATTCTTTATTCATACTCAGGCAGTTTTACACAGCAAAACCAGCGTCTGTAGATTCAGACTCAGATTCTTTATTCATACTCAGGCCGATTTACACAGCAAAACCAGCGTCTGTAGATTCAGACTCAGATTCTTTATTCATACTCAGGCCGATTTACACAGCAAAACCAGCGTCTGTAGATTCAGACTCAGATTCTTTATTCATACTCAGGCCGATTTACACAGCAAAACCAGCGTCTGTAGATTCAGACTCAGATTCTTTATTCATACTCAGGCTGCTTTACACAGCAAAACCAGCGTCTGTAGATTCAGACTCAGATTCTTTATTCATACTCAGGCCGTTTTACACAATAAAACCAGCGTCTGTAGATTCAGACTCAGATTCTTTATTCATACTCAGGCCGTTTTACACAGCAAAACCAGCGTCTGTAGATTCAGACTCAGATTCTTTATTCATACTCAGGCAGTTTTACACAGCAAAACCAGCGTCTGTAGATTCAGACTCAGATTCTTTATTCATACTCAGGCCGCTTTACACAGCAAAACCAGCGTCTGTAGATTCAGACTCAGATTCTTTATTCATACTCAGGCCGTTTTACACAGCAAAACCAGCGTCTGTAGATTCAGACTCAGATTCTTTATTCATACTCAGGCCGTTTTACACAGCAAAACCAGCGTCTGTAGATTCAGACTCGGATTCTTTATTCATACTCAGGCCGTTTTACACAGCAAAACCAGCGTCTGTAGATTCAGACTCAGATTCTTTATTCATACTCAGGCCGTTTTACACAGCAAAACCAGCGTCTGTAGATTCAGACTCAGATTCTTTATTCATACTCAGGCCGATTTACACAGCAAAACCAGCGTCTGTAGATTCAGACTCGGATTCTTTATTCATACTCAGGCCGATTTACACAGCAAAACCAGCGTCTGTAGATTCAGACTCAGATTCTTTATTCATACTCAGGCAGTTTTACACAGCAAAACCAGCGTCTGTAGATTCAGACTCAGATTCTTTATTCATACTCAGGCCGTTTTACACAGCAAAACCAGCGTCTGTAGATTCAGACTCAGATTCTTTATTCATACTCAGGCCGTTTTACACAGCAAAACCAGCGTCTGTAGATTCAGACTCAGATTCTTTATTCATACTCAGGCCGTTTTACACAGCAAAACCAGCGTCTGTAGATTCAGACTCAGATTCTTTATTCATACTCAGGCAGTTTTACACAGCAAAACCAGCGTCTGTAGATTCAGACTCAGATTCTTTATTCATACTCAGGCCGTTTTACACAATAAAACCAGCGTCTGTAGATTCAGACTCAGATTCTTTATTCATACTCAGGCCGTTTTACACAATAAAACCAGCGTCTGTAGATTCAGACTCAGATTCTTTATTCATACTCAGGCAGTTTTACACAGCAAAACCAGCGTCTGTAGATTCAGACTCAGATTCTTTATTCATACTCAGGCCGCTTTACACAGCAAAACCAGCGTCTGTAGATTCAGACTCAGATTCTTTATTCATACTCAGGCCGTTTTACACAGCAAAACCAGCGTCTGTAGATTCAGACTCAGATTCTTTATTCATACTCAGGCCGTTTTACACAGCAAAACCAGCGTCTGTAGATTCAGACTCAGATTCTTTATTCATACTCAGGCCGTTTTACACAGCAAAACCAGCGTCTGTAGATTCAGACTCAGATTCTTTATTCATACTCAGGCCGTTTTACACAGCAAAACCAGCGTCTGTAGATTCAGACTCAGATTCTTTATTCATACTCAGGCCGATTTACACAGCAAAACCAGCGTCTGTAGATTCAGACTCGGATTCTTTATTCATACTCAGGCCGTTTTACACAGCAAAACCAGCGTCTGTAGATTCAGACTCAGATTCTTTATTCATACTCAGGCAGTTTTACACAGCAAAACCAGCGTCTGTAGATTCAGACTCAGATTCTTTATTCATACTCAGGCCGTTTTACACAGCAAAACCAGCGTCTGTAGATTCAGACTCAGATTCTTTATTCATACTCAGGCCGTTTTACACAATAAAACCAGCGTCTGTAGATTCAGACTCAGATTCTTTATTCATACTCAGGCCGTTTTACACAGCAAAACCAGCGTCTGTAGATTCAGACTCAGATTCTTTATTCATACTCAGGCAGTTTTACACAGCAAAACCAGCGTCTGTAGATTCAGACTCAGATTCTTTATTCATACTCAGGCCGATTTACACAGCAAAACCAGCGTCTGTAGATTCAGACTCAGATTCTTTATTCATACTCAGGCTGCTTTACACAGCAAAACCAGCGTCTGTAGATTCAGACTCAGATTCTTTATTCATACTCAGGCCGTTTTACACAATAAAACCAGCGTCTGTAGATTCAGACTCAGATTCTTTATTCATACTCAGGCCGTTTTACACAGCAAAACCAGCGTCTGTAGATTCAGACTCAGATTCTTTATTCATACTCAGGCCGCTTTACACAGCAAAACCAGCGTCTGTAGATTCAGACTCAGATTCTTTATTCATACTCAGGCCGTTTTACACAGCAAAACCAGCGTCTGTAGATTCAGACTCAGATTCTTTATTCATACTCAGGCCGTTTTACACAGCAAAACCAGCGTCTGTAGATTCAGACTCGGATTCTTTATTCATACTCAGGCCGTTTTACACAGCAAAACCAGCGTCTGTAGATTCAGACTCAGATTCTTTATTCATACTCAGGCCGTTTTACACAGCAAAACCAGCGTCTGTAGATTCAGACTCAGATTCTTTATTCATACTCAGGCAGTTTTACACAGCAAAACCAGCGTCTGTAGATTCAGACTCAGATTCTTTATTCATACTCAGGCCGATTTACACAGCAAAACCAGCGTCTGTAGATTCAGACTCAGATTCTTTATTCATACTCAGGCCGTTTTACACAATAAAACCAGCGTCTGTAGATTCAGACTCAGATTCTTTATTCATACTCAGGCCGTTTTACACAATAAAACCAGCGTCTGTAGATTCAGACTCAGATTCTTTATTCATACTCAGGCCGCTTTACACAGCAAAACCAGCGTCTGTAGATTCAGACTCAGATTCTTTATTCATACTCAGGCAGTTTTACACAGCAAAACCAGCGTCTGTAGATTCAGACTCAGATTCTTTATTCATACTCAGGCCGATTTACACAGCAAAACCAGCGTCTGTAGATTCAGACTCAGATTCTTTATTCATACTCAGGCCGATTTACACAGCAAAACCAGCGTCTGTAGATTCAGACTCGGATTCTTTATTCATACTCAGGCAGTTTTACACAGCAAAACCAGCGTCTGTAGATTCAGACTCGGATTCTTTATTCATACTCAGGCCGTTTTACACAATAAAACCAGCGTCTGTAGATTCAGACTCAGATTCTTTATTCATACTCAGGCCGTTTTACACAGCAAAACCAGCGTCTGTAGATTCAGACTCAGATTCTTTATTCATACTCAGGCCGATTTACACAGCAAAACCAGCGTCTGTAGATTCAGACTCGGATTCTTTATTCATACTCAGGCCGATTTACACAGCAAAACCAGCGTCTGTAGATTCAGACTCAGATTCTTTATTCATACTCAGGCAGTTTTACACAGCAAAACCAGCGTCTGTAGATTCAGACTCAGATTCTTTATTCATACTCAGGCCGATTTACACAGCAAAACCAGCGTCTGTAGATTCAGACTCGGATTCTTTATTCATACTCAGGCCGATTTACACAGCAAAACCAGCGTCTGTAGATTCAGACTCAGATTCTTTATTCATACTCAGGCCGATTTACACAGCAAAACCAGCGTCTGTAGATTCAGACTCAGATTCTTTATTCATACTCAGGCTGCTTTACACAGCAAAACCAGCGTCTGTAGATTCAGACTCAGATTCTTTATTCATACTCAGGCCGTTTTACACAATAAAACCAGCGTCTGTAGATTCAGACTCAGATTCTTTATTCATACTCAGGCCGTTTTACACAATAAAACCAGCGTCTGTAGATTCAGACTCAGATTCTTTATTCATACTCAGGCAGTTTTACACAGCAAAACCAGCGTCTGTAGATTCAGACTCAGATTCTTTATTCATACTCAGGCCGCTTTACACAGCAAAACCAGCGTCTGTAGATTCAGACTCAGATTCTTTATTCATACTCAGGCCGTTTTACACAATAAAACCAGCGTCTGTAGATTCAGACTCAGATTCTTTATTCATACTCAGGCCGTTTTACACAGCAAAACCAGCGTCTGTAGATTCAGACTCGGATTCTTTATTCATACTCAGGCTGTTTACACAGCAAAACCAGCGTCTGTAGATTCAGACTCAGATTCTTTATTCATACTCAGGCCCGATTTACACAGCAAAACCAGCGTCTGTAGATTCAGACTCAGATTCTTTATTCATACTCAGGCCGTTTTACACAGCAAAACCAGCGTCTGTAGATTCAGACTCAGATTCTTTATTCATACTCTGGTCGTTTTACACAATAAAACCAGCGTCTGTAGATTCAGACTCAGATTCTTTATTCATACTCAGGCCGTTTTACACAGCAAACCCAACGTCTGTAGTGATCTTGAAGAATGTCCGTTTGAAGAGCAAGTGAAAATTATTCTAAAAAAATTAACCAATGGATTTGACTGGATCGATAAGTGAGCCAATCATTCTTGCCATGGTAATTTTTCAAAAATACCCTTCGCTTGACCTGCAAATGGACATTCAATAAGCAAATATGTGGAAATTCTGAAGAAATTTAGCAGTTAAAGGGTTACTCGTTGCCAGGCTATGGACTAGTATCAAAGAATATAAATGCCATGTGTAATCATAGTAGCTTATTTAATAATTTGTTTTAATTATCTTATTTTCACCACGATTATACCCGGTTAACCCCAATTGTCTCAAACCCTTGAATCCTCAAGTTGGTCAAAAACCGACCTCTGTAGTGATCTTCAGAAATGTCCATTTGCAGACTAAGAGAAGAGCATTCTTAACAGATTTACCACTGAAATGACACTCCAGTGGTAAATTTGCAAAAATATGCTTCTCTCAGACGACAGATAGAGACTCGCTATGAAAAAAACTGGATTTTCTGGACCATTTTCATGGCCAAACCGACCAAAAAACCCCAGCATCTGCAGTGCTCTTGAGTAATGTCTATTTACATGATAACAGAAAATTATTTTTGTAATTTTCTGTAAAAGTCTTGACCATTAAAGGTTTTCTAGTTCAATTGTGTTTAAAATATTCAGCACTATGTGTTGACTAATGCGCATTTCCAGTTTTAGCTATGCCCCGCTCATCCCTAGCTAAGCTCCACCCACACCTCGCTTATCTTGCGATCAATCGATCACTGAACTCCCTGACTATCAGTTTGCAGAAAACTACACAGCTGGACGCTGTTGATGCCTATGGCAGCAAACGCTTAGTTCTTATTTACGTCATTCACGACTTCAATTCAATTTTTAAATTCAAATAACTCTTATTTGCTTATTTCTAGTATTACGTACAAAATGCATATAGGTGGCCCATCAACGGCAGAGCCTATGAGCTGACGGGACCCTTACATATAACACTCATACATGACATAACATTACAAACAATGAATACATTGGAGATATTATAGACAGTTACAAACAGTTATCTGTTCTGCTTGATAGTCTTAATCCTAGTGATAGACAGTATATATATATATATATATATATATATATATATATATATATATATATATATATATATATATATATAAATATATATATATATAATGCCTGCAAACCTAAGTGCTTATAATTCAATGATGTAGGGCATGGACATTTAGAGAGAGAGAGAGAGAGAGAGGGGGTGGGGGTGGGGGGGGGTGTTCATCGTGTTAATTAGTTTATTATTATTATTATTATTATTATTATTATTATTATTATTATTTATAATAACAATAGCAACATTATTATTATTATTATTAGTAGTAGAGTAGTAGTAGTAGTAGTAGTAGTAGTAGTAGTAGTAGTAGTAGTAGTAGTAGTAGTAGTAGTAGTAGTAGTATAGCATAGTAGTAGTAGTAGTAGTAGTAGTAGTAGTAGTAGCAGCAGCAGCAGCAGCAGCAGCAGCAGCAGCAGCAGTAGGAGCAGTAGTAGTAGTAGTAGTAGTAGTAGTAGTAGCAGCAGCAGCAGCAGCAGCAGCAGTAGTAGTAGTAGTAGTATAGCATAGTAGTAGTAGTAGTAGTAGTAGTAGTAGTAGTAGTAGTAGTAGTAGTAGTAGTAGTAGTAGTAGTAGTAGTAGTAGTACTAGTAGTAGTAGTAGTAGTAGTAGTAGTAGTAGTAGTAGTAGTAGTAGTAGTAGTACAGAAAAGCAATAGTTCATGTGTTGGATATGCAGCTTAAGCAGAGCAGGATTAAAATTACGTGAAACTGAGCTCTTTATTTATTTTCAAATCTGAGGTAGAAAAGTGTTTACATTAACCCGAGGCCAAGAATCATGCCTAGCACATATAATCAGGTCAGGCGGATGACTGGCATGTAACAGAATTATTGGTCACGTTGCTAAAATACCCGTAATCTATTATTATTTTAGGCAGATTTACCAGATCTCATGGCCTGTGCCATTATTATTATTATTATTATTATTATTATTATTATTATTATAACGACAATAATGTTGTTATGATGACTAGTCTAATTAGACTAATCCTACTGTCTATAGTATTTAACAGCCATGGTGGTGACCCTGGTATTCCAACTCTGGTAATTCTAGATTTTTTATGAATGCCCAGGAATATGATAGCATAGTCATTGTGGTTGCTCTAATAATTTTGTATTATCGTGTTTTTAATGTTTCTTTGTAGGATGTTTTGGTCATTATTTGTGTGCGTGTTTCTTCGTCAGTGTGGTTCCAGAGTTTTTATGACGTGTGTTGATGTTTTGTTTTTGGATGTTTCTGTGTGACAGTATTGTGTATGTAAGTTATGTTTGGCTCTAGTGTTGTAAGAGTGTATTTCCGTGTTGTGTGTAAAGAGATCTGAGAGACGGGCTAGCAAATTACCGTTATGGAAGCCTCTTAGGATGGAAAAAAGTTGCAGTTTGCCAATGTCTTTAAGTTGTATTAGTTTCTCGGCTTTGAAAATGTGGGGTGGCCCTTTGCTGCTTGAGAGGATAACTTAATGGCTTTCTTTTGCAGTGATTCTAACTTTGTTAGTTTTGTTTGATGTGCATTCGTCCAAATAGTATTACAGTATCTGATATGTGGTAGTAGTAGTGTGCTATAGAGGGTTTTTATTAAATTAATTGGTAGGTAGGACTTAAGTCTACACATGATACCAATGTTCTTTGCTATCTTGGATGTAATAGTTCCTATGTGCTTCTCCCATGTGAGATGCTTGTCTAAATACACACCTAAAAACCTAGCAGATTGGGCCTCATGTATCTCTTGGTTATCTACATAAATCTTTGGGAGAGCAAAATTTTTTGCATTAGTAAATAATATGTAATTAGTTTTTGAGACGTTTAGTGATATTTTGTTAACTATAAACCAATGAATTACATTTTCCATTTCATAATTTACATTTTTGTATAAAGTCTCTTTGCTCTTATGGCTGCAAAATGCATTGGTATCATTTGCAAACAGTATCAAGGACAGATGGTGACAGATTTTGAGAAGGTCATTCATGTATAATAAAAACAGCAAAGGGCCAAGAATTGATCATTGTGGAACACCGCTTACTAGGTTGCCACTCCCAGATAAGACTCCATTGTATTGCACGCGTTGCACTCTGTTAGTTAAATAACTCTGAAGCCAGTTTAGTGCAATGCCTCTTATTCCATAGAATGTTTAATTTGTAAGTAGAATTTCGTGATCGATTATATAAAGGCTTGTGAGAGGTCTAGAAGTATACCCAATGTGCGTTCTTTGTTTTCAGGAGATGTCGAAATCTTTTCCATCATATCCACAAGTGCCAGCATGGTTGAATGCTTTTCTCTGAAGCCATATTGGGATTGATAAATTATTGAATTTTTGTTTAGATATTTTGTCAGCCTATTATAATAGAGTCTTTCTAGGAGTTTTGAGAAAAGGGGGAGTACTGAGACTGGCCGGTAGTTAGTAAAATCTGATGAGTCCTTTGTCTTGTATATGGGTGTCACACATGCTGCTTTTAGTCGTGATGGGAACACACCCTGTGCTAGTGAGAGATTGCAAATGTGATCAAGTGGAGCTAGGATATGTGAGATGCAGGGCTTGAAAACACTCCATTTAAAATGATCAATTCCAGCACTTTTGTTAGTGTTAATTTTCATGAGAATTCTGAATATCTCCTCTGTATCCATAGGACATACACACATTGTGGGCTGATAGCTGCCAGTTAGATAGTTTTGTATGCTTTTATCTGAACTAGTTTGAATTTTCTGTGATTGATTTGGTCCAATGTTAATAAAATATTATTGTTATTGGCAATTTCGTGACCATCAGTTATGATCTTATTTTTGTAAACAAATCGTGTTGATTCTGCTTTCTTGTTTTGTTTGTTAATCAGTGTCTTTATGAGTCTCCAGGTTTCCTTTATATCGTTTTTCTGTTCACTAAATTTATTCTGGAAATAATTTATTTTTGCCCTTCTTATTATTTGGTTTAATTTGTTTCTGTACTTTTTAAACTGTGTTTCGTTATAGTTTGTTGGAGTTTTAATGAAATTTAGAAACAATTTGTTCTTTTTGTGACAGGTAGCGATCAGTCTCCCTCGTAATCCAAGATTTAGTAAGGTTTCTTTTAAATTTTTGACTACTTTTAGTGGGAAGCTTTGTTCATAGATTTCAGTGCAGATAAGATGGAATGTGTTTTAGGCATCATCACATGATTGGTGTTCAGTTATTCTATTCCAGTCAACCAGAGAACTTTTGTTTTTGAAGTTTTCCTTATTTTCAGTACAGAAGCCCCTACAGGTTGTTTTTTTCTTTTTCAAAAGATTTCTGTCTAGCTTGCACCTTTTCCATATAATAGATAGGTAAGTGGTCTGAAATATCAGTTACAAAAATGCCTAGGTGATTCTTACCTTCAGCAGGACTATTTGTTAAGATATTATCGATGATGGAAGCCGTGAATTCAGTGATTCTTGTTGGTTTCACATCGGTATTGCATCATTCCCACATATTCTGGAAAAACATATATACATACACACGCACGCACGCACGCACGCACGCACGCACGCACGCACGCACGCACGCACGCACTCACGCACGCACGCACGCACGCACGCACGCACGCACGCACGCACTCACGCACGCACACACTTCACATCGGTATTGCATCATTCCCACATATTCCGAAAAAATACATATATATGTATTTTTTCAGAATATGTGGGAATGATGCAATACCGATGTGAAGGCTTTTATTAGACCAGATCGAACAAATGAAAGTAGAAGGTATTTTGAAAATTGTTGCAATGTGCAGTGATGTTTACTGTCCTAATGAAACGCTTCATATTATGTATGCATATAGACATACTTACATATACATCCACAGACAGTCCCATATGAATCGTCAGTGTGTCAGTATATCAGACATGTGAAAGCTGGTCGGCCAAACCTTGACTTTATAGTCTTGGCGTGGTGGTCCAGAGGAAAGATGTCTGGTTTGCTGATGCTATGCGGTGTTGCAGAATGGCGGTTCGATCCCCTGACCGAGAGATGGTGATCAACAAATTAAACTAATGGGTGCATGACTGTCGGCTAAGTTAGCACATAGAAATTGAAGCCGCGCGTTGCCAGTGCGTCAATAAAATATAAATACATACATATATACACACATACATATATACACACACACACACACACACACACACACACACACACACACACACACACACACACACACACACACACACACACACACACACACACACACACAGACACACACACACACACACACACACACACACACACACACACACACACACACACACACACACACACACATATATATATATACAAAATATTATATATGAGGGCACAATAGTAATCAACAGGAGGTGATTATGGCGCTATCCTACACGTCACGTAGTTGATTATGACGCCATATGATTGGTGGATAAACTGGAAAGCCCCATTGACTATGACTTATACTATGGTTTCTTAATTTGCACAGTGCTCTGCCAATGGTCCTGTGATGCCAGTCTACGTTTGTAGAACTGTTCATCTAAATCTGACAATTGTATTCTACTAAACAGTAATTCTTCAATGCAATCATAAGCCACGCTGTCCATCGAGGGGTCAAATTTGTTAGCTATTAGTTCTGGTCTTTTGAGAAGCCATGGAAGATCGCCTGCTCCAAACACGCATACTCCATGAGTGTACTTTCCGTGACACTTTCCTGAATTCCAGTCAGCGATACGTGGTAGGTACCACGAATCGGTATCTCTGTCTGAAACAGGAAGCAGTACAGCAGTTAGAAGCCCTTTTTATTAAACATATTTTATTGTAACATCTGTACCATTGGATTGGGCTACCTGATAAATTCTCTGTCATGGCAATGGACCTTTCCATTTTTAGCTATGCCCCACCCATCACTAGCCAAGTTCCACCCACACATCACCGTGTTGGGATTGATCGATCCCCGAATAGCCTAGCCATGAATTTCCTGAAAACTATACAGGGAAGCTGTTGAATATTTTGTAACTAATTTGACTGGGTGCTGTTGCTGCCTACAGCGCTCAGTCAAATTAGTTTCAAAATATTCAACAGAATATTTATTAAATAGTAAAAGCAAATAATTTGTACAACAATGCATAGACCGTCTATCAACTAATTTTATCCCGCTCCATACAGAATTATTAAACTGACGTCAGCATGAGAGAGAGAGAGAGAGAGAGAGAGAGAGAGAGAGAGATGGAGAGAGGGAGGGAGGGGTGGAGGAGGCAGGGAGGGAGAGAGGGATGTGGTGGGGGAGAGAGAAACCTCACATTTACCACACCAGTCAATAATGTGATCATACTCTTCACATACTTAGAAGCTATCGCGGTACCTTAGCTCACCTGGCATATGAATCCCAGATTAAATCCACGTTTATTCGACCAGTATTGGTCTAGCTAGTACCGTCCCAGTAACCCGTTTCGCAGATGACCGATTTTAACCACGTGACTCGTGCGAACTTTCGAAGCGCATTGTATTGTGTGAGCGTTTGAGGGCAGTGTGTATTAAAATGACGTCGGCCAGTAACGTCTCTTGTAGTAATGGCTATATCGTCTTTCTCTCCCCCTATGAATGAATAGGGGAGAGATTCCACGACACGTATTTTAAAGCGAATACAATTATATTCAGATACTTAACTAAAATATACACGGGCCCTACTCATATATTAGATACAAATAAACTGAAATAAACTGAAAATGAACGCTAAATACGCATTCCTGGGGAGAGACTGACGAACAGTATTAGCCGCCGACGATCTTTCAGGGCTGACATTATTGCCAGATTTTTTAATATAATTGTCGAGTTTGCTTCATAAAACATGCATCTTAAATGCATTATTTATTTAAAATTAAATTATTAAAAACTATATTTTAATTATGCAGCTTTTTTCGTCATGGCGCGTAAAGCGGATTTCCTAAATAGATTGACGAACAGTATATAGGACAGGATTAGTCTACAATCTTAAAAGCATAAGCGCCGTGAAAAGGGTTTCTTTTGGGGGGTCCTAAGCAGAAAAAAGGGGCTTGGAATAATTTTGGGGGAAAATTTGACATTTAAGCAAATTTATGGGGGGTGGAGATAGACGAACAGTATACGCACGACGGCGCTATCAAACGTGTGTATTATTGCCTGATTTTTCAATGAATTGCACATATTATAGGGGTGGTGGGGGAGGGGGTAGGGGTAGGGGCGCGTTCTCCAGCCAATTTCAAATAAATTATTTAAAAAACGATCTTAAATCACCTGAAATGATTGATTTTTAAACATCAAATAGCTAGAGGATGTCTTAGGAAGACTTGAGCCAAGAATGACGAAATTTCGACAATTATTTATTCATATATTGCCATAGATAGTTAATAAATAATAATGTGTGTTTGGGTGTGGTGTTGTTGCTAGGGGGGGGGTAGAATAATCAAGCTTTCAGGAATGACTGTTCTGATGGGTCATACTATAATCCTGTGATGTGTAGGTGTCTGTTTTTGTAAATAATATATAGCCTCCTCGTGATTACATGGGCTACGTGAAGTGAGGACTTCTTGAAGTGGTTGACTAAGTATATGCTCATCATCATTGACTACCAGTTCTTTTCCATTATCTTGGCATGAGTCAAGCATTGCTTTTGAGAGGAAGCTGAAGAGTTCCTTCGTGTTATTGTTCACTCGCATGAAGTCCTGCTAATTTCCAGGTATGGTACCTGATCCGAACATCCCGTCTACGAACTCGCTTGCCACGTTTAACTCTGACTGTAGCTATGATGCTGTCTGATATACATATCTGTCCCACACAAGGCTTAGACGTTTTACATGTTGAAATTGCAATGCAATGTATGGGGTGAATACATTATGGGCATATTCATCAAATGTTTTCAGAGTTCTAGACGTCAACATTTTAGCAATGGCAGATCCGTCAAGGGCTACACACGTAACAATAGGTGCCTCAGATTTCGCCTCAGAAAGGTCTTCTAGGCAGGATAGCAGATCACTATTGTTACCAAAGTGGTGGCGGACATGCCTGGTTTTTATGTCGAAAGAAATCATCTAGATTCCCATTACGTGTTTGGCACCCAATGGAAAAATGTTCCAAATCACATTTTATTGAGGTCAACTGATGCTTGGCTTTGCTCATTGCCTTGGGTGCAGAGGTACCAAACAATGGTAATTTGTTACGAATAATAACATCATGTATTTGCTTAGTTCATTTCATTAGCCAATTTTGCTTGTATGCATCAAACTGGGTTTAACCAGTCTCCCGGACATGTCTAAATGACGCTACTGCATCAGGTCAGCAATCTCATTGATATCAAGAATACGCAAATCTTCGCTCTCTTCTCAGAAAGGGTGTCCAAGCTCTTCAATCAGTTACAAGTGAGGAGACATCAAGTGCAAATGATTTCTGTACATTATACGTTTGATGAACTGTGTACTTTTCTCTGTTCTTGTGATGTTGTGTGCTTTCAAATTCCTCTATGACTCACGATACCTCTGGGCCAGCAACCGTCCAACGACTTAGTGCACTTGTATTATTTGTCAGTCAAACTGCACCTCCATCTCCCTCGATAGATGCATTAGTCTGTTCATGTGGCTTATCTATTTTGATTGCTGAAAAGACACGTTTGCTTTTCTGTGCTTCAAAATGACCAGCGTTGAATTCTTTAGCTATTCATGAATGTTTGGAGGAAGGCATATACATAACTCTCAGGTGTACTGGTATTCAGCATGCATAGCATAGCAAAGACCCATGGCGTGATGTCAGACAGCGCATCGAGATACATCGAAAAGTTGCCCTCTCTCAATGAAGGTACATAAACAAGGACACATACTTCCAGGGCCATGGCAGTTGCCCAATACAGAAATTGTGGACATGTCTGTCTTCTTTCATTACACCAGGAATTGAAGCGTAGAGGAGACGCACATCTTCCAGTTTAGCACAGTTTTGATCATATGCATGGTGTTGCAGAATGTATAGTGAAGCAGCGGTGAGGTGATGTGCCCGCCTTGTATGTGTAACATGTGCTGCTCAACGGAAAGAATCTGCTATGTTGAGTCGTAATTTCTGCTTGTACAAGAGCTTGGGACCATCCACTCCATTGTAGCCAATAACTTACACGTTTCCAAGCTACCATATATATGTGGACGCCACCAAACGCAACAACAAACCTTTCCTCACTATACTTCTCAGGCCATTTCCATTGGATCTGTTTTGAAATCCCATATAAATGTTCGTCATATGCAATCACGGGTACTTGTTCAGAATTCAGATGGTATACAGCAATTCTCACAACAGCCATTGCATGCCTAATCATTGCTACTCTGTGGGCACGCTCCGGGAATAGTGGAAGTAGTGATGTGGGTGTAATGACATGGGAATTGGGTTGTGGATGGTCAGCATAGTATGCAGCCCAAGAAAACTTTCACTGCTAATCTCAGTAAAGTCTTCGAGAGCAGTTCTTGTGTTTTCCATCCACTTGTACTCTTCATCATTATATTGTTAATAATTATTCTGCTTCGCAGATACCACACATCGCTCTGGAATGTGCATAAGATTAATGTTTTATACAAAAGGAGGCACATCACCGTAATAGTGTGGTCGAATACCAACTGTTTTGTGCCTGAATTACACTGGACGAGGTGTATCCCACGATTTATTCCTTCGCCATCATAATTTGGATACGGTAACAAGGCTATAACAGCCCCATGGAATGAATCCTTGGCAGATGTACTGCTTTGATTGTGGTCTATATTGTATACAGCTGCTGTTGTGAATATAGTATCACGCTTAGTCGGTGGACAAACGGCATTGTCCCGTTCAAATCATTGACAAACACTGTTTCCAATTTCAGCAGAAAGACATCTGACTAGATCATATGAAATGCCGAGGCAAAGATGAAACCGTTTATCAACCAACTCCCTCTTTTTGGCTGTATAGTGACTGGCATGTGTGGCAGCATTTGTCTTTGTACATTTTTGTGCCGTACAGCATTGTACTTCAGAAGTTGGGCGCGTGAACGTGTTCCTTGTGTAATTGACTACAACTTTGGTCCATTATGCTTGCTACTTCAAGTATCATACTTATTAGTGAAAGTAGTACACTTGGCACATAGTCTTCTTGACAATTATCTTGGAAGGAGCCAGTAAAGGGTGCCAGATCATCAAACATATTCCTTCGTACAATATGTGCAGCGCCTGCTAGATACACTGCATCACTATCCGTGTCATCACATGCTTTGGAAAAAGCATGGCCAATATCTTTATCAAACACCATTAACACATCTCCTCCCTTTCTGTTCGCTCGCAGATCTGAAAATTAGGCAAGCAGTTACAGTTCTAGTCATGTTGTCTGTACTCTTCGATCCAAAGCGATTCCAAACTGCTCCATTCGTGTTTGATATAGGCTTCCAAGGTCAGATAGTTTGAAAATAGACACATAACTTTCATCCACGCATGCGTCTTCTATGTACATTACCTGCTCGGCAAATACAATTCCTGATATTGTGCGCTCATTTTTTCTTTGATATTGTGTAGCAACCATTGCTGGTTTTGTCTTATTATAAAGTGATACTAAGCACTTAGTATGATATTTGCTTTCCAGTGTAGCCATGT
This sequence comes from Chaetoderma sp. LZ-2023a, assembly GCA_034401795.1. NCBI lineage: Eukaryota > Metazoa > Mollusca > Caudofoveata > Chaetodermatida > Chaetodermatidae > Chaetoderma > Chaetoderma sp. LZ-2023a. The sequence goes on from CM067361.1 coordinate 45,588,291, forward strand.
CACCCATACTGAGTTTAGCCAAGAGCTCATAGTCCTCGACAAGTGCTGCACTTTCATGTACACGGCGATCTATTTAGAATGTTGATGCTTCATGAAGTCCTTCAGTAGCGCATGTTTTTCCACAAGCGAAACGCGAAGCTTCCATTATTTCACACATGTCTGAAAACTGTGATCTTGTGCCTTTCTATAAATTTGAAGCATCACCACTTGTACACGCTTGATCTTGTAAAATTCTCTTTTCAGTTCTCTGTAGCATTGTTTTATAGTAACGGAGTATAATGTTTTGAGTCATTTAGACTTGTTAGCAACCATAGCAACTTCAATATCCTGACCTTAATCAAGGTTGTCCAAATGTAGGACTTTTGGTAACTTTCCAATTTCATCAAATCTAACAAGGTTTTCAGCCAAAGTCATGTACCCGCATCCTAGGTCAGATCTAATTGATAGTATTGGACACTGAGGAGGCTAATCTTTTTGGTCTTAACATATAATGCAAAGCTCCCATCTCACCGGGTCTCGAAGTGGCGCAGGGGTGTGTTGTGAGGGTCTACAGGTGCAAACCTTTGTCAGATTCTCTATGCTGGTCTTATGCGGTATTGTTCAGTAAAAAGAAAATGTGTATACTATCAATGTATAGGCACATTTTACATTAACAACTCAGGGGAGTGTCTATGTGTTGCTTAATGAGATAATTCTCAAAGCAGACGACGAATTCCAAACAGCATTTATTAAACTGTAGATAACGTGTTTCCATTTTGTTTTTGCTGGCAATTTCTAAATTTGCCCATGCCCAATTTCATCTAATCTAACAAGGTTTTCAGCCAAAGTCATGTACCCGCATCCAAGGTCAGATCTAATTGATAGTATTGGACACTGAGGAGGCTAATCTTTTTGGTCTTAACATATAATGCAAAGCTCCCATCTCATCGGGTCTCGAAGTCGTGCAGGGGTGTGTTGTGAGGGTCTACAGGTGCAAACCTTTGTCAGATTCTCTATTCTGGTCTTATGCGGTATTGTTCAGTGAAAAGAAAATGTGTATACTATCAATGTATAGGCACATTTTACATTAACAACTCAGGGGAGTGTCTATGTGTTGCTTAATGAGATAATTCTCAAAGCAGACGACGAATTCCAAACAGCATTTATTAAACTGTAGATAACGTGTTTCCATTTTGTTTTTGCTGGCAATTTCCAAATTAGCCCAGGCCCAAATATATATATATATATATATATATATATATATATATATATATATATATATATATATATATATATATATATATATATATATATATATATATGTATGCATTTTAAATAGACATTACAGCATTTATGCACCGAACAAATAAATGCTTTGTATTTATATATATAGTAATTCTCACTTTTTCAGCAATAATGGTGGTTTATCATTTGTAAACTACATATCACATCAAGCAAAATACATTAGATGACCAGAATATTCTAGCGCAACTCCAAAATAATAAATAAAATCTATGTGACTTTGGTCATGTTTGCATAACAATTCTGTATTTGTCCATGGAGGAGCAGATTTGATTGGAAACATATATGTCGACACATAAATCATTATTATAGCGATCATACCAGCGGATATATACATGTTTATATATTTAGACCCCATTCTGGCGACCATCTTGGAAAATGGCTGCCTAGGTGTAAATTTCACAATACCTCCACATCTGAAAATATTTACAATATATTTGTCTACACTTAAGCCAAATTTGGTGCTTTTATCTCAAAATGCACAATTGTTATATTAATCCACCCAACTAATAGTGTATAATTTCTCTATAACTTTGCAAGGTTTGAGAAAATAAATTCATTCATTCACATTCATAATGGCGGGTGCGCTGCACTCCGGTGATCCATTATCAGTATGCACGTCTTTAGTTCCTTTCGCCTCTAAATCATACATAATGAAGCACTCTGGTGGCACTGTTAATGCTCTGACTTTCCCAGGTGGCCAAGGCTGCTGTTGCTTTCTTTGCTTTGATAAACCACTACTATGTATTGCCTTGGGGGACACATTTCGTAATCACTGGAAGGATGTCTGTCTTAACATATTTGCCATTGTTTGAGGAAAGATGTGTCCGTCTGGTGTGTTGTTTCTCGTCCTAGCAGGAAAAGCTCTTTCTACAGTCGCATAAATGCTATCTTCTGTTAGCTTATCAACTGATTCACATTAGGACAGCAATTGCGCTGTTGATTGCAAAACAATATCATACGAATTATTGGATACGTTTGTGTGGCCACTTCTTTCCCTTGTGGAGGCTGATCGCCTTCATCGCCAATGTCTCTTCCATCCATGATCTGGCAGACACATACTGTTCCATTGAGTTAATCAGTCGTTGTTTTCTGAGCGGATGGTTGTCGTTGACGACGCGATATCCACCAGTTTAGCTCATAAATAAGTTAATATGTTTCCAAAAAACTTAGTACAATATTGAAAACGACATAAGAAATGTTCTGTTGAATATTTTGGGCATAATGGACCTTTCCAGCTTTAGCTATGCTCCGCCCATCTCTAGCTAAGCTTCACCCACACTTCGCCGTGTTGGGATTGATCGATGCCACAACTATCAATTTCCTGAAAACTATGCAGGTAAGATGTTGAATATTGTGCAACTAATTTGACTGGGTGCTGGTGCTGCCTATGGCAGCAACAGCGCCCAATCAAATTAGTTGCAAAATATTCAACAGAATAGTTATTAAATCGTAAAGACATACAAATCCTAGTGCAACGCATAGTCCGTCTTCAAATATACGTTCGTGACGTAATTATGATGTCATTTTGCACGTCACGTAGTTGGTTATAACGTCATATTATGGATGGATAAAGTGGAAAGGTCCAGTGGATTGGAAGACATTTCTGATTGGTTAGTTGCGAGCTGTACTATACCAGATAAATGTACGTACATTGATTTCCGAACAGGGAAACAGTCCCTCTGTGTTTGCATTTCTTCACATGGTATACCTCCAGTCCTTAGCATTAGGAAACTCCTCTCAGATTTTTGTGTGGGGGCTTTTTCTGTATTGGTATCTCAGCATCTAGGTATGCTAGTCATTTACAAACTCCTAAGCATGCGTTTTATATTAGAATTAGCGTCAGACGTTGGGACAAATCTTCCTTCACTGGATTGAAGACCACATAAAACCATACATCCATATCGTAGCGATGTGTTTTGTACTGATTGTTGGAGGAGGACCTCTTTACACTCCATTTAAAAGTGAAAACTGCGAAGAATGTTAGAATCATTCCTATCCATTCGATCGCCAGAAGCCCGCATAGAAGACTATGCTTTAGAACAAATCTATCCAAATCCTGTGGTGTTTTTGATAGAACATGAAAGGCTAGATAGACACTGTGCTACCCCAAATAGGGGTGTAAGTGGGGTCCGATTTGACACCCAATGGTTACAACCACATCTAGGCTGAGGTGACAATATAAAGGATCGTTATCATGGCATCATGGGCATTGAAAGCTCTGTCAAGTGAACGAATTGTATGTCTTTGAGGATTTACTATTTAATACATATTCTATTGAATATTTATCAAATTGATTTGACTTGGCGCCGGGGCTGCCATAGGCCATAGGCAGCAACAGTGCATCGTCAAATTAGTTTCAAAACATTCAACAGCTTAGCCGTACATGTACGTTGAAATTGGGATTCTGGGAATTCAGGAATAAATGGATTGCAACACGCGCAAAGCGTGGGCGGAGCTTAGCATGAATTGGGCGGGGTATAGCTAGAAATTGGCCCATTATATATATATATATTTTAGTGCTGCTAATTTTCGATTATCTAGGTATTCGATTAATCGACAGTTCACTCGATCAGTTAGTCGATCGTTGATCGATATTCTCATAATTCTGAACAGTGAAAACCCGACAGGGACTAAGGTAGCATCGCGGTTTTATATATCCACTTACGATGATTGAATACTAGTAATGATGGATATGTATGTGCGTGCGTTCGTGCGTGCCTACGTGCGTGCGTGTGGGTGGGTGGGTGGGGGCTATGAGGCGGGCGTGGGCGTAGTTGTTTAGTAAAGAAGAGTGCTAAACATTGTCAACATAGTTAACTTTTTTAGCTAAAATTATAGTTCAGAAAACATAATTTCATGAAATATAAGTCAAATACAATATGGCGTGGAGTATCCAGTTTCGGGGCGCCTAAGCAGAAATTGCTAATAATTTAATAAATGACTTTATCCCTTACCCAGCGCCAAGTTAGAAGAAAATCCCCGAGGACGAAATGTCAAAACACAGCACCATTAGGCTTTGACGTACATCAAAACAAACAAAAACGATGGTATCCTGTTTCAGTGATACCGCGTACAGGCTCGCACAAATTTCTGTTTTTAGACAATCCAGCTACCATATCGAGCAAAAAATGCTGAACGTTCTTAGTCGTCAGAATGGGGAAGTGTTTTATTGTCATTTTCTAGTTTTGTCTCCCTTGATGGTGGTGGACATTTCCCTCAGACTGGAGCTAGTTGTGAGGGCTTGACTAAAGCATCAAATGGAAATATGCAAAAGATATTGAATAATTTATACTATGCGCATACTCCTTGATTTTGATAATGTGCTAAGAACAGGCACTGCGCTGTTGACTTTTGAGCTACCCTATCCAGTCTGGATTTTGACATTGGTCACGTGCTTTAAAGGCATATGATAAAAAGTAATAAGAAAATCGGCAATTTTTTACATGCTAAAGTTGATTTAGTGCTGACTCAACAATTTTATGTGAATTTTGAGAGAAACGCTGTAAGCGTTACCGATAATTACCGTACCGGTTGATTACAAACTTATGACGTCACGAGAACTTGAGTCGTTACACAGCGCAGTAACGAAAGCTCACCGAAACTAGAGCCTCACCGAAACTGGATACTCTACGATAGAAGGTATGCTGGCGATAGGCCGACATCAAATTACATTCAAGTTATATATTTATGCAGGCAAGTATAGTAGTACAATAGCCACTGTTTTACAAGGTTTATAAGTGTAATATATATATGTGTGTGTGTGTGTGTGTATCTAGATCAAGACAGTAATACTCTTCTTAAGCGATCTGACAGCTTTCAACCCAAATTTCCATATTTTCCGGTGAAAATGATCCAGGTGAGCAACACTGGCCCTTGGCAAAATTATTGGCCTCACTATCCTCTCCGGATCTCTCTTCACTCTCTCTCTCTCTCTCTCTCTCTCTCTCTCTCTCTCTCTCTCTCTCTCTCTCTCTCTCTCATCGCTCCTCTCTCTCTCTCTCTCTCTCGCTTATATAAATACTCAACATGATGTACATGTATTATAATATTTAATCTGTTTATACGTTTACTTTGTTATTTTGTGTATATGTTTATGTTTGCCGCCTATAAATGGGTTCTGTATGGAGAGGGCTTTTTCTAAGTTTCGAACAACTTGTGCCCAATCCCATTGTAATATATGCAATAAAATATGTTTGAAAAAGAAGACAGTAATGCTTAATACAGCACACCATTAGACGCACATCGTAGCTATAATGTATTACAAGATGCGGGAAACGTGCCTCTTCACATATTACACCCCAGAACACAGTTTATGATGTATTGATATAACTTCACAATAGAGATACCAATTTCTATTCATGTCATGGGACATTTCTAACTAAGCTCCGCCCACTTTGGTCACGTGTTCAATCGATTATAACACCTTGACCCTCTGAATTCACATAATCTCATTTCCAAGGTAACGATACATGTAAGATGTCGTATATGTTGAAACTAATTTGACTGAGAGTTGCTGCTGCCATATGCAGCATCAGCTCTCAGTTAAATTAAATTTCAAAATACTTAGCATAATGTTTATTAAATTGTAAATTCACCAAACACATGCAATTCATACGGTTTCTGTTGGGCATTTGTCAATCTGGTGTCGGTCATACGGCATTTGAGTGACGTCAGCCAATCGATGCGACGTTTTGATAATGACGTAAGTTACTTGAGTGACAGATCAGATACATACATAATAGTTTAATAAGTGAGTAATGTATCTGTGACGAAAGCAGCAGCCCGCAGTCAAATTAGTTTCAAGATATTTAACATAATATTTGTTACATCGTAAATTCACAAAATACATAATATTCAAAGGCTAGCTGTCGGATGTGTTCCAGCTTCGTGATGGAACTACACCATTTGATCGTGACATCAACAAACAGGTATTATATTTTTGATTATGACGTCAGATGCTTGAGTGACAGCTCGGATCTTTATATTGGTCCTCTGAAAGCTAGCTTCCAATGAGTGAGTAATGATGCATACATATTACATAAAACCCTTAGCCCTTAAAGACTTGTTGCTCGAGACAGTGGCATCACAGATACAGTTCGATAAGTGCACCTGTTCGAAAGGAAACGAGCTCTATGATATTTGCGGAGCCCCCACCACCTCCCCAACCACCATTTCGGATAACTTGTTTAGTTGGTGAAAATGCAAGTTTATTTAAGAGGGGTTTAAAAGGGGTTTGTTTACCTGTGACATAACGTTATACGCAATAAGCATTAGGCCTCCGTTACGCCAAATCATGTGTTAAAGGTAATTTACTTCATAAACCTATCCACCTAGGTGGAAAGCGCGTTATAAAAGGAATTTTGTTCGAAAGGTACATAAAGGCTCATTTTAGAGCGCGTATTTGATGGGCTTTTACTGCTTCTACTTCCGGACAGATTGCTAGATTTGTATCAATTGATAAATGTATAGGAGAAGTTTCAAAAACAATAAAACCGGCCTAGGGTTGTAGGGTCCGGTTAATAATGGTCATTAAAAATTGGCGGTCATATTAATTTACGTAGGCTATATTGTGATGTGGACCCAGAAAGCTAGTTTCCGGGATAAACAGGTGTGACTTTCGGCATAAGAGAACGAAGGCAATCGTAATTTATATACAAAGCAACATACGATACAGTTCAATAGGCTAAATAAGGTAACATATTTTTTAAAACCAGAAATATATTCGTTGGTACAAATTTGAACACGCGATGTAAAATTGTTCTGTTGATTATGTTGAACATAATTGGATCGGAAGACATTGCTGCCTTAGGTCTCTCTCTCTCTCTCTCTCTCTCTCTCTCTCTCTCTCTCTCTCTCTCTCTCTCTCTCTCGCTTATATAAATACTCAACATGATGTACATGTATTATAATATTTAATCTGTTTATACGTTTACTTTGTTATTTTGTGTATATGTTTATGTTTGCCGCCTATAAATGGGTTCTGTATGGAGAGGGCTTTTCTAAGTTTCGAACAACTTGTGCCCAATCCCATTGTAATATATGCAATAAAATATGTTTGAAAAAGAAGACAGTAATGCTTAATACAGCACACATTAGACGCACATCGTAGCTATAATGTATTACAAGATGCGGAAACGTGCCTCTTCACATATTACACCCCAGAACACAGTTTATGATGTATTGATATAACTTCACAATAGAGATACCAATTTCTATTCATGTCATGGACATTTCTAACTAAGCTCCGCCCACTTTGGTCACGTGTTCAATCGATTATAACACCTTGACCTCTGAATTCACATAATCTCATTTCCAAGGTAACGATACATGTAAGATGTCGTATATGTTGAAACTAATTTGACTGAGAGTTGCTGCTGCCATATGCAGCATCAGCTCTCAGTTAAATTAATTTCAAAATACTTAGCATAATGTTTATTAAATTGTAAATTCACCAAACACATGCAATTCATACGGTTTCTGTTGGGCATTTGTCAATCTGGTGTCGGTCATACGGCATTTGAGTGACGTCAGCCAATCGATGCGACGTTTTGATAATGACGTAAGTTACTTGAGTGACAGATCAGATACATACATAATAGTTAATAAGTGAGTAATGTATCTGTGACGAAAGCAGCAGCCCGCAGTCAAATTAGTTTCAAGATATTTAACATAATATTTGTTACATCGTAAATTCACAAAATACATAATATTCAAAGGCTAGCTGTCGGATGTGTTCCAGCTTCGTGATGGAACTACACCATTTGATCGTGACATCAACAAACAGGTATTATATTTTGATTATGACGTCAGATGCTTGAGTGACAGCTCGGATCTTTATATTGGTCGTCTGAAAGCTAGCTTCCAATGAGTGAGTAATGATGCATACATATTACATAAAACCCTTAGCCCTTAAAGACTTGTTGCTCGAGACAGTGGCATCACAGATACAGTTCGATAAGTGCACCTGTTCGAAAGGAAACGAGCTCTATGATATTTGCGGAGCCCCCACCACCTCCCCAACCACCATTTCGGATAACTTGTTTAGTTGGTGAAAATGCAAGTTTATTTAAGAGGGGTTTAAAAGGGGTTTGTTTACCTGTGACATAACGTTATACGCAATAAGCATTAGGCCTCCGTTACGCCAAATCATGTGTTAAAGGTAATTTACTTCATAAACCTATCCACCTAGGTGGAAAGCGCGTTATAAAAGGAATTTTGTTCGAAAGGTACATAAAGGCTCATTTTAGAGCGCGTATTTGATGGGCTTTTACTGCTTCTACTTCCGGACAGATTGCTAGATTTGTATCAATTGATAAATGTATAGAGAAGTTTCAAAAACAATAAAACCGGCCTAGGGTTGTAGGGTCCGGTTAATAATGGTCATTAAAAATGGCGGTCATATTAATTTACGTAGGCTATATTGTGATGTGGACCCAGAAATCTAGTTTCCGGGATAAACAGGTGTGACTTTCGGCATAAGAGAACGAAGGCAATCGTAATTTATATACAAAGCAACATACGATACAGTTCAATAGGCTAAATAAGGTAACATATTTTTTAAAACCAGAAATATATTCGTTGGTACAAATTTGAACACGCGATGTAAAATTGTTCTGTTGATTATGTTGAACATAATTGGATCGGAAGACATTGCTGCCTTAGGTCTCTCTCTCTCTCTCTCTCTCTCTCTCTCTCTCTCTTTCTCTCTCTCTCTCTCTCTCGCTCTCTCGCTCTCTCGCTCTCTCTCTGCATTAGGCAGCAATGCCATCCGATCCAATTATGTTCAAAATATTGTAACTGTGCGTTTTATTTTGTTTTGGAAACATGCGAAGATATTTCTCAGCTCATCTTAACGGCAGAAATGATATTGTTATAAAATGTCTTTATTAATCCGCATCCTATCCTTCAGTTCCACTGCGTGTACTGGGAGGACTAATGCATCGTGTCTGGAATCTCTCACAGCTCGCTCACACAATTATTTACACAAGGAGATCCAAAACTGCAAAAGTCACAATAATAAATATGGTTATTGCATTCTGTGAAACAACTTGTTCGCATACAGAAACAATAGAGGGGGCCACTTAAAGGTATACTCCACCCATTACTAAGCTATGCTCCACCCATTACTAAGCTATGCTCCACCCATTACTAAGCTTTACTCCACCCATTATTAAGCTATGCTCCACCCATTATTAAGCTATGCTCCACCCATTATTAAGCTATGCTCCACCCATTATTAAGCTATGCTCCACCCATTATTAAGCTATGCTCCACCCATTACTAAGCTTTACCCCACCCATTATTAAGCTATACTCCACCCATTATTAAGCTATGCTCCACCCATTATTAAGCTATGCTCCACCCATTACTAAGCTGGGCTCCACCCATTAATTAAGCCAGGATCCATCCATCACTAAGCTATGCTCCAGACATTACTAAGCTATGCTCCACCCATTCCTAAGCTATGCTCACCCTCATTACTAAGCTAGGTTCCGCTCACTTTGTGCTAGGGTTTGAATGGATTGCAACACTTTTTCCTAAATCTCCCAGTCAAATTTGTTTCAAAATAATCAACATATTGTTTATTAAATGGTAAATTTGCCAAGGCCATACAATATAATTCAGACAGTATCTTGGACCCTTTCGTGTCAGAAATAAGTCATTAATTTGTATTGTTACCTCAGCCAGAAAGTGACGTATTATGACTACGGCATGAGTTTAATTTTTGACAGTAAAATTGGCACACATCTTCGCGACCCCACAGCCACGCATCAACCCAAGTTCGGAGACGATTGCTCCAATAGAGTTATTGGAAAAGGCTTAAAAATCTCTATTTTTAAAACAATGTTGCCACAAAATTGGCATACGTGTTCAGGACCACATGGGTAAGTTTCCACCCAAGTTTGGAGAAGAAAGCACCAGTAGAACCACAGTTATTGAAGAATGTGTAAAATGTCTACTTTGTAAAGGGTTGCTAGAAGCTGTTGCTTTTGCGTTTTAGAGACCTACATTGGCACAAACTTCCATCCAAGGATGGAGAAGATTGCAGCAATAGATCGCAGAAATGGCTATTTTCGGAATCT
>CM067361.1:45603657-45683739 GCA_034401795.1 Chaetoderma sp. LZ-2023a
TTCTGTTTTACTAATCCCAGTCACCGTGGTATCTGGCAGGAAGCGAACAAATATCTCCACGTAGCGTCCAAACCAGGCATGGGAGAAGCGCGGTGATATAAGGTCCGCTTGACCATTGAAGATACCAGCATAATTATCCACTGGCCCGATGATGGAATTAGTGATAGTTACTCCCCTATTCTGTGAATAGAATGAAAGGAATGGTGAAGCACAAAGTATCTCACACATCTAAATTATTATGTACGTACAGTTGCGGATTCAGATGCGGTGTGTGCGTGTGTGCGTGCGTGCGTGCGTACGTGCGTGCGTGCGTGCCTCCGTGCGTGTAATCATATGCTCTCTTCGACGCAACCGCTTTCGTTGGAATGTGTTTTCACAATATCATTGATATATTGCGGGCTACAATAAGGTAACCCTTTAATGGCTGAATTTGGTCAAGAAAATCAAAGTATTTGCATTTGGAATATCCATTTGCAGGCCAAGAAAAGATTATTTTTGATAAATTTACCACTGGAATAACAGGTCGGCTATCGAGCCAGTTAATCCGTGGTAAATTTTCAGAAATAGTATTCTCTTGGTCTGCAAATGGGCATTCCTCAAGACAACTGCAGAGGCTGGATTTTTGGCGCTTTCATCATGAAAGAGTTAACATATGGTAAGCTCATCTCAAATCGTGTATTGTACTTATAGCTTATGGTACAGTCTATAAATAACAACACCAGCTTGTTTATGTAATAATGCATGTTGAAGCGATGACCTTTCCCACATTAGCCTATTTTGGGAAAATACCTTCCCAGAATACATTGAGTATACAGCTTCCGGCTGGTAACCGCGGTTATGTCATAATATTATTGAAGTCATGCTTTGAAAAGCTAAGCCAATTTTCTATGCATTTCTGTATTAGTTTTTATAGTTTTGTAAAATGAAATACACTTGATTGCAATTTTAAAATATCCCCTATTGTCCACTTGATTTAATGAACCTAGGTCGAATAGTGTATTTGATATACGCAAATAACTCAAAGAAAACATTACAAAAATATAAAAAATAATGCAGTAATGTTTCGGCAATTGAATGCGTCTTCTAATGATATATGACTTAAATAATATATTGATTGTAGTTTATCATAGGAACGGCTTAAATTGCGGTGTGTTTTAGTGCAATAGTAACTCAATGCCGGCCAGCTGCTTGTTGGCGACTTTACCAGCCAACATTTTTGCTCTTAGTTTCGATTTAGCGGAATCCTGTCGTAATGACGTCAATGTGGGAAAGGTGTATTATAATATTGACCACGTGATATGATTTGCTTACATACCTGTATATATGCCTTATACGGGCCATGACCCTGTACATTGTCAATAAAGTCCAAAAATACCGCTGGCTGACAATTTGCAGCGTGTGTTACCGCAGCTAAAAATAGAACAGGTTAATCCTAACCCTTAATACTCTTATATCAAAAAATTTAATTTTCAAATTAAATTAAACATGGACAGGTGTTCATTTTTCAACAAATTAGGTCGTAGACAGGTTTCTCTGCTATTGACACAGTAAAGGATAGAATATTGACATCAGTCTCAAGGGTTAATATGCGGCATAAGGAATGAGCGGAAAGCTAATTCACCTTTCCAGAGTACCCACCCATCATATGACGTCATAATGAACTGCGTGGCGTGTACAATGACATCATAATGAATGACGTCATGAATGACGTCGATAAGTACGTCACGAACGCATATTTGATGACGGTCTATGGGCTGTTGTACAAATTGTTTGCTTTTATTATTTAATAAATATTCTGTTGAATATTTTGAAACTAATTTGACTGGGCGCTGTTGCTGCCTATGGCAGCACCAGCACCCAGTCTAATTAGTTACAAAATATTCAACAGCTTCCCTGTATAGTTTTCAGGAAATTGATAGCTAGGGCATTCGGGGATCGATCAATCCAAACACGGCGAGGTGTGGGTGGAGCTTAGCTAGTGATGGGCGGGGCATAGCTAAAAATGGAAAGGTCCATTGAGTAAATGAGCAAAGTATAAAATCTGCTAAATAATGACGTCACAATTTGGACATCAGTCAGTGCTACGTAATGGAACTATTCGATCTGTCGCTCAAGTAACTGACGTCATAAATAAAATACATAACTTGTTAACTGACGTTATATACAACTCGCGTATGTCCGTCATGAAGATCGCAACGTAAGTCAGTGTCTGAATTGTATATCTTTTGGAAAATTATAATTTAATAAGCATTCTTTTGAATACTGTGATACGTTCAATCGGCGTGTCAATAACACCGTGACATTGGTATTCTGTAAATTCAAATTGATACAATCGGTTCAAACGCGCGTACAAACTATGCCGAGCTTAGTTAGAAATGGGCGGGCATATGCCTAGCTAGAAAAGGCTGGATTAGCATAGGCCTAGCTAGAAACGGGTGGATAAGTCTAGGCCTAGCTAGAAATGGATGGATAAGCCTAGGCCTAGCTAGAAATAGGTGGATAAGCCTACGTCTAGCTAGAAATTGGTGGATAAGCATAGGCCTAGCTAGAAATGGGTGGATTAACATAACCAGAAAAGGCTGGGCATATGCCTAGCTAGATATGGGTGGGCATAGGTCTAGCTACAAATGGGTGGATAAGCATAGCTAGAAATTGTGGATAAGTATAGCTACAAATGGGTGGATAAGCATAGCTAGAAATTGTGGATAAGTATAGCGACACAAGGGTGGATAAGCATAGCTACAAATGGGTGGATAAGCATAGCTAGAAATTGATAGACGAGCATAGCTAGGAATAGGTAGATAAGCATAGCTAGAAATGGGTGGGCATAGGTCTAGCTAGAAATGGGTGGGCATAGGCCTAGCTTGAAATGGGTAGGAATTGACCTAGCTAGAAATGGGCGGCGTAGGCCTAGCTAGAGATGGGCGAATAGAGGACTAACTAGAGATGGGTGGGGTAGGTTTAGCTAGAAATGGGTGGGCATAGGCCTGGCTAGAAATGTGTGGGGATAGGCCTAGCAAGAAATGGGCGGACATACGCCTCGCTAGAAATGGGCGGAAATATGCCTAATGTAGGCAGACATAGACGTAGCTAGACATGGGTGGGAATTTGCCTAGCTAGAAATGGACGGGTATAGGCCTAGCTAGAAATGGGCTGGCATAGGCATAGCTAGAAATGGGTGGGAATATGCCGAGCTAGAAATGGGCGGCCATAGGCCTAGCTAGAATTGAATCCCTCTAAAAATATAATTCTTCGTTAGCAAGGCCATCTAAAAGCTATTCCCACTCAATAATGAGTCCAACTCACGTATTAACACAACGCCAATGATTAGAGAGGTTCACTAATAATTCCATCTGAGTTAAAATTAGGTAGCCTAATTAATGTTAGTCTGTATAAACAAAAACAGGATTCAAAGTTAGTACCTTTTAAGACTAAAGCCATGTTCTCACCAGATACTTAACCTGAGTAACGCAATACTGAGCTATGGCGTTATCCCTGATTAACTCTCTGGCGAGAACACGGCCTAAGCTAATCTTAAAATGTACTACCTTTGAATCCTTTTTCAATGTTCCTAATTCCAGTGCTTTCATAAGCTTTTCAACAACAGAGACAACAAAGTTACTTATCAAGACTTCGTCTATTGTATCAAAGCTATACAATAACGTGTGGAGCAAATGTTGTTATTGATAATTAAGATGGAACATACACGTAAAATGGCACTAGTTCCTCACGAATTGATTGGTAATTTAAATGAACAGAGTAAAATATCATTGCTACAGACAGATCCATCGATACGTAAAGCTATTAGTCTCGACAACGAGATATCCAATATATTAACCAGACACGATCTGACTGAAAATGAAAAAGCAAAATCATATTCGCAAGTAGTGGATAAGTATAGGCATTACTATCAGCAAACGCAAGGACAACAACAACAATATCAACCATTACCTCTACAACCCATAACTAACTACGATGCACTGCCCGCACAAATACTTGAACGTATGATGAGGGGAATACCAAAAACGTACAAGACAAAAGCCAGTGGAGTAATTGATATTTTACGTTCGGTTCATGAACGTTTTGACGTTAATGATTTGGGCGAACTGACAATAGAGGGTACATTTTTTCCAAAAAGTAATGTACTCGACCTGCTTACAAACGTAAGCGCATGGTCGTAAACCTCTTATGGCTGGTATGCATGATCAAGCGGAGGGAAAGTTTCTTAATCTGTTATGTGACCTAAACATACCCCGCAGATTTGTAGGGCAAGAGAAAACGATGAGACAGATATATAATGGTGCAGAAAAGGATGTTAGCGCCAGTGATTACACGTCTACGCCCACGAGCAAAAGAATACATAGAAAGAGTTCTTTAGCGGACATCAGGAAGAAAAAGCGACATTCAATTCCAGTGTGGGTAAATTTAGATAAGTCATGAATGATGCTAAATTGGCGAAAGTATATTTTGATCCGAAACATTACGCGTCTTTTGGTGGGAAAGAAAAGCTATATAATGCGTTCAAAGGTAAAATACCTCGCAACTACATCGCCAAATGGTTAAAACACCAAGAAGTATATACCCTGCACAGACCGCGGAGAACAAAGTTTGACAGGCATAAAATAAGAGTTTCAGCCATTGATGAACTATGGCAGGCGGATCTATGCTCGATGGGCATGCTGGCAAAAGAGAACAACAACGTGTTATATTTGCTATGCGTAGTTGATGCCCTTTCAAAATATGCATGGGTGGAATGCATGTTTAGTAAAACATCGTCAGCAGTCAAGAAAGGGTTAGAATCAATATTGGAGCATACTGTGCGTCGCCCACACGCTATTCATACAGACAAAGGGGGTGAGTTCGTAAACCATGTAATGAAAAATATTTGAAAGATAATGGAATACATTTCTACACTCCTCAAAATGAAATGAAAGCTGCAATGGTAGGGCGTTTTCAACGCACACTGAAGGGTCGAATATACAGATACATGACGCATAAAAATACACGAAAGTATATCGATGTATTACGCAGTTTAGTCGCAGCATACAATAACACAACACATTCCAGTACGCGCATGGCTCCTACCGAATTCGACCATAGTACGGAGTTAATCGAGTGGAGAAATATATATGGAAAGAAGATGAAGAAACGTTCCAAATCTAAAAACAGCCCTACTCAACGCGACCATGTTAGAATATCACAAGCAAAAATGCCATTTGAAAAACCATATCGTGGGCAATGGAGTCGCGAATTGTTTAAGGTGCATGAGGTGCTTACAGACAAATATCCATACATATTTAAATTAAAAGACTATGGAGGTGACCCGATTATTGGTACTTTTTATCGTGATGAGATACAGCAAGTGATAGAAGAAAATGATAAAGAGTATGCCATGGAAAAAATACTTAAAAGTAGAAAAAATAAAAAGGGACAATGCGAGTATCTGGTAAAGTGGCTCGGTTACCCGGATAAGTTTAACACGTGGGTTAATGGACTAAGCCCTATACATCATTGACAATGGATGAATATATGGAGAGAAGATCGGATCAGAGCATGTGGCGAATGCTGGGTTCGCGAGTACCGAAAGAAGAAATAGTATACCTAGCTCAAATTATAATAATTTATATCATAATCATTACATGTATCGTGAATCTGAGTATACACAATGGGCAATCAGGCATATGGATATCGCTTTTGAGCGGATGTCTAGGATATATATTGCCTAGTCCTCGCATAAAGACGTCCATACATCATTCGACACAGAATGAATGAGGATCAGTTTTACATAATGCTTCCGAGCAATAGTAGTACCCAGTTCTTTCCAGACAATAAGATATCAGAGTTTCGAACATGTCTGCAAACTCCATTAACATTAGATGGCAAATGGGAAGTGGGCCTCTCGAGTGTGTTATATCCGAGGAGTTGGCTTACTATTGCGAAGGAAAGTTTTGTACAAATATACGCATTTACTAAGAAGAAGATAAAGAAGAAGAAGAAAAAAGATAGCGTTGCATCAGAAGAAATTAGCAAAGATGGCGCCAGTACATCAGAAATAGAAAAGACATCGGCTTTTCCACTAGTTTTAAAAGATGGTTTCGGCAATACATGTACTGCCGATCGGGGAAAACGGTTACGAAATGCTCGGGGAAAAGATGCGTGAAATGATAAAACAAATAATAACGGTAAAAAACGTTTACGTAGAAGCGAAAATTATTATTATGTGCAAACAGAAGCTCCATTTATCAATGTACTGAAAGGGTACTATGCCGTAGAAAATATGGTAGATTATCTAAATGGCCAGATAGAGAGCAAGACAAGATTTAGACACAAAAAAACATTTTTCAATTTTTACTTGCATTGCGCGAATCTAGTTTCTCTCACAGTTAAAGATAATTACGCTATACGTTTAGGTAGAGATGTAGCAAATTTAATCGGATTCGAAGGAGGAAAAATACATATGGGCCCTATAGACTTTAAAGAATCATTTCGTTCAAATCGTGAGGGTGGTCCTACGACCGCGTATATATACTGTGACATAGTCTCACACAGCGTGGTAGGCGATACTTCCGCACCGCTACTCAGAATGATACCCGTTTCTAGCACAGATGGAGGAAAAGATATATGTCAGTGGACGTTTCTTGATATTCAATACCATACTGTGTCAAAGAACTACATCGATACTATTGGAATACTTATAACGGATAGAACTGGCGCCAATGTCCCATTCAAGGATGGAGCATCGCCGAGTGTACTCTGTTTGCATTTCAGACGACGACGACAACGATAATGAGAGGGATGTTAAGAGGGCTGATTAGAAGAAGAATGAACGCACCAGCGCTGGCACATTACTACGCGAGTCAAGCGGGTCATGGACATATTCCAGTTTTTGTAGGTGCGCGATACCAATCAGGACATGGACTCGGTAATATCTTAGGTGGTCCATTACGTTCAGCAATACCTTTCGCAAAAAATGTGGCTAAATCTGTAGGTAAACAAGCTCTTAGTGCTGGAATCGGACTAGCGGAGGACGTAATGGCTGAAAAAAATGTTAAAACGGCATTAAAATCGAGAGCAGGTGGTGTTGCCAGGTCTTTGATACCGGAAGCTGTAACAGCGGTGCGAGGTGGTTTAAGGCCACCTCAACCTAAACGTAAAAAGAGGAATAATACATGTAATGCTCAGTCAATGCATGCGATACCGAAGGGAAGGGTCGCAATAGACGTCAGAGAAAACAAGCTGATATCTTTAATTAACAAACAACATGGAGCTTAACCAGAACTGCGGGTGCTCGAAGAGCGAATTAGACATTTGGAAAGCGTGTCAGCGACTCGAACGAAAATTATGCTGTCCGCTCATACATCGAGACGCTACTAAATTATGGCAGCGATGCCGCATCCTCGCATCTACAACTTGCTGGATGGAAAATAGATGAGACCGGCGAATTTGATAATATCACCGATACTAACTTAGGTTTTCAAGCACGTAGAAGAATGATGGAGCAGAGTAAAATGGTGCAATTAATAGGCCGCATACACAGCGATATGTTTCTGCAGGACTGATACCTGATCGGTTCCGTTGATTTAAGAGTACGCCTACAGAGGAGTACAGATGCGTTCGTCATTATGGCCATGGAAGGAGTGAGTCCTAAATTGAAAATAATGTCGGCTAACTTATTTTTACGCAAAGTTATCCCATCATCAGATCTGCTGGTGGTGCACGCCATTACTCTGAGACAGACAAGCGCGAAATATCCTATGCACATGGTAGTGTGTAAGACTTTTACAGCACAGATGCCTATAATGGTGTGGTGCATAAAAATCCGTTCAAGTTTGATAACAATAACACTACCTATGCAACATGTTATATAAATGGAGAAGAGGTAACAACATCGCCAATACGTCCTTCGTTTAGCGACGACATTTACTCGGACACTTATTTCTCACTATTCAGCAGTACTGGTGCATTATTCAAAGACCGTGGCTACCTGATAAATAAGCCTCAGTTCAGACATGGAACCACATTGTTCGCATGGGATTTTACGCCAGATCTAGCTGATTCAGAGCATCGCTACCCTACATGCACTGGTTCGATAAGAGTGGTCTTCCATTTTGCTCAAGCACTTGCTGCTACAACCAATGTAATTTGCTATGCTGAATTTGATAATATGATAGAAATTGGATCAGACTTTAACGTATTAACAGATTATTAACAAATATGTTGAATACATTTGAAATTAAAGGATCTATTATTCGGCGACAATAAAACGCGTGAACACTTTCTCGGCGTTTTTCCAATTGACAATGTACCCGCACATATTAAATATCTCCCGGCCTCATTAGTAATAAACACGCATCCCAGTAATAAATCCGGACAACATTGGGTGGCGGTTTATTACAGTAGAAATGGAAATGTTGAATACTTTGATCCATATGGAAGACGCCCATCTGACGGAAGAATGATATCAAATGTACAAAATGGACACCGTGCGCGTGTTTATTATTACAACAATGTACGTGTTCAACCATCCGTGATGACAACTTGTGGATATTATTGCGTATATTTCTTATACCATCGTTTGAGAGGTGTACAAATGAAACACATATTATGGGCCCTAAGAAACAGGAAACAGAGACAAAAATGACGTGATAGTGAAACGTCTGATGCGTAGGATTATCAAGAAAAAAAAATCATCATATTTAATGTATAATTATTTATGTACTACGTTTACTTTTTAATTATCGTGAATAAATGTGACTAATATTTATCATAAGAAAAATGCACGTGTCAATAAAAAATACATTTTGTAAAAATATGTTATTATTTCTTCGTGTTCCCTTCTCACCCCTCACCCATCCCCCGCTATTTTGATAAAAATATTTAATGGTACACTAGGCATGCGAGGCGTACCACAATGATCCAAAGATCCGTAATTAATCGTATTTACATCACGACAATGACAAAATACGGACATATTTGAATACAGATGAAGCCATATGATGTGCTCTGTAATTGAACGCTGCGTATCAATTCCAGTTTTCTATGACTGGAATGTCATTCAAACATGGGGCGATAGTAATGTTTTGTAAACCGATGATGGTAAGCGGTGGAGAAAAAACACTTGACAGAAATAAGGGTGTGTTCAGATTGGAAAGGTAGTTTTAGTGACAGCTCATATTTTAGCTATAAAAGCGAAATGCGCGTGACTAGTAAGGCATACAGCTTTTTGAATTTGTCAAAACACGTAAAATGGAATCTCAATTATGCGATCGATGGAGAATGATAGGTTCTATGCCTATTAATTGCGGTTGCATCCAATGGAACCAATATAAAGAGGTTGCAGTGCGGCAACCATTTGCAATGTCATTGCATGAAATCCATAACAGCTGGAGAGAATATCTAGCGGATCCGGACGAACGCAATTACATCAAATGGTTGCATACGAAGTACCAACTTCGTAATGATTGTTGTATGTGTATGTCGTGCAAACAAAACAGAAGTTATAGTTTGCATTAATTGAGATAAAAATATTTACGTTAGCAAAATAAAAAAATAAGAAAAATAGGCCTCTTTTTTAAGGGGCCACCAAAAACCAAAATTATGTTACATACACCCACACACAAATGGGTACATAAAAAAGATGCACACACTCACGCACGCACGACGTACACGCATAGGGGACAGGGAAAAAGGGAACACGGGTGCCAAGGGGCATCCGCATAGAACCACACATGCGTCGTCACGTGCGTATCGTAACACGCGTGAGGGTATGCGCAGTATGTGCATGTGTTGGTGTAGCAGGTGCATGCGTGTGTGTGGGTAAGTATGCGAAAATGTAGGACACCCTTGAGGATGATGGATCAGTAACAGATTTCCAATGATACAGACGCATTCAACCACATATTCCACCATGGATGAAGCCTTTCATCGTGGTACATACCAATGACATTATTAGTTCGCGAGGAAACAGGCATTGACAAAATTTAAAATCGCATGACCTTAAAGCGAATGAAGCAGCCATGTTTAATGTTAATATGAGTAATGCGCGAACACACCATACATATGCATAAAACACTCGCGCACCAAAACGTGATATTCTAATAATTACCCAAGGGAATTAGTACATATGTCCACTCGGCTAAGAACTAGGAAACGATGCGATATTGTATCCAGAGCACAAAGCTGTATGCATTCGCAACTACAAAGTAAAATCTCCTAGAGATTAGGTGATAATTCAATAGTAATTTTGAATATTTCTAAAAATCACGTAGTACGAGACTTGAGGTACTAACACGTTCTTTCATTATTAACACATGGTATGTTTGTATCTCGATTCAAGATTGATCTCATGGCTATTCAAAACGTATGGTTAAACCATACGCACCAAATAATCTTTTTAGCATAAGTACGCTCTACATACAATTCTATAAACGGAACCCTCAGAGATATAATGACAACATTGTAACCATCGTATCTAAAACGACTGACGTGATTGCAAAGTATTTAAAAACAATTTGCGCGTAATGACGGTTAAAAGTCAATCAAAATATTCAACAAAAATTGTTTTTCTAATAACATTAGCGACGTCAAATTAATTTCAAAATATTCAACAGTTTACCTGTATGGTATCGATGAAAATGAGATATATATTCATTGGTATTAGGGTTAACTTCTTTTTAACCCAGGATACAATCCATCACCACCAAGTCTTGGTTACCATTCCAACCGAACATACCATTAATACAAGATTATTTTTAATATTTTGTTACTAATCTGCCTGGTACCTGTTGCTAAGACAGTAACAGCTTACAGACAGTCTCTAAATATTCTACAGTTTACTAATAACGTTAGCGACGAAACAGTCAAATTATTTTCAAAATATACATCAATACCGTAATTCCTCATACATCCTCCTCCTCCTCCTCCTACGACCTCCGTTATCAGACCAGCCTCTTAAAATCTATTTTGTTACTAATCTATCTGGTAGCTGTTGCTAAGACAGTAACAGCTTACAGGCAGTCTCTAAATATTCTACAGTTTACTAATGACGTTAGCGACGAAACAGTCAAATTATTTTCAAACATCAGTACCATAATTCCTCATACATCCTCAACCTCATACGACCTCCATTATCAGACCACCTCTTAAACTCTATTATTTTACATTACTCTCTTATTATTTTTACAAAGGTAGATAACTACGGAGGGGGGGGGCGCGCCGCCACTACATATAAACATAAAATACACAACTTTTAAACTTTTAAGGGTTAACTAATTCAAAATAATAGAACATTCCACAGTGTTGCAGATTCTCAATAACGTGTGAATATAGTCGCCATTGTTATCTAGAAAACGTGGCGTTCTGTGCGTCATTGTTCTCCAAACAATAGCGACTGAAATGGAGCGTTTTGATTGGTTAAAACCACATTCCAACGAAAAGAACAATAGCGACTAAAACCCCCCTATACTACTACTGTCCAACACAGATTCTTGTTTGAAGAAGGCTAGACATACTCAGAGTTGCCTCTGTATGCGGATGCCAGCCCGCAACTCTTGATGACTTAGTTTCCCAACAAGGTTGGTACATACGGTTAAAACTAAAATCTCTGTTTAAACCAACCTCCACCCACCCCCAACTATCACATACACGACAAACCATCAGATATGATTAGCACTACTACACCAGCCGTTGTATTAACACATGCGGCGTTCACCAAAAGAACTGTACACAACATATTAATATTATTGTAGACCAGTGCGTTATGAAACTATCAAATAATGATAAAACATATAATAGGCCTATTAGTAGACTTTAACATATATTACCAAAATGCATCTTTGCAAATGTGTTCCAAATTGAAACACAAACACGGAAAGGTAAAACATATTGGGAACATGCTCCTCATACCGCCCATCTAAATTTACATAGTGGGACATTAGGCAAGGCCTGACTGCGCGGGCTACAGCTACATCTCCAAATATATAGCAGGACTCGAGAGACAAATTTCAATTTAAAACCAAAACTGAAATCGAATTTTGGAAAAAATTTTGAAACATTTTCCCGAAAGCTGAAGGTGTTACTATAACGGCTACTAGCATGTAGAATGACCATTATCACCCTACGCGATCGCTCATGGCTCCACTGCTGGCTGGTAAAGCCAACAACAAACAGCCGACCCGCATTGAGCTACTGATGTAATCAAGTTCAACGCACCTTTTAACCCATTTCTACAATGAACTAAAATCACATTGAAGTCATAAGTTCTACATCATTGGAAAGTACATCCAATACCTAAATATTATTGGGATTTTTTTTACACAATATAATTTTTCACTGAGTTATTTACATATGTAAAATACCTAATTATACCTGTTCTTTAAATCAAGTGTGCAATAGGGTGTATTTTAAAGTTTTGCAAGAATATAAAAACTAATGCATAAATGTATAGAGAATTGGCTTAAATGTCCAATGATGCATGGCTTCAATAATATTATTGCGTGCCCGTTCCAGAGGGCACGCTTCTATTTATTGCTGTCTAGAATTGCCTATATGCGCGGCCATTTCGCGCAGGTGATTGTGGGGCTGTGTCTCGCGAGATCTCCATCGATACGAGATCTAATAATTCTCGGAGCGAAGACACGGCTCTATTCTTAGATGGCTGGATATCTCATAATTATTATCTTCATGCACGTGATTCATGGCGGGTTCTCTTTTTTGTTCTGGTTCGACTGTAATAGAATTTGCGCGGCGATGACTGCTTAATTATTTTAATAAACAGCCAACGGAACTCTAAATAACTACTCTAAATAAGTACTCTTCTTTTGCTGGAGGACTGCGTACAAAACATATTTGTCATTCCTTCTGCAGATGAAAGTACTCAAGCACACGCTCACTCGCGGCATCTCTTATATGTCCACTTTAGCACTCTATCAAACTGACCACAAATGGCTTCTTGCGGTGATCGTGAGAAATGTCTATTTGCATTAGCTACTCACAGGAGAATTTGTTTTGAAAGTTTACCACTGGAATGACTGCTTGGATAACCGATCCTATAATTCCAGTAGTAAATTGCAAAAGAAAAACCACAATGGCCTCTCGGATGGCAATTAGACATAGGACATTTTCTATGATAATGGATTTTTCTGTATATGACGTCATAATTATTTAGGTCAGATGTAGCTGGACGTCGCAATCAAAATGTGTAATGAATGACGTATCTAGCTCCACCAGGAACATTGAATAGCCAGTCAAGTATGCGAATTGTACGTTTTACTATTTAATCAACATGCTGTTGAATATTTTGAAACTAATTTGACTAGACGCTGTTCGAATTGTATGTCTTTGCTATTTATTCAACAGTCCTTTTCTATGATAATGGCTGGGTTCGATCCGTAACTGAAGAATATGACGTCATAAGCAATTACTTCATATACAGGCTGACGTCACGATCCAAAATGTGTAAATGAATGGCGTATCGAGCTCAGTCATGAACAGTGAATAGTCCGGCAAGTGTACGAATTGTATGTCTTTACTGTTTAATCAACATCGTGTTGAATATTTTGAAACTAATTTGACCTGGCGTTGTTGCGGCCAGAGGCAGCAAACCTTTAAATGCACCCAGTCAAATTAGTTTCAAAATAGTCATCAGCTTATCTGTATAGTTACCTTGAAATTGGAAGTCTGGGAATTCATTATTCAGTGTATATATATATACATCAATTCCAATACGCAAAAAGGGGAGGAGCTTAGCTAGAAATAAGCGTGGCATACCTAGAAATGGATCTCTCTATTGAAATTGTCATGAGCAAATTGAGCATTACAAGGCTAATACCACTTGGTAATGCGTGGCCCACACAATATGGACCACTTGTATTAAGAGACCACCCATATGTATAGGTAACATATTTTAACAAGGCCAATCATAGATTGTTGCCCAGAATACAATGTACTCGTCCTCCAACGGAGGGAGGATAATTAATACCACTTGCTAATGTGCATTTTCATGTTGTCTATCCATCATATTACATCATATGATGTCATAATCAACGACGTGACGTATAGGATGACGTCAAAATCATGACGTCATGACTGACTCAATTGAGTCCGTCTTAAATGCTTATTAGTCCGACACGTTGTACGAATTGTATGTCTTTGCTATTTACAAAACATGCTGGTGAATATTTTGAAACTAATTTGACTGGGCGATGTTATTGCCACAAACAGCAACAGCACCCAGTCAAATTGGTTTCAACATAGTCAACACCTTACCTGTATAGTTTTCTGGAAATTGATAGTCAAGAAGCTCAGAGATCCATCGATACCAACACGAGCGCGGTATTAATGTATTAACATACCATCCGGATTCAGTGACCGATTGACTAGCGTTACGCCTATGGAAGTCATTCAAGCAACCGCCACCAAGATATGACTTACTTGGGCACAATTGTGTGTTTTTCTAACAAAATCCTTTAGAATGTTTAACACCGAAATTTCAATATCTCAGATAAAGACATCTATACGAATATCTTTTTAATACTTTGACTAATAGCCCACCCACCCTACCCACCTACTTGTTGCTATCATAGACCTGTATTAAGTATTGCAACGACAACGACTGCCCATGCAAGCCTATCATCTTCTCCTAATGTATTTAACCCTTTCATGAGGAGGCCGCCAAAACCGGCCTCTACAGTGATCTTGAGGATGTTAATTTGCAGGTCAAGAAAAGATCGTTTTTGAAAATTCACCACTGAAATGACTGGCTCGATAATTGAGCCAGTCATTCCAATAGCAACTCTTCAAAACAGTCGTCTATTGGCCTGCAAATAGGCACTCAATAACCAAATTTTTTTTTTATATTCTTGACTCAATTTAGGTAATACATGGTTAATAAATTATGAGGACGACGATGATGTACCATGTCTGTTTAACCTTTCCCGTATTGTATTATAGTATGATTCACATTTGTTGCATTCGAGATAGGGTAAAAATTACAGACTTGATACAGACAGTCTTGAGGCGTACTATGTGTGGGGTGAATTTCAAAAGAAAAACATGCATAATAATATTGTAGAGAGCGAAAAAGTAGACAGAGTTCGCTAACAATAATGGATCCATCTAAAAATAAGGGGCTTGGCTTCTTCGAAACTACACGTCTAATGTAATGACCGGTCATCTTCTTACGTTATCACAACGACTAGACTGTTACCCAGACTCAACTTCGGATACCAGACATACCGGGACCCAGTCTATCTCCGTAGCAGACTGTAAAAGCAACACTGTGGATCGTTAAATCATTACGTCAATGGCTACTCAATAGGTCCCTACATACGAGATACATTTCTCGATCTCATATGGAAAGAGAACTCGCGGGATACGAATGAATAATGGATGTGTGATTATCAGAAGTATCCTTTTGTCTTTAATCCATCCGTGGGAATAAATCCATGTAGGGCCAATGCAATTATGTAACAGTATTGATAGACTACCAATGTTCCAAATTTCCAATCAAAACTACTGTCAATAATATTGTAGCAGATTGTTGAATACATAAATCAACCGAAAGTGTAGGCCTATGCATGTGCTAAGTTAAGAACATCTACAGGAAATTCGGCCACAGAATTTCAACCATATAGCTAGATAGGTATATCAATACGCTAGTGAATTAATGGATTGAGTTTAAACACATTTTTACCATGAAGTAATTTCGTAGTGCACAATTTCATACCGAAAATTTACTAAATCTCCGGTGATTCACAGTTTTATGTGCCCTATTGTCTGTAGTATGTTTAGCCCCATAAGTTCACCTACATAGACTTGAGCCTTAAAATACTAGGTATATTCCGAATCTAACAAATTCTAGATGAAATAATTTTATTAGGTAAATGAAGTAAATGTTGGGTTTTTCGTGCTTCTCGGTGCCCTACTGTCTTTATGCAATATGGTCGGCTACAGAACTTCGCTCACATAGACGTAGAGGGATTTAAATACGATAGTTATATTGGGGAATTTTTAAATATTCGACCGTGAAGTAATTTCGTAGTATACGATTTCATCGCGTAAATTCGCTTCAATTTTGGCAGATCTTCGGGTTTTAAATGCCCTACTATTACCTGTCTGCAATAGGTTTGGCCACATAATTTCACCGATATGGTTAGATAGCGATATGAACACGCTAATGAATCTTGATGTTCCTACCGCGTAGTAATTTCGTAATATTCAATTTAGTAGCCACGGACAGTTGTCAAATGCCAACAATTTACTATATTCGGTATCAGATTGTCTGTTCTCGATTTTTAGTACTTTTTTTAATATATGGATGTATATAACTCAATATGAGCTAGTGCTTTTGCACAATTCTACCATCAAGTAATCTCATCGTAGGTAGTTACATATTCGCTGTATGGCCCCATTATAATATGGTTGGTTCACATTCACCACATTCAGATAGGTGTCGGTATGTCCTGGCATATCGCTCATAATGGGTTCGGCCCCAGAATGTCACCCATATGTTTAGATAGGTATAGGCATACGCTTACGGAGTAGTGAGATTTAAAACTATCTACCATGAAATAATTTCGGCTCAAATTTTGGCCGATTCATGGTTTTCGTTGGACCCAGTCAAATTAGTTTCAAAATAGTCATCAGCTTACCTGTATAGTTACCTTAAAATTGGAAGTCTGGGAATTCATTATTCAGCGTATATATAGACATCGATTCCAACAGGCAAAAACGGGGTGGAGCTTAGCTAGAAATAGGTGGCATACCTAGAAAATACCTAGAAATGGGTCGCTTTATTGAAATTGGCATGAGCAAATTGAGCATTACAGGGCTAATACCACTTGTTAATGCGTGGTCCACACAATATGGACCACTTGTATTAAGAGAGCACCCGTATTTATAGGTCACATATTTTAAAAAGGCCCATCATAGATTGTAGACCCTTGCCATCCCGAACGCACATAAACCCGAATACAATACACCCATCCTCTGACGGAGCGAGGGTAATTAATACCACTTGCTAATTGGCCTTTTCAGGTTGTCTATCCATCATATTACGTCATATGACGTCGTAATTAATTAAGTGACGCATAGGATAGCGTCATAATAATGACGTCATGACTGACTCGATTTAGTCCATCTTAAATGCTTAATAATCTGACACGTTGTACGAATTGTATGTTTTTGTTATTTAATACAAATGCTGTTGACTATTTTGAAAGTAATTTGACTGGCCGTTTGACCCAGTCAATTTAGTGCCAAAATATTACACGGCTTACCTGTATAGTTTTCTTGAAATTTATCGTCTAGTAGTTCAGAAATCCATCGATCTCAACTTGAGAGTGGTATGGGTGGAGTTTAGCTAGAGATGAGCAGGGCATAGCTAAACTGGAAAGGTTCATTGTATTAATAAACCACCACAGTTTTCAGTGCCCTATTGTCTGTAATATGTTCAGCCCCATAATTTACCCCACATAGACTCGAGCTTTAATAAGCTAGTTATATTCTGAATCTAACAAATTCTAGATGAAGTAAGTTTAATACGCAACATTTAGCTTAAATGAAGGTGTATTCGTGGTTTTCGGTGCCCTACTTTCCGTAATATAGTCGGTTCGAGAACTTCGCTCACATAGACGTATACATTTATTCCAATGTTGGCAGATTTGTGGTTTTCAATACCCTACCGTCTGCAAAATGTGTGGCTACATAATTTCACCCATATGATTAGATAGGGATATGAATACGCTAATGAATCTATCTTGAGATTTCTGCCACGTAGTAATTTTTTTAGTATTCAATTTAGTAGCCACGGACAGTTGCCAAATGCCAACAATTTACTATATTCAGTATTAGAATCTCAGTTCTCGGTTTGTAATCAATTTTTCTACAGATAGCTGTGCCTTTGCACGATTCTACCATCAAGTAATTTGGTAATATGTTGTTACATATTCGCCATATGGCCATATTGTAATATGGTTGGTTCACATTCACCACATTCAGATAGGTGTCGATATGTCCTGACATATCGCACATAACGGGTTCGGCCCAGAATATCACCCATATGTTTAGATCGGTATAGGCTTAAGCTTACGACGTAGTGAGATTAAAAAATTTCATAACGTAAGTAAGCTCAAACTTAGGATAATTCGTGGTTTTCATTGCAATACGTCCAACCCCCTGAATTTCATCCACAAATACTTATAGGAAATACGCTAGCTGTATTCTGAATTTTAAAAAATTCTACAGGAACGTAATTTCATAGTTCACAATTCCATACCGAAAATTGGCGCAAATTCTGTCAGATCAACGATTTTCTGCACCACACTGTTTGCAATAGGTTCGACCCCAGAAGTTCACCCATATGGTTAGATACGTATATGAATACGCAGATAAAGTATCAAAGGTTTAATAAATGTTTAGTATACAGTAATTTCGTCATATGCAATTTAGTAGTGGCACACCATTGTCAAATTCCAATAATGTACTATATTCGGTACCCGAATATCTCTACATGCTTTGTAGCCAGTTTTCGAACATAAGGCCATGTAGTTCTCGTGCTGTGCGAAATATTGTAATAATTCTACCACCAAATATTTATTATAGTAATGTGAAAATATTTCTATAAATTCCATATTATTAGCCGCGTGTACTGCTAGAACCTGACTTATCAGGCTACTACCCTAACATTTGTACATATTGAAGATTTTCTGTTTTATCTTCTTATCGAAACGTCACTAACTAATGATCACCGCTACACGGAGAAGACTTATGATGGTAGGTTGCTGCGACAACCTATCTGCTCCGAATAACGGGGATGCGATTACTAGGCTCGCCTCTTCTGATGGTGGTGAAGATATTTTTGATTAGTAATCGGGGCCTATCTGACTTTTGAAGATGCTCAGGTAAGGCAAGGAGTGTGTTCCTTGCTTCTGGAGTATATCACACGAACTCAACTCGGATCTATGCTTGATTAAATACGAGATACTTTATTCGCTACACTACTACTTATTATAACAAAGACGACTTTTACTGTCGTAATATAAAATGATACTTTCTACAATTTATGAAATGATTTACTTTAATTACTTATCTAATGCTACTCTATCAACTTCTATTTCTAACTGAGACGAATTACTCCCAACCTAAATTGATGTGCTATTCGACTATCTAGCTTATTCACGAAGCAAGACTGCTACGGAATCACTGATGGTGAAGATTAAAGATTCAGTAGACAAACTGCCTCTTATATACCCTACACCTTTTCCTAACTTCTATACATATTACGATATATAGATCTATATATATCGTAATACATAGTTTCTGTTTCTTTCATCCTTCTAGGTAGCTATAACCACATCTTGATTGGTCCACACACTCTTGTCCTCCAATCAACATCTGCTTATCTCTTCCTAGAAGTTCGTACCTATTCCTGTTGGTCGTTCTGACCAATCCCTGTTCGCCTATCTCTCGATTTCACTCTGAAACTTAGTTCTTTTTGTTTCTCTGCCACAGAGTCTGACTCGATGCTCATTGATTATGACGTCATCTCGACTAATCAAACTCTGGGCTTCTCTTCTATGGAGATAACCTAAAACAGGGTCAAAGCGGTGTTGGCTGGTTCTGATTTGATGCGATCTGTCAGCTAACTAACAACATTACAGAATATGTTGTTGTTGCATGCCTCCCTTTGATAGACATATAGTTGATATACAAATTTCGATTGTGTTATTAATTCCTACAGGACGCTACAATGCCTCTGTCCTGTCCCTTGCCTATTGTGGATAAGCCTGTAGGAAACGAACGTTAATAAGCACATGAGCTGTATGATCTCATTGCCAGCTGGTGTTGTTGTACTTGCTTAAGGGAGTCGGAATGCCGACCGTCAACAAGTACATGTCAGTCTGTTTCCTATAATTCTCTCGATTCCCATCAATTCGTATCTATTCTTATCCCTCTATTATTTACTAAACTAACGGCCTAAATGACTGCTGAATTTCATAAAAGTGTATGCCGATCCCACAGCAACAACTTTTATCTTCAACTATTGACAGACACCATCAATTCAGAACCGTCGGTCTTATTCCAATCTATTCTAATTTCTAACTTATCATGATGAATATACTACTACAGTTTCAATCTGGTTCCTGTTCCATTTCTGCGAAACTTATCCTATTTCCGCGAAACTGTATCCTACTAGCACTGGTCAAAGTCAACCAGTGCATCCTACTACTACGTCTCTAATTGCTACTGCTACTATTCCCTGGTATTTTCAAATATGAGAATTTCACTGAGGTCTTACTTGCAAATATAAGACGTCTATCAGGGTCATGACTTCCCATAAGACAATCCGATATCTACACATGCCCCTCAACCGAAGTTAATTAACCATCGCTTAAGGCCTTAAGAGAACTTTAATTAACTCGTTGTACTCTATCAACAACAAAACCACACTATACCAGGGCTACCCAGACATGTAGCAATCCACTCACATACTAACCCAAAACGATGATCACTAAAACTATAAAACAATCAAAACGAATCATAAATAAAATAAAATAAACATGAAACAATCAAAAACGAATCATAAACAAAACGAACATTGTGAAACAATATATCAACCTTAATCCTACAGAATAATCATTACAGGTCATACAATTCCTAATCATTATAATATATCAAATACTAAACTATGGCATAAAACTAAAGTGTGTGTTATAGTCAATATGATGAAGAATCCACGTACTCCATCTCCTTGTTAGGAATTATGAATTCATAAAAGTATAATAAAACAAATATGGCACTATAATGAGTTAGTGCTATAGTGACAAATCCTCATACGATACACGAATGTTAGGACTGTCAATCACCACGTCTATCCAGTCGTCAGCCGTCGGGTCGATCATGGTCCTGGCAACAGCGTTAGGCGACGACCCGGCCGACATCCTCAGCGGCTCCGGTAGGGCTGCAGGTCTCCGGGGCCTTAGAGGGTGAATAGTCCATGGCGCACTTCTCTGGGCTGCATGTGGCTTGTATTTAATCCATAACCACACGCGTGCAAATATACCGCACTTCCACATAATTACCACAATGACGAGCACTACAACGAAGGAGCCGGTAGAATACGACACAAACGACCGTACCCCCATGCCATCGACCATCGCTGGGTCGACCGCAGATAAAGGTGCTAGCAGCACATACTTAGACTTATGCAAATGGTCCCACTTTTGCATACTTAACTGATTAATTATCATTGATTGGTTTAGTACCCCGGCCACATCCAACCGTGGCGTATCAATGGCCAGACTGATTCGAGTGTAAGTCCTACTATAAGACTGTACCGGCTCAAATCGCCAACCCTTGCCACTATAATCACATTCTCCCGACATTAAAGCAAACACACCATTCTTCACTACACACCGGTCTGTCAGTTGTCCGCCGCAGTGTACCTCAACCATTTCTCCGAACGTTTGCAAAACCACGCCTATTTTCTTGTTGGCTTACTAGACGTTTCATTGGACTTTGGACAGTAATAGTTCAGTTGCTACCCGTGGTGTTACTCCATACGGTCGCAACACCAGGTCGGGAGTCCTATCGACTTACTTAACCCCCGTTGAACCAAAGCCGCTACCACCGTATCTTTGGTATAACTATCTTCTCCATAATTAGCTGCGCAACCCGATCTCCCCTATTTACCAGAAAGCTACTACTACCAAAGTTAATCAGGACAATACCCACATTGCCCCGGTAATCTGGGTCAATCACCCCAGCTCCCACATCAACACTATGATTGACGGCCAATCCCGATCGTGGGGCTACCCGTCTGTAACACCCCCTCGGGACAGCAATCCGAAGGTCCGTCCGCACTACCATCCGGCCTCCGGCTGGGATTGTATAGTCGTAAGCGCTGTACAAATCGCACCCAGTGGCAAACCCCGATCCTCGGGTTGGGATTACCACAAACCGGGTGAGTCTATGAACACGGAGCACTGTAGATCCCATACTTAGTTACCGTAAATTATTCGTCACACTCAATATTTAGAACTGACGCTATGCTTATGGGTACACACTTAACAAGACCAGTTGTCAGTACTGCGATCAGGCAGAGATTAACTTTATCTCTGGCTACGTCGCCTTATAACCGCTTCGATACGACCGATGAAATCATCATATCGAGCACGGCCAAACACGCCAATCCTGAGTCTCTTAGGGTCTGAGTAGACATCAGGAGCGAGACTGCGCTTGCGCAGAAAGTAGGGATGAGATGGAAGTGTTCCCATTGGCTCATTGGCGGGCTCGGGTACATCCTCCGAGGTGTCCATCATAACGGTACGACGAGTCTCCGGGGTTTCCCTCGGTGACCCATAGTTTCGATCGTTACTCATCCCAGGTTGATCTATATTTATATCAACCCCCTTACCCACCTTGTGCATCGTTGGCTCCTCATCAGAAGCTGGTCGCTTCCTACGAGCCCTTTTACTCGATGTCGCCCCGGAGTCGTTTACCGGCAAAGGTTTGGACTCGGGTACCATCGCTCGAGGATGATGGCTGGCTTTCGTACCTTTAGCAGGGTTACGAATAGGGCGTGGTCGGACCTTGTCCCAACACATCTCTGAGTCAACTACACGTAGCTTAGATATATTAAGTACGCATACTTTCCCAGATCTCTGATGGCGGACATGAGCCACGGGACCATTGATCTTAAATATCTCGTACTCAGGGTCACTGCGAGAGGTCAATTTCATCCTCTCCTCAGCCTTTACAACCACCGAATCGCCCACCTTGAATTCACCAGCATTTGCACGCTTGTTAATTTGTTCTCGGTGAACTTCTCGAGACTTAGCCGTTTCTCCACGAGCGCGCAGCAAGGCATTATTAAGACATGTAAGTCTTTCGCCAAGGTCCTGCGTGGCATCCAGTGGGATGGTTAACGGAAGTCTTGCACGACGACCATACGTCAGATAAAATGGCGTATATCCGGTGGTGGAGTGACGGGAGCTGCGGTATGCTGTTAAAGCCGCGCCCAATTCGTCCTCCCATGCACGAGATTCATTATTCACACCTTTCTGGATTAGCTCCTTGAGCGTACGATTGAACCTCTCGGTATGTCCATTTGTTTGCGGATGGTATGGACTCGATCGTCTATGATCTATACCGTGTTCCTTAAATCGTTCCTCCATACTATTTGAACAAAATTCTTTACCCTGATCTGTTATTAAGATTTCAGGGACACCATGACGAGCGACATACTCATTAAAGAACTTGTCTTCCACATTCTGAGATGTCTTGGCAGCAATTGGGTATGCTTCTGCCCAGGCAGAACAGTGATCGATTATCGTCATGATATACACATTACCTCTGCTTGACTCTAACAGTGGACCGATCAAATCCATACCAATTATCTGACTCGGATAATTAGCCATGGGCATCTCACTGTATTGAGGTCGTGTAGTGACGGGTCGGTTGACCTGGCACGTGGTACACTTTTCAAGCATACGAACCACATCTTTCCTTAAAGACGTCCACACAAAAGAATCCCTTACCATACCGATGGTCTTTTTCAGACCTTGGTGACCGGCTCTCGCATGAGCCTTCAGGAGCACTTTCTCATGGAACAGGGTAGGTAATACGATTCTGGGGTACTCAGCGTCCAACGCTGAAGGTGTCACTAAAGAATACACAATACCGTTTTTGACCATATACTCCTCCGGTGTGTTCTTGAACAACTCCGGGTATTCCTTGGTCTGCTCAGTACGCAATTCGTCGTAGGGTATGTCATAAACCTCTAGAGGGACATGCGGTAATGCACCCTCGTCTACCTCGGGTATGACATAATCACCCGTGTCTAACGTGGCGACTTCCACAGGGCGACGTAATCTGGACAACATGTCCGCTCGAATATTCTTCGAGCCCTGGATGTACTCAATCTTACATCCGTACTCAGCAATCAGAACTGCCCAGCGCTGCACCTTCGTGTTCTTCACCTCACCCACAAACAAACTCTTGAGGGGTTTGTGGTCGGTGTACACGGTAAACTGAGCGCCAAATAGATATGGGCGGAGCTTCTTCAACGCATAGATCACAGCGTAAGCCTCCTTCTCTATTACGGGCCAATTAAGCTGACTATCTTTAAGAGTAGAGCTTACATATTGAATTACCTGCTCTATACCCTTAGCATCGTCTTGTACCAGTATAGCACCAATAGCATAACTAGATGCGTCGGTGTATAACTTATAAGGGGCGTTTAAATTCAGATACGTGAGAACCGTCTCACTACACAACAAGTTCTGTAATTTCTTGAACGCTTGCTGTTCATCCTTACCCCACTCAAAACGCTTATATTTCTTTGTTAACTCTATTAAAGGCTTGGCAATTTCGGCATAGCCTTGCACACAGGATCTGTAATATCCGGTAGCTCCAAGGAAACTTCTTACTTCACCCACATCACGTGGTGGTGACATTTCCCTAATGACCTTGACCTTCTGAGCCTGAGGAGCTACTCCTTGTGCAGAAATGCGATATCCTAACAAGTCCACAGACTTACTGGTGAAATCACACTTCTTTTTCTTAACTTGTAAGTTATACTCTCTAATCTTGCGCATGACCTTACGCAAGTGTTGTGCATGTTCCGTTGGATTTCGTGAATATACGACTATATCATCTACGAACACATGCACCCATTTTCCTACAAATTCCCGGAAAATGTCATTCATCGCCCTTTGAAATACGGCACCTGAGTTGCAAAACCCGAATGGCATACGAATCCATTCGTACAAACCTTCGCTGCAGACGAACGCCGTCTTCTCTATGTCTTGGCTGGCCATTGGTATCTGCCAATATCCAGACTTCAAGTCCATAGTAGAAAATATCGTTGCACCCCGCATCGAATCAAAAATGTCAGAGATATTCGGTAGCGGGTAACTGTCCTTACGGCATACTGAATTCAATTTCCTCTAGTCAATACAAAACCGTGTGTCACCGTCCTTCTTAGGAACTAAAGTAATGGGCGACGCCCACGGGGATGACGATGGTCTTATGACGCCCGCATCAAGCATTTCTTTTACTTGGTTCTTGACCACATATTGCTTGGTTAGCGGTAGACGGTAGGCCTTCTGCCTTATAGGATAAGCATCTCCTGTCGGTACCGTACATTTCACTTTGGGGACCAATCCTAAAGTGTTTGGACAAGCCGTATCAAAGATATCTGCAAATTCATCTATAACTTTGTCGATATCTTTATATCCGGTCGTTTCCTTACAACTAGCATATACATATTCCGCTTGTTCCCTATAGGGATACCTAAAAGGATATACCTGACCAAACCATACTACTTCTTTGGTCCGATAGTCAATCTTTGCATTTCCCAAGTGCAAAGCCTCCGCTCCAATCAAACATTCATGCCTCATACTCGCCACTACCGTACTCGGAATAGGCCGGGCATTTTCAAATTTGATTTGGGTTTCTCCCAAAAGTTCTATTGGGGCCCCATTTACTGCTAAGAGCGTTCTTGCTCTTTTTAACGGCCTAGCATCTAACATGCTACGCCAAATATCCTTTCGAATTAAGGATGTGCTAGCACCCGTATCTACTAGAGCATGCAGGTACTCACCCTTCTTCACAAGACCGTTTCTTTCTAATCTCAGACGGATCAGAAACCGCTCGGTCGGTGGCCTCACCAACAGTTTCCTCCGTCGCCATTTACCGGACTCCTTCGTCCGCTAACTACTTCCGCGTAGGAACTCCGCTGGCCAGATGCACTGTCCATGCCGTATGAATACCGGCCGTAGGCATCTGTCCCTTCGCCGCTCAAGACGAATCCCTCCGGGTCCTCGTACTCGTCACGATCTCGCATCCCGTTGGCAATGTCTCTTCTTACGTTTCGGGAACACGAACGGGGTGTGGTCGATTGTTGACCACCCACTTCGTCAATGTCCATGTCCATATCCATGGCTACATCCTCGGTCCGGGGACGCTTGGTCGCGCGTTGATGATTCGGGCTTGAGCGGGACGTCTGCATGGGACCAGTGGTGGGACAATCACGGATAAAATGTCCGTCCCTCCCACATCCGAAACACGTCACGGTATTAGGGTTGCCTTTCCGTTTGGCAAACGTGTAACAGTCCTGGGCAACGTGCCCCTCCTTACCACAGTTGAAACATGTCATCGGTGGTTTCTGCCCTCGGGGTCGTGGTCGTGGCACGTCTTGCGCGCGTGTTTTCCCTCGAGGAGGCTGTAGGGGCTGCGGGCAATCACTTTTGTAGTGGCCGATTCGCCCACAATTAAAACAGGTTACTTCTCGTTTTCCACTACATCGTGGTTCTGAACTTCTGGCATTAACTTGGCATTCCCGGGCCATGTGTCCGTTTTTACCGCAGTTGAAGCATTTGTTGTTTAGCGGTTCTGGCGGGTGGCGTTTTTCGTGCTGCTGATTGTCGCGGCGCCTTGGCTTCCTCTTTTAACTCGCCTATGATGCCTATGATGCCGCATAATTTTTCGATCATGCGACTTTGTTGCGCCATCTGCCTTTTCAACGCGTTTACCACTTGCCAGATCCCTTTTTCTTCTTCCGGTTCTAACGCATCGATCTCCATGTTCTCCTCTTGCCGTCCACTGATCTTCATCGCTTTCAATAGGTCATTGCAGACCTCTTCTTCTTCCGCAATTTCTATCGCTCTGTTCAGGGTAGCTGCCTTCTTTCGCACTATTCTTCTGCTTAGTCCTTCGTCGTTCAGGGCCTTCAAGTATATGCCCATGACAGTCCTGCGATTATCGTCGTTCTCTACAGGGTAGGCTCGGCTCGCTAGCTCGCGGTACCTCCGGTTGAAGGTAATGATTGTTTCGCCTCGCCGCTGGCGGACCCCGTCCAAATCATATTTAACCCTTTCGTCCTCATTGGCCGAAATAAAGTTGAGGGTTATATAAGTCCTTAGGTCCTCAAAGGTCACGTCCTCTCTGACCTTGCCTACCAAGTAGCCATCTATGGCTCGCGCTAACTGTCCTCGGGCAGCTCGTGTTATTATATAGGCGGGTACCCCACCTAGTCTACCCTCGTTGGCTACCCATGCCCGACTGGTTTCATCCAGAAACGTTCGCACTTGTTCGGGTATTAACCCATCGCACGGCTGGATTCGTTGTATTGTTTCTCGGATCTCTTGGCGGTAGACCCGCTCCGTTTCCCTACAGTTGCTGCTATCGACGATCGTGTCGGCCATGGCAGATCCCATGGCTTGCATCGCCGCCACCGTCTCGGGTCATAATTCTTGACGGACGGGTATACCCTGCGAGGGCAGTCCCGGTTCGGTTGGTCTATGGGGAGAAGCCATGTGTAATCGGCCTAATGCTAGTATAGGCAGACTATTGCTTTTTGTAACCTGGGTTGTTCAGTGCAGGTAATGTCAGTAGTTATCTTTACCAATGAGTTTTCGCGATACTCGCGGTGCTGGACCACCTTGGTGCTCTCCGCCTGTCTCGCGGCCGTTATGAATACTTGAAGGTGATCGGCCACTTCTTTCAAAACTTGCTGGGTCGGGTTGTCTACTTGGGCTTGGGCCATACGTCTTACTACTTACAGTTTTTGTGTGTCCTTATATACTCTCAATCCTGGCAGGTGAAGCCACTGAAGATTTTCTGTTTTATCTTCTTATCGAAACGTCACTAACTAATGATCACCACTACACGGAGAAGACTTATGATGGTAGGTTGCTGCGACAACCTATCTGCTCCGAATAACGGGGATGCGATTACTAGGCTCGCCTCTTCTGATGGTGGTGAAGATATTTTTGATTAGTAATCGGGGCCTATCTGACTTTTGAAGATGCTCAGGTAAGGCAAGGAGTGTGTTCCTTGCTTCTGGAGTATATCACACGAACTCAACTCGGATCTATGCTTGATTAAATACGAGATACTTTATTCGCTACACTACTACTTATTATAACAAAGACGACTTTTACTGTCGTAATATAAAATGATACTTTCTACAATTTATGAAATGATTTACTTTAATTACTTATCTAATGCTACTCTATCAACTTCTATTTCTAACTGAGACGAATTACTCCCAACCTAAATTGATGTGCTATTCGACTATCTAGCTTATTCACGAAGCAAGACTGCTACGGAATCACTGATGGTGAAGATTAAAGATTCAGTAGACAAACTGCCTCTTATATACCCTACACCTTTTCCTAACTTCTATACATATTACGATATATAGATCTATATATATCGTAATACATAGTTTCTGTTTCTTTCATCCTTCTAGGTAGCTATAACCACATCGTGATTGGTCCACACACTCTTGTCCTCCAATCAACATCTGCTTATCTCTTCCTAGAAGTTCGTACCTATTCCTGTTGGTCGTTCTGACCAATCCCTGTTCGCCTATCTCTCGATTTCACTCTGAAACTTAGTTCTTTTTGTTTCTCTGCCACAGAGTCTGACTCGATGCTCATTGCTTATGACGTCATCTCGACTAATCAAACTCTGGGCTTCTCTTCTATGGAGATAACCTAAAACAGGGTCAAAGCGGTGTTGGCTGGTTCTGATTTGATGCGATCTGTCAGCTAACTAACAACATTACAGAATATGTTGTTGTTGCATGCCTCCCTTTGATAGACATATAGTTGATATACAAATTTCGATTGTGTTATTAATTCCTACAGGACGCTACAATGCCTCTGTCCTGTCCCTTGCCTATTGTGGATAAGCCTGTAGGAAACGAACGTTAATAAGCACATGAGCTGTATGATCTCATTGCCAGCTGGTGTTGTTGTACTTGCTTAAGGGAGTCGGAATGCCGACCGTCAACAACTACATGTCAGTCTGTTTCCTATAATTCTGTCGATTCCCATCAATTCGTATCTATTCTTATCCCTCTATTATTTACTAAACTAACGGCCTAAATGACTGCTGAATTTCATAAAAGTGGATGCTGATCCCACAGCAACAACTTTTATCTTCAACTATTGACAGACACCATCAATTCAGAACCGTCGGTCTTATTCCAATCTATTCTAATTTCTAACTTATCATGATGAATATACTACTACAGTTTCAATCTGGTTCCTGTTCCATTTCTGCGAAACTTATCCTATTTCCGCGAAACTGTATCCTACTAGCACTGGTCAAAGTCAACCAGTGCATCCTACTACTACGTCTCTAATTGCTACTGCTACTATTCCCTGGTATTTTCAAATATGAGAATTTCACTGAGGTCTTACTTGCAAATATAAGACGTCTATCGGGGTCATGACTTCCCATAAGACAATCCGATATCTACAATATGGTCAACAAGATCGTCATCATTATAACGGTTGAGGCCAATTTTGGCCTTTTTGTCGAGCAAAAATATTTGATTTAATAGTTTGTCACTGTTTCCAGTAAAGATATCGTTTAATAGGTGACATAGATATGATAGCTAAATGAAACAGATCACGATGTCGCGGCTGTTTCCCACTGGGTCTTCAGTCAGAATGTTTTCTACTATGTCATTTTCTTTGGAGAAAACTATGTTCACGGTATTGGTTCTATCCTGGCCACTTAAATTTGTTGAAAGGGTTATCTGTCGGTACAGATCGGGGTCCTGTATTGCATCAAAAATATACTTGCTTTGTGCATTTCTCTAGCATTGCAGTGTATTTATATTTCCTGGTAATAAATTCTTCACGTCTGTTTAAGAAGGTATCAAGATTTAGGCTTAAACTATTCTTTACAGTTTTGCTTTAATATGTTTGAATGGGTGTCAGTGTCTGTACTGCTTCTTGCGCTGATTTTCTACTGACTGGGTTGCCAGTTCTGTTGATTTCTTTATCTTTACATGTTGTTGATACCTAATGACCCAAATTTGATCTGTTACGCTCTGGTGATGCAGTAGTGCAATTTTCTCATCACTGGCTGCTCTTAATTTTGTCTGTTCCTCTCTCTGTTAAGGAGTTTTGCCTCATCACTGGCTGCTCTTAATTTTGTCTGTTCCTCTCTCTGTTAAGGAGTTTTGCCTGCAGAAAAAGGATGGATGGAAAAATTGTTGGACTGACCAAAAGTATAAGCTGCTTTTCCTAGCCCATAGCTAATACTACCCATATCCTTTTGCAAGAAATATTCCTTCTTTTGTGTTTATTGTCCGCGTATACTTTTGTCATAAGTGTCATGTATGCCTTTATATAACTTCATTTTTTCATGAAACAGTTGAGTTTATTCTCAGAATTATAAAAACCTCCGGGCACGTTATTTGCATCAATATGTGTACTTGTGAACATATGTATTCGTATTTATAAAAGGCTTACATCGCCTTATATCTGAGCCTAATGGTAAAGTAATACGCTTGTCATCCTGGGCAATGTAATACTGTTGTCGTCCTTGGTAAGACAATAGAGCTACTATTGTCGTCCTTCTCGTCGTCGTCGTCGTCGTCCTCGTCGGTAGCAGCAGCTAACATCATCAGCAGCAAACATCATAATCATCACCATTATTATATTCATCATCATCATCATCATCATCATCATCATCATCATCATCATCATCATCATCATCATCATCATTAGATTTAGGCCTTTAACAGTGACAACGTGTATAAGGTGGTTATTGTAGAATTGTGATCGAAAACGTCTTACCGTGGAAACTATGTTGCACTAAGAGACCAGCTCTCTTGAATGATCACAAAACCATTGTTCCTCTCAGGTGGTCGTTTCGGACAGGTAGTGGTGGGACCACGCCGTACTCGTGACAACAAACCAACACTTTTCTTTATTAATAATATATTGGATTATGAACAAGACAGATCCGGCAATCCAGTGGTTATGAATGGCACGAGTGTAATATAACCCTTTTGCCCCGCAGAACCTCTGTCCGCAAATCAGGAGAATTGCTAGATATTTTGAGAATAATTTGTTTGATTGCTTTTCCTGCCATTGGTAGCAACAATTTTCAATCAAATTAAATTAAAAATACACAACAGATGTGTGATTATATGTTGATGCGTGTGTGTGCTTTAGATTTCTCTGCATTCCTAGGATTGAACAAGCAATGCGGTTTTAATATGAGGAAATACAAAAAAATTGCGCCAAACATATTTTAATAACATTTGATAAAAAAAACATGAAATAATTTCATGTCGTTGACGTGCTACGTTAATTCTAAGTATGTGACTCATCCTCGCTATAAAAATGATTGTTACATTGTAAAGAATTCCGTCCATTCGTCCTTCCTTCTATCCGCTCATAA
The DNA here is from genome assembly GCA_034401795.1 of Chaetoderma sp. LZ-2023a. Taxonomy (NCBI): domain Eukaryota; kingdom Metazoa; phylum Mollusca; class Caudofoveata; order Chaetodermatida; family Chaetodermatidae; genus Chaetoderma; species Chaetoderma sp. LZ-2023a. Next base: position 45,634,870 of record CM067361.1, read on the forward strand.
TTATCAGCCCGCTCGGGCAACCGTTCTTTAACCATCTGACTGCTGAGTATTTGCAGATGACATATTCCAAAGGTTATAACTCCGGATCTGCTAACTATTTTGAAAACATGTTGCCTGAAAGTTGTTGGTGGCTAAATTACCAACAACTTTCAGTCAAAAACCTTTCAAAATATTCAGCAAGTCAAAGGTTTTCCTCATTCAAATTAGTGTCTGGTGGCTAGCAGCTGTGAGACAGTTAATGTCAAATGAGCGCAGAAAGGTTTTGCGCATGAGAGCCCCTCAGACGCACTGTAAACTATAAGAACCAATTATTTCCTGTTTTGTCATGATTTTGAAAACTGTTGTTAAACTAGATCCGCAGCGCCTGTTGTACGCTAATCGCCAAATCATTCATCTAGTATTACTTAGATACTGTACTGAAAAGATAAAATCTCCGTGAAAAGAACAATAGCCATATCAATGAAGGAATCCAGTTTTTTAGTCACTCATATGACGTCATAATCAACTACGTCACATGTAAGGCGATGCCGCAATCAATTACATCAGGAATGACGCGATATACCGCCGGTCACAAACACTTAACAGTCCGATAAGATATTTTAAATCTAATTGGACTGGGCGTTGTTGCTGCCATAGGTAACAACAGTACCCAGTCACATTAGAGATGGTTAGGACTAGTCTACATTAAAAGGAAATTGATTTTCAGATTTTATCCATAGGGGCCTATTTGGCTGTATTTGGACTTAGATAATGTTATGCGTTCAGGTTAAGAACTCTTGCTGCGATGTGTTTGGAGATTGATTATTTTCTGGCTGATTTGCATCCAGTTTATGCTCATTATGCTGTGGTTATGGTTTTTCAAAAGACAGTGACGTCAACAAGGGGATGTCGGATTTGAATCAAACTTCACGGATTTGTTCTCTGCTATGCCTCGGACTAGTCCACATCAAAACGAAATTGGTTTTCAAAAATGTTTCCATACTTTTACACCGTTTGAACTTTGAGTATTTTACTGGCGACTAGGAATAGGACTAAGCAAAATATCCAACTCTCCGAATAGAGGTTTTATTTCAATAATTCAAACCCAACTTTTTTTCCTGGCTCCAGAATATTGTCACTCCACCAGTTGTTCTTGTCAGGGTTGGGTCCAGTAACCCCAAGTCAGGCATGAAGGATACACGCACTTCAGGGGCGGATCCAGGAATTTGTGTTAATAGGGGAGGGTCTGGGAGGGGGTCCTACCCCACCCCCACCCAGCGGAAATATTTGAAAAGTAGATGCTTTGAGAAGCCATCTCCTGAATTCTGAGTGATCAAATATCTTATTTTTTGCACGGTCACCAAAAATAATAGTAGGCTTGGACAATGTTAGGTGTGTGGTGGGGGTGGGGTGTGCGTGGGTGGGTGTGTGTGTGTGTGTGCGTACGCCGAGTCCTCCTCCCCAACTCCCACCCCCTTGAATCTCCCACTGCCCTTGAGTTATGCGCGAGATACCCATTCCGTTCATGTGTTTGCGTGAGAATAGCCCATTTAGTCCGGAGGCCATGTCTGGAGGAGTACGCTAGAAGTACACTCGACCAAAACAGCTGATATGTAGGCTAACAGATCACTTGTCCATATGCAACATTTCAGCAAAATCGGATTGTTAGTTTACTATCGCTGTTAGACAGAAAATGGGCCATTCCAGTTTTAGCCATGCCCCGCTCATCTCTATCTAAGCTCCACCCACACCTCGCTCGTGTTGGGATCTATCGATCTCTGAACTTCCTGACTATCAATTTCCAGAAATCTATACAGGTAAGCTGTTGAATATTTTGAAACTAATTTGACTGGGTGCTGTTGGCAGCAACAGCGCCCAGTTAAAATAGTTTCAAAATATTCAGCAGTATGTTTCTTAAATCGCAAAAAACATACAATTCGTACAACTTATCGGACTTTTAAGCGCTAAAGACGGGCTTAATCGAATCATTCATGACGTCATAATTATGCCGTCAGCATACACGTCGCGTAGTTTATTATGACGCAATATGGTTGAGTGAGGAAATGGATACATGAATTGAAAAATATACGACAAGTTAGTGGGCCTCTCGATAACGGTCTACGGTCATCTAACTAGGTCAATTATTTAGACCATTAGCAATTTCAAATTGTGGACATACTACAAACCAGGTAGCAGACATTATGGGGCTAGCTGTCAGCTGTTTAGTTTGTGGACTGTCCATACTTCTTGCCAAGACAATTTAAGCATTTGACCAACATGATCCATATACAAATTATTTACAATGCAGGATATATGATGTCGGAGACTTTGATGCTGAATTGACTGGTACGCCTGCATGGTAGGTGTTACCCTCGCCCCGTAATAAGGGAAGGTGGGCATACCATTCGTTTCCGGATGCGTGTGTGTACGTGTCGTCGGGACGATGTGTCAAAATGGAAGGGCACGGGTGTACAATGTATGATTCCACTTGTTGTTGTCGCATACAGCAACAGCATCTATGGCATGTGAATATCTGACGGGTGGCCGGGCAGGCGGGCTTGGCGCACGGGTGGGCGTACGGGCGGACATGGTGATGGGCGGGTGGGGCAGGAGGTACCTTACGCGGCGAGTGCAGTATTAAAGTTAAACGACCTAATACTATGGAAGACTTTGCCCTCATATTTTGCGCGGAAGTATTGATGTCACCTGACATATCCTGAATATATCCTGACTAGTACAGCGCACATTTGTTATTCAAATGGGCATTCATCAAAAGTGTAATGGTCAAGAAAATTAAAATTTCTGCTTAGCCAGTGTCCAGTTGCAGATCAAGAAGAGTATTTTTTAGAAATTTGCCACTGGAATGACTGGCTCGGTTACCGAACCATCATTCCAGTGTTAAATTTTCTAAAATATTCTTCTCTTAGCCTGCAAATGGCCATTTCTCAAGATCACTGCTGAGGTCGTTTATTACCAACTTGACCATTAAAAGGTTAAATTGACACTAGAGGGGTTAAAGATTATCGGTATATTTTAAATATTTATCTCAAAGACTAATTGTAGGCCTATGTTAGCTAGTCTATAAGATCGGAGATATAGAATATCAAAGTGATCAGCCATAATTAACTTCCACCTATAGCGACCTCGTCTTTTCGACGTAATTACTGCTATCTATCGTCTGCTCTTATATTAAACCAGTTCCCGGTATTCTACTTTACTAATACGAGTAGTGACATTGTATCATGTATGCAAACTTAAGCTCCTTTCAATGAGAACCGCGTTACATGTCCTTAGTCAAAATCTAGTCCAACCTACACTACAAGATCTAAACTAGCCTTCACTACATGTATATATTAGCAGATAATTTAATATTCTACACCGTGTCTGATACTCGGTGTGGTAGTCACTTGGTCGCATTCTGCAGCGATGTGGGCCTCTGTTCTTTACCATTAGCCGATGATCCTGATCACACTGATTCCCGACCTTTTTACTATTGTTCATTAGAGTCTGGAACCAGTTGAATCCCATGATCATCAGCTCATGTCCCAAGAGGAGAGGCCCAATGGTTGAATCGTGAAATGTATAATGAAACTAGTGTAATTGTATTATTTTAGTCAGAATAATTTGATTGCTATAAATAACATAAGCTACAATTAACAAACTATTATTTGTCGTCGCCGAAATATCGCAAGCATGGCCTTCGAATAGACACGCGAGGATTAGGCAGTACAATGTATATGGCTTATTATGTAATTATACCCGACAGAGTATCACAGATTAGTTTTTAATTATAAAGTGCATCCCCGGTAAATAAAGGGATGCACATAGATATGTATATATATTAGTGGTATGCATCCAGATTATATGAATGGATACATACAGTGTGGATTCCGCACAAGCAGCTCTCGCTGTCCTAAATCCACCCCATCGTACTGACGCTGGGTTTAAAAATAATAAGAAAAATAAGATATAATAATAAAGTAAAAAGACTAGTTCATCAGGCAGCCCCAGCGTAGCTGAGACTGCATGACGGCATTATGATATATTCGCTACGGTGTGTTGTGTACCTACGTCGCGCACGACGTGTTTAAAACACAGGAATCCGCAGCGATTATTTCATAGTGAGACACAGCTACACGAATATTGCGCAGTGGTGTAGGATGACAGTAGTCAGCCTATGGACTGGGTTTCAATTTAAAAAAACCCCATATATAATAATAAGAAAAGTATATAAGAAATAAACATAATAATGAATTCCGTGTTCCGCACAACTACTGAGAAATCATGCTGCAACCTCGGCAATAGTGTCCACAAACATCTGTGGCGAATTTTCCCCAGCGAGTCTGGGTACCGCGACTTGTACAAGACAGAAGTGGCGGGTGATCCTCCGCTGCCGAAATATCACTACTATACAGGCTCATCTCTGGAAGGCTATAGCTAGAAGACTGTACTGATGTGTCCATAGATGCACTGGTGGTACCGGAAATGATGACTGGTGACGTACGAAGTGGCGGTGGCGTGTGTCGAGTTTGACGGGAAGACGAAGTTTCAGTGTGCGATCTCCTCCCTTTATACTTTTTGGTGACGTCACAGGAGGGCGGATGACCACACCCGAAAGTTCTAGGGTGATTCAGCCATGCCCCATAAGAAAAGTTTTGATTTATTAAACCTGGAGTCATATAAAGTTTTCCTCCCGTGTAAAGGGAGTAATTATAATTATAAGAAGAAATATATGTCACTTTCGTCCCTACACGACGGAAAAACAAATCTCTGATCAACGTAAAAACTCGGAACTACTTATTCCTGTTGAAGTTCACCTTTTAATTAGTGTGAAGCGGTTTTACAGATCGGATGCTTATAAACATGCCTGTTTTAATTCCAGGCTGGAGCGCCCGATGGGGTATAAGAGAGCGCGGTGACGTCACCGGCAATTGCCCCAACTTACCGCTTTCACCTCCTCCATCACGCGTGGTAGTAATGCATTTTGGGCGTCTCTTGTGGTTAAAGCCTTTGATCCAATTTACTGGAAATTAGAAGTGATAGTCAAGTGGTTCTTTGTTATGAAAGCACGTGGTTGATCAGAAACTTAGGCAATACTTATGTAATGGTGGAGTGTTGACGCTGATGAATATTCGTCATTGATGCGAAAGACGGAAATATATGTTTTTAATTCTGTTCCCTGGAACAGCGTCCCTATAAGCGCGCGATCTTATACATGCGTCTGTGTCTTGTCTGTAAGAATGTATTCCAGCTCGTGTCGATCTCGTGCGAGAATATGTAGGTAAGAGACCATTTGAAATTCTCCTTGATATTATACTGTCGACGTTTTGATACCGCTCCATCGGCCCGTGCGCTAATGATCTGTATACACGGTAGAATGATGGTGTTCTTAATCAAGATTAGGACAGTATAGCTGTCTATAATTATTGTCTGGTATAAACAGATCCATTACTTGCGGAGATTAAGTATACTAACACCGCCAAGCTGGACTGTGTTTTCCGGGTGGGTGGACTGCCTTGCATCCTCCACTGTGGGTAGGACAGGTCCCATCCCTAACTAGACCAGACTTAATTCATTATAATACAGCCCGGAAAATGTGTGCAACAGTTTACAATAACAATATCGTCGTATGGAGATTGTGAATGCAGTCATCCTGAGTGTCTATGTTTCTGTCGTATTGGTGATTTTCATTGATGCGCGTGGCTGGTTATCTGCTGATGGTCTTGCGCTGTTGTGAATGGTGACGTTTTTTATTACTCTCGGGCTGGGGGAAGGAAGTAAATGAAGTGCGGTGTCAACTTTATCGGACATGATGTATTTCGCTCTATAATGGCCGAGCGTGGATGACCAAGAATGGTGCTGTCGTAACTTGAATCAATCCATTATCGAATTCAACTTTTCGGTATCAAAATCCTACTCGTGACGGACGACAGACTGTGGGCACCTTGCTCTCTTAATAATATTGACCGTTATTTCGTATGCATGAAATATTGTTTTATTAGCTATTTCCGTACGAAGGTTCGGGGGGTGGGTGTGGGGTGGGGTGGTGGCTGGGGTGGGGATGGGGGGGGGGAGGTTCCCCCATAATGCGTACTGTAGATGGTTGCGCTGCTTCTTTCCGTATGATCAGATTTCCGTAAACCAGATAATGTGATTGCGGAAAATGTTGACCGGTGTTGATGGCGGTAGTGTACTGTTGTAGGGAATTGCGGAAACGTCGGAATTGCGGGAAGTGATATACCTCCTGCATCTGTGCGGGAGGGAATGTTGCGGAAATTCGTGTCTCTAACTTTTTCGATTTTTAAAACGTTAGGTGCTTGCTATATCTTGTTGTTGCTGGTGTCGATTGTCTCCGTTATATCCTCTCTATAATCGGATATGTATGTAGTATTCGTGCAACAGTGAATTGAAGTATCCAGCCTTGCGGGAAAGTGTGCTCTGTATGCTTTTGGATTTCTGTGTCCGGTGTGATGTTGTGTCTGCTCACGTTGGGCGTTGGCGGGCTGTTTTGGTAAAGGTTGCCCTTGGTGTGGAAGAGTGGTCATCTCCCATTACACGATGGTTGGTACTTTGTCATGGTTTTCAAGTACTGGAAATATTCGAGCCGAGAGTCTGCTGAACAGGCTGCTTCACTGGCCACCGCCTGTGGAGGAGGGGGGGGGGAGTGGGGGTGGCTGCGGCAGTGCGGGATACCACCTCCTCTGTAACAGTTCTCATTTCTGAAGAGTGATGGTCTACAGATGATGAATGGAGTGGACAGGATGTACGACGTCCGAACTTGGTGCATGGAGATGGGGAGGTGGTTATGGATGTGGAGAGTTAACACGTTGGTTGGGGCGTGGTTGTACGGTTTCGGGGTGTGGTCGGGTACACCGAGTTGTGCAGTTTGCTGTTCTCAAAACGAGCGAAGGCCTCATCCGACCTCTGTACTTCCATGCTATTCACTACATGTTCCACCCCAGAAGAAGCATGGCCCGAGGCGACCTCAGCTTCCGCTTGTGGTACTCTATAATGGGGGTATAGCATGAAGTGGGTGGGAATGGGAATAGGGCAGTGGAACAACTTTTCCGTCTTTCCCCAGTGACAACACAAACGAGAAGGTCTGCAGATACGACTTCCCAGATCGAGTAGACCTGTGCTGAGGAGGGAGAGGGCGAGTATGTATCTCGTCATCGTCCCCAGCATTAGGTGCTTGTTCAGCAGGCTCCTGGCTTGATAGGAGAAGGGTCGAACTGACACCGTGGTGCTCTAGACTAACGTCGGGAATATTCATCTCCGTAAAGACAGCTGGCTGGGTACCAGTGCCACGTGGAATGCCCAGTCCGAGCTCTGGTACGAGGTCGTCACTGACACAAGGTTTAAGCCGATCGAAGTGGATGACTGAGGTCAGGCCATACGAAGTACGGATATGGTAGGTCACGTCCGACGTCTTACCAACTAACACACAGAGGCCTTTCCACTGGTAACTCAGTTTACTCAGCATGTTTGCTGATCGTCGTGAATCGTGTACCCAAACCATTCTTCCAGCTTCATATGGATCTCCATGCACCGTCCGGTCATGCCATGTTTTCTGACGCCAGTGTACAGTGGATAGAGTTGCTCTCACTAGCTCATGGGTCTGTTCTATCCACTGCCGTATGGGCTCTACATAGGGAGATGGTGAATTTTTTCCTCCGGAATCCTGGGCATGGCCAGATCCACTGGTAAGGCTAATTCATGGCCAAACATTAACCGCACAGGGGTATAACCCATGCTGGAATGTACTGAAGTGCGGTATGCCATGAGCACATATGGGAGTCGTAGATCCCAATCTCTACAATCAAGGTGTGTTTCTTTAGCAAGCACTTCCGCTAGGGTGCGTTTGAACGTTTCCACCATCCCATCGCTACGGGGATGATAGGGAGTTGTAACAATTTGCAGAGCTTGGAGATCAGCTGACTCTCAAAATTACTTCCTTGATCAGAGTGCAGCTCATAGGGCATTCAAAACTGGCAGAACACATTACTAGCTAAGACCTCCGCTATTGTGGATGCCTCTTGGTCTGGCAGAGCAAATACTTCCACACACTTCGTAAAATAATCTTATAACACGAGGATGTACTTATTTCCATCAGCCGTCGTATTCAAGGGTCCGAGCACATCAAGAGCCACTTGCTCCCATGGTGCACCAACTGTTACTTGTCGCTAAATAGTATTGGTAAAAATTACAAACCTATGCAACCTTGGCTTTTCCCGTGTTACGTCTGTCTCCATCACAGGATGTCGCCCAGCACCTCACACGGGAATGCAGCCTAGGCTAGGTTCCGTTACACATATGCTTACGAGACTAAGAGCAATGCCTATAAGAAGTATAATCAGGGCTTAGGACAGCTAGTCCTATATGAGACTCTGGCCCATAAAAACATGATCGAGGAATATAGCCCATGGGACACGAGTCCAACATGAGACCGAGAACCATGCCCATAGAAACATGATTGAGAAACATAGTCCACGATCTTTTCATGTGATGCCCCTCTCTCGCATATACCCTCCCGCTTCCCAAAGAATCACTTTTAATGATCACAATATGAACGCTTACCATGGCCTGACTGTACATTGATCCATCTTGACCATACCGATGAACTGACATGATCAAGACGACCAGCCGGGTACCCAGTAAATAGCGATCACCATCTGAGCTCATGCCCAGGCGCAACTGACAGTCTGATCCGTATCTATCTGCCAACAGTATACACACTTTGATCGTTTTCCCTGGCCTTGTCTGCAGGACTATAATATCCTAGGTGTGGCTCGTCATCCATGTACCACGCATGCCCACTTACTGAGACAGGATGAACCAAAAATCTTGGTAGACTGAACAATGCGCCGACTCGACGGTACCACAGTAGGATGTTAATTAATCCTTCATTAGAAACAGAGGCCTTCAGTATCTCCTCTGCACTACATCCGCAATTTAATGTGCCCCCAGACTCTTACGAGCCCACTGCCGCCTGATACCTTCACCCTTTGAGGAGCCTATCCCTCTTTTGTAATGGTGCGGAATGGTGCTGGCCAATAGTGCGTCTTTGACATGGGACACATTTGGCGACGCATGCCTTTACACTATCGTGGATTCCAACCCAGTGGAATCTCTGTTTTATTCGTGTTAATGTCCACTCAACAGCAAGATGGTCGGTGTTATCATGCAGCTGCTGTAATATTGTTTCACGATAATATTCCGTAACTACCAGGCAGTTGTTAATATAGATAATGCCATCATGAATATGGCATTCTTCAAACTGCTGGTAGTAGTACTTGGCTGTTGCGGATAACAGTGTAACAGATTCCCGGGGAGGACGTACCCCCTCCTGGATCCACGCATATATATTTCATGACTGCGTGTCTGTTGCTTGTTCGTGAGCGACTTTCTCCATGTACGCCTATGTGCACTGCAATTCAGGGAACACCGGAGATGGCTGCGTTATATGTGTCATGGTGGTGCCTACTTTGGGTTCATTCTCAAGCCCGATTCTGCTTAGGGCATCGACATTTCCATGCAGTTTGCAGGGTCTATGCAACACATTGAAGTTAAAAGCCTGCATGGATTCCTGCCACCTCGCTACCTGGCCCTCCAGATTTTTAAGATTGCGGAGCCAATATAGGGAAGCATGATCTGTACAGAGAGTAAATGGGTGGCCATACAGAAAGTGTTTATAATACTTGACAAAGTAGACAGCAGCCAGTAATTCCTGCTTGGTAGTCGCATAACGTTTCTCTTTTTCAGTTAGAGTGTGCAAACCATAACCCAATACCTGCTCCGTTCCGTCCTCTGTGACCTGAGATAGAACTGCACCAATAGCATAAGCTGATGCCTCAGTGTCCAGGATGAAATCGGGGTTACGGTTAGGATGAGCGAGAATAGGGGTGGTCGTCAAGAGTTCCTTCAACACCTTGAAGGAAACTTCACACTCACTCGTCCACTCGAATGGTCGATCTTTTTCGGTGATCATGAAGAGAGGTGATGCAATCTCACTGAAATGATGGATGTATCGACAATAGTACTGACAGAGACCCAGGAAGCCCCTGGTTTCCGTGACAGACTCCGGGGTCTGCCACTCCGCCAGGGCTTTCGTTTTTTATGGTTGGGTGGCTACTCCATCACCGGATATGACGTGTCCCAGGAACTCGATGCTCTGTCTGAAGAGATGACATTTCTTGGGTTTCAGCTTCAAGTTAGCCGTGCGGAATCTTGAAGGCACGGTGTCTAAGTTGGAAAGAGTTTGCTCAAACGTTGGTGCAAAAACGATTACGTCATCAATGTAACACATACAGATTTTCCATTGCAGGGTAGTTAATACCTGCTCAATGAGACTTTCGAAAGTTCCAGGAGCAATGCATAAACCATAGGGCATCTTGCGGAATTGATAAAGGCTGTTACGACAAATGAATGTGGTCTTCTCCATATCAGCCTCATCCATGGCTACCTGCCAGTATCCACTAGCTAAATCACAGGTACAAAACCACTTGGCTCCAGACAAGGAATCTAAGGCCTGATCTATCTTGGGTAATGGATAAGCGTCTTTGACGCTAAGATCATTAAGGCAGCGGTAGTCTAAACAAAACTGCAAAGGTCTGTCCTTTTTGCCTGCTAGTACTATGGGACTGGCCCAGGGCGATGCTGAGGGTTCAAATATTCTGGTCCATAACATGTCCTCTACTTGTTGGTGTGCCTCCGCTTCCTTATGAATCTGGAGACATCTAACGGGTTGACGTATGGGTCAGTTGTTCCGGTGTCAATAAAGTCCCGTACTAGATGAGTTTCTCCAATGTCACAATATTTGTGAAGTAATTCTCTTATTTGTAATTTTTGGGATTGCAGCAATCCAACAGTGGCATGTAAATATAGGTCATGTAAATGTTCGGGTCAATCATCAGACGTTGCGGTGGTTGTGTTTGTGGTAGGCTGTTTCCAAAGATATCACATCCATCAAATGGCCACAACGGACTCCTGATTCTAATGTTATTGGGTCCACAGTGGCATTGAATACACGGAATGGAATACGTTCCTTGTTGGTGGTGTCCACTATGAGGCTGGGACTGGTGCATTGTGAGGCGAGCATATATTCGGGGCCAGGTTGCAGCATGGCTGTGTGAGTGTTGTTTCCTAATTGTGGTGCAGATCATTTCCTGTCCCAGCTCAACTCTGGTGGTTGTAGCTAATATCACTGCACACATATCTGCTTATAAATGTGAGTTTGATATGTTTATTTTACTGGCCCGCAGTGCATATCTGGGCACATTGGAGCATAATCCTAATAACAGGTCAAAAGTTAGATCCATAGGAAACGGTGATGGACGAGACGTGCATCTCCACCCAACTCATCAGAGTATCTGGGAAGGATCTTGGAATCTGCCATGCCCTCACGGGAAGGACGCTCACGGTGGATATTCACCTCTCTACCCGCACCGTAACGATATGTCAGTAATCAAACTTGCGTATGTGAAATGTAGGCATTGTCCAGGTGATGCAAGTTATCCGGATTCTCATCAAACTCAGATGTATTGCGATGTAACATGTAAGCATACCGTTTCTTTGGAGGTAGACACTCTTTCAAAGCGACCTATGGGAAGCTAGGCATCTGCGCCCATTGGACAGCTGTATTTAGCGATACGTAGGATTCCCTGCCACATGTGGCCAAAGCTAGTTTTCGTTTCTAACACTTAAATTGTAGGTTAGACAGTAGCAGAATGCCCGCATAAATAAAGTGGCATCTACCAATACAGTAACTTGGAACTACATAAGTAAACCAGTATGCATCACATTACTTATGGCTTCACTAGGACTTTTCCTAGTTTTCGCAGTGCTTTCCTTTGTTGGCAGGGTTATCTAGCTAACAAGTATCTGAGGATATGGGGGAGATGTATGTAAATCAGCACTTAATCATCACCGCTCGGAAACCTCCAATAGTTTCCGAGGGTCAGATCAGATCAATGTGCTGATGGGACGTCCAAACAATTAAAAAGCCATGCGGCTAGTGGATCGTGGAAAGAGACAATAACTTTAAAATATATGAGGCCCTATAGGTATTTGGCCAATTTTACACAACCTTACCGGAGTGCGGGGCTACATTACCGCAACAGCCGGAAAAGAGGCATATACTATATGTCTCCTAACGAAGAGAGTGTCCCTAACCACTTCAAACCTATCCTATTTGGCTGAATAGAAAGGTTTAGTCAGTAACGTGCCGGGCTCAAACAATTATGGCACTGTCAGCGACCTCAGTGTAAAATTGATGATGGTAGGGATAAGTGATGCGGATATAATGTTGCTGTTTAGTATTTCCTTGCATACTGCAGTCTATGTTTTCTATAATTAAACAAAACATATCAACGATCTGCCATATACAACCAACCATTGCAGTGCACGATGCCAATGTATATAAATTATTGAGGTAGTACATATCAGGTTGATAGACCTAAGCGGTGCGGTTAGCTAAAGCACCCACAGCAAATAAGGATAATATGAACAGTGATAAAGAAATTATAAATTGCGGTCCTAAGACTGGGAAGGCACCTATTAGTCATCAGTGCCATATACGGAAATAATAATTAGATGTACAATAGTATAGTCACTTGAGTACGTAATACTCGTCAGTACGGAACAGGCTACTTTGTTACTGAAGTTGAGTGCTGACATATTCATAGCGCGAGTTGAAACGTTCTCTGGAGCTGGAGAGGTTGCTGCAGGCGATTTCTGCAGCTTCTCTCCACAGGTTGGATCCGCAAGCTGACTCCAACAAGCAAGGTACATACAGTGCATACTTATGACAGTGAATCAATACAGTGAAGTAGTATTTATTAGATAGTCTCTATAATTAAATCATAATTTATATTGAAGTGAGAGATTCTCCGTCCAGTGACGGAAATAATAAAGTTAAAGGTTGCCCATTAACAGAGTGGGTTGTATAACAATGTTAAGCAGAAACATAACTAGGTACACGGTGCGGGATGCATCGTATAACTCTTGCGGCGCATCTAGCAAAGTCCACCAGACTGTGGTCGAAAAGATAATTAAAATACACACGACATGCAGTGCAGAAATTAGTGTCCACTTTTCAGCGTGGTTGACAGATCCAGCGAGTCATCCACCAAGAATCACTGCAGCTCTACATCACGTAGGATTACATTCTGGGCCCGCATGGCCCCTTCCGCAGAATTTGCATTAGGAAAGTCCTGATGCGGAAAGTCTAACTTTAAGTTTAGTTTATTACTCCCGCATGGCCATCCGGGAGTATCCAAAATTGTGTGGAAGCCAAGCACGTCCTTGATTGAATGGATGGTGTGAGCGACTTACGGAATGATTTCCATTCAAGAATTGTTCATGTACATGGGGATGTGTACTTGGAAGCATCTTCATGTCCGCAAGATATATTGGCAGCCATCTTGCATAATTGGTTCTGTCCATGCTGTTGAAATATGGCGCCATAGCCGCAGTAGCAGATAGGTGTGCCTGCCAATCTCCAGTTCTCTCAGCTCTTATGAATCCAAGCAGCAGCTCTACCATATGAATATATGAGTTCCAAAATGCGAACAGGTGTGATTTCGAGCTTGACTCAACTTTAAAGGATTTGAACAGCTGTTGCAATTTATTCACGTACATACACACCTCTTTGAAATTTTCTTGCAGTGCCTCTAAGTCGTCAATGCTGCTTCGGCATATCTTAATTTTCTCATCCAGACTCTCCAAATCTGTTAGAGTAATGTGGTCTTCATGTTGTCCATTTTGTTGAACCCATTTGGAAAAAGACTGCCATTGTAATCGCAGCAGCGCTTCCAGAACCAATTTGTGAGCCCTCACTCCTCGATTATATGACTTCCCTTTAAGTAGAGCAGCAGCCGTGCTGCTACCATATGTGTTGGCCTCTATGAGGAGATCTTCTAAGCCAGAGTCATCAAACATCTTTCCAATAACAGCTAAGTAGTTTAGCGCAATGTGGAATCCCCCCAGTCTGATCACAGTGTCACTAAACTCTTCTTTATATCGCCACTGTATCTCCTTTGCCTTGACATATATGGCCAAGTCGAATGTAATGACCGAGTCATTCTGTCCTAGTGTTGTCATCATTCTTTGAACTTGTTTCATGACCGTATACACCGTATTGAATGCAGTTGGTGATCCGGAAATCATTGGACAGTAACCGATGTGTGTAAAAGGTGCGTTAGCACATGATACAAGTGCATTAAATCCACTCCAACTAGGGACTGTTTGTGTAGTATTCATTTTAATTTGTTTTTCCGCACCGATTACCACCACATCCATCTGTCTCATTCCAACCACCATTACCTGGGTGCTTTGTCAACAGTGGTACAGCTGGATATACAGATTCTATGATGGAGTTAGTATACATACATAAAATATAACCTTCACATTTCACCCTCGCCTTTGGTATATGCATGCAAAATGTATGTTGGATATATGTTAGGTCGATATCCGTCTAAATATCATATATGGTGAATCTAATACGATATTACTTTGAGTTATGACACGATCATGCTTATATCGTTGTGCACTGTGGATACAGCCAAAGCCTAGACCCCCTATGCAAAGAAATCAGGATAACTAATTAGTGCTACCACAATTTGTTTGTACAACAGGGCTTAAGATGTGCGGGACATGTCCCCCAAGCCACAGCAAGTGTCAGACCATCCGAATACTGGGTGTGCTATGTCACGATTCTGACCTAGCTTTAGCTCCTGGACTATCTACGGGAGTTTTTATATGAATGGCACGGAGCTTAGCAGATGACTAACGCCATATGGAATTTACGATCTCCTAACAGCGCATGTCGCGTGAATTGTTGAAGAAGGCCTATTCACCACAGTTTTCAATCATATTTCTGTAAAATACTTCTATAAGTGAACGCCGATGAATACTATTGTGTGTAGCAGAAAGCTGGCTCTACTCAGTTGAGTTTGTTTCTCTTCATTTCTCCGAAACATAAAATATTTGGATAAGAATATTGAGATTGTACTAAAATCACAGGACGTATCGCCAGAACTGGTCTTTTTATTAATTATTATTATTATTATTATTATTATTAAAACACTATATGGGATACTTGAATTTCAAGTTGAAAACATAAAATTAATTGTTTCTAACCACTCATTTATCACTCCAGTTACGCTTCCTTGTCTCCGCCGCACGCATATCGGCCCAGGTCACGCCCAGCACTCGCCATTCAATACATCTTTGTATGGCATAATCACTATTATGTCAACATAACCGTTTGATGGCCAATCCGGTTAAAATGGCATCTACAGTGTTCTTGGTGAATGTACATTAAGGGCCAAGAGGGTGTTTTACCACTGGAATGACTGGCTCGGTAACCGAGCCACTCATTCAAGTGATAAAATTTCAAAAATAGTCTTATCTTGGCCTGGACATCGACATTGGTCGAATAAGAACTTGAATCTTCGACGCTGCCGCTAACGAATGCGCATATGCAGGATAACAGACAGTTTTTGACAGGTAAATTTACAAAAATACCCTTCTCTTGGAGTGCCAAGATTTTAATTTTCTTGGAGAATCTTGATCATTAAATAATTATTTGCTTTGAGTAGCATGTTGAGTGATTTGAGGCGCTGTTGATATAAGAGGGGTTAAGATTATCCTAGTTTCAGCACACTTAGCTCTTTTCCGCGCGATAAACCAAACAACTGCTAGATTACAACTCAATACATGTGTCCAATCTTTCGTTCGAGATGTGAATCGTTCAATGTCCTGAAAGAGAGACTGGCTGTTATGTAGGCATACTTGTCTAATGGAAAAGAGATTTTGTATATGGTTGTCGCATGCTTCTGTCAGTTCAAAAGGCGACTTTTTTATATCAATGAAGCCTTTAATTTGTCAGGAGTTTGGTCATGACGTCATATGATGGATGGAGAAACTGGAACGGGTAATTGGAGATGTTATCCAAAGAAAATATTTTTATAATGTAATCGGTGAGTGTTGGGAGTGAACCACTTTGAGGAGGTCGTTAATCATTCATATCTGATACACAGGTCCGGGCAGCGCGTAGAGCATTCATCGCTTTTCTACCCTCTGTTTCTATTCGGATTCGAAAAGATAGCCAATGAAGATTTCCAAGTTTAGGCATTGACCATATGACGTCATATGACGTCATATGACGTCATATGACGTCATAGCGAACTAAATGACGTGTATGCTGACGTCATAACATTGCGTCATAACTGATTCTATTTGACCCGTCTGCAACTCTTAATACTCCGACACGTTGTACGAATTGTATGTCTAAACTATTTAATAAACATGCTCTTGAATATTTTGAAATTAATTTGGCTGGACGCTGTTGTTGCCATCGGCAGCAACAGCGCCCAGTCAAATTAGTTCCAAAATAGTCAATAGCTTACGTGTGTAGTTTTCTGGAAATTGATATTGTCAGAGTTCAGAGATCGATCGATCCCAACACGAGCGAGGCGTTGGTGGAGCTTGGCCAGAGATTGGTGGAGCATGGCTCAAAATGGAAATGCCCATTATTTTAAAACCGAATGTTGTGCTAACGACAATGACACAATCAATGCTAGATATGTATGTATGATTGCGGTAGTCTGCGGCTGTAGTAGCAGAAACATCATACAGCTGATATTAGTCCTTCTTCGCGTTTTCCCACTGCATCTTGTCCTCAGCCGAAATCCTTAGCTCCCTCAGGTCCATTCTTGACTTGAGTGTAACGACTCCTGCTTTCTTGAGGTCACCTCGTAAACGGTTAGCAGATTTTTGCAATGACGTCATCTCCCGGCTTTGTATTTGTTGGCTTCGAGTAGGGCGATTCCAAAGCTCTTTGCGTCGGTGTGTCTTCTGGCATCCTTAGCACATGGCCAAACATGGACCATCTTTGCTGGGCGAGTTTGACCGACAACGGCGACGTATTATACATCTTGTGCTTCATTGGAAAGTATGCTGTCTGGCCATCGGTGTTCATTGATGGCGAGTAGGTGTTCGCGGTGGCATGCATCGAGATTGTCTAGAGCTGCCTTTGGAGCTGCCCAACTGTTACAGTTATACGGCATCAAGGATACGCATGTTGGATTGCATAAACGTAGTCCTTTTATCAAGGACATCTTTGATCTATGAATACATAGCTTCCAGAATGACTGGAAATTTATCTTCCCCATTCACAGGATGTATCAATGTCAGCAGTACCACAACGCAGTGAGCCCCAGATTTTACTTTTCATCCATGGTTCGCCGCCACGAAGTCGATAGTAATTTTCCTTAGTAGCGTGCTTTGTAGATAGGTATATGTGGTGAACTCTGTTTTCGATTAATTCATAAATAGATTCTAAATTTATAATTTGCTTGCAGCTATTGGGAGAAGTTCGTCAAGGTGTTTCATTTTCTCGTCTATGAAATCCACATCGTCGGCATATTCCATCGCTAGCTGCACACCCAGTATTGACACTGGATGTTTAGTCTTGTGGAATTCTCCCGCAAGGATTTCAATGCAGCAGCAAGGTAACATGTGAAAAGCACAGGGGATAGACCATCACCATACGGGGGGGGGGGGTCGATTGATGACTCAAACCATACAGACTTCACTGACGTGACTCGAACTATCAGCTTAGAGTCTGCTAGCGGTAGTCTCACTAGTTGTAGCTCATCTTCATTGCAACTGGGCTGGCGTAGTACATTTAAGATCTGTGAGTGTTTAATTGTGTGCAAAGTCCAGTACTTGAACATGTCTAGCGACACAATAATGCGTTGGGCCCATACACTGTCAGTGCAGCCGCGTCCACGTTTGTAGCCACTTTGAACCGGTGAATTCATCTATCTTATCTCAGATGCGGCATAGCGCAACATTGATTAGATTTTCTGTATGTTGTTGAGGAGCACAATGGTCCGCGAATTGGGTGGGGTGGGGTGGGCATGTGGCTTCTTGGGCTTGGGTAGCGCAATATGGGTGTCTTGGCTTACTGCGTCGATGAGGAAGTGATGCATAAAATGTTAATTGACGAGGTGCCTGATCGGTTTTGAGATAATGTCATGTGCCATTTAAATAGATCATTGCTCATAATATCAGATCCAGATGCACGTCCATTTTCGGGGCTTTAAGTTCCTTCCCAGCTTCTGTTGATTTTCTTGGTGTTAATCATGACCAGGGGTCCCCTGAGATCGGATGCATGGGCTCATCATCGTGGTCAGTAAACTGTTCCTTGAACCATTCTCGAATCGCCTCGGCTTTGCACTGGTCAGTCCCGATAAAGTGTCCTTCGAGTTCAGAGTTGTGTACAGTGAGTGGTGGTGTCTACTCAGCAACTCTCAGAGCTCGGGCTGACCGAAACATTCTGTGACAGTCATCCATGGCAGTGATTTCATTTGCTATGGAGTCTGCTTATTGAATAGCAAGATATTTTATGATTACGCTACTAGCTAGATATTAATCGTTTTAATGGTGATCCATACGGATAATTACACCAGAATGTTTACAGATCACTGAAGCTTTGTACTGATCCGCAATGTAGTAATGCAAAGAATATTAAATTAATCAAATCTGTTGAACGCATCATATACACCATATTAGGAGAATCTATCCTTTCATGGTCAACAGGTCAATGTGTTTGCTTATTGACTATCTATTTGCAGGTCTGGAGAGGAACATCTTTGAAGGCTTGCCATTGGAATGATTGGCTTATATATTGAGACACGTTATTTCTATACTGCATTTCAGAATTGTTTTTCGCTTGACCTGAAAATGGACATTTCTCACAACCAGGCCAGAGGCGATTTCTGGTAGCCTGACCATTAACCATTTCATGAAGAAGCCGACCAAAACCGGTCTTTACAGTGGCCTTTCGAAATGTACATGTGCGGGCCAAGCGAATACTATCTTTGAAGATTTGTCACAGGAATGACTGGCTCGGTAACAGATGACCCAGTGATTTAGCCCTTGGCGTTTTAAACCTTTTATATACACCTGTGCAAAAGTTAAGCACCAGCAAAAACAATAGAACGTAGAAACCTGATGGTACAACTAGGCTGCCATACTTTTTGTCCCCGCGTTAGCTGACATAATTCCAAGTACGAAATGCACATGCATGCATGACTTCACGCCGCTTGATGTCCGTGCGTGGCGGGAAACAGCACACGTGTTCAGTTATGTAAAAGTTCAGTTTGAGGTGTAGAACATTACATACAGATTTAGGCGACAAGATTAGGAATTTTGTGTTCATGACCGTGGTTTATTTGTACAGAGAGAATTAGCTCTTGATTGTGAACCGCTATGGCAAGACGAAGGTTAAGTGATCGTGTGAAATGGCAAATCATAGGCATGCATACCACTGGTATGTCATGCAGAGAGATTGGCAGACAGCTGAACATTAACCATACTGTAATCAGTCGTTTGATTGCAAAACATGGGCAAACTAACGAGGTGAAGGACAGGCCTAGATCTGGAAGACCGAAGAAGACTACTGCCCGTGATGATCGAGCCCTAGTGCGCCTTGTTAGGAGATCTCCATTCACCAACAGCAGAGCGCTCAGCCAGCAATGGGAAACGCGCAATAGAGTGTCAATTTCTACCGTCAAAAGGAGACTGTATGCTGCTGGCATGAAAGCTAGGAGACCTGTCAGACGTCCTCTCCTCACTGCACACCACAAAGCGGAGCGTCTGAGGTGGTGCAACGAAAGAAGACACTGGAACATGAGATCCTGGAGACAGGTACACTGGTCCGATGAAAGTCGGTTCCTGCTTCATGCCACAGATGGTCGAACTCGTGTATGGAGGTCCAGACGCACGGTGTACGACCAACGTAACATCATGGAAGAAGTTCCATTTGGTGGAGGTTCCGTTATGATATGGGAGTGCATCTCATTTGATTGTAAGCTGGATCTGTTGACTGTACCTGGAACACTAAATGGACAAAGATATCAAGATTCCATACTGGATAGAGTTGTGGTCCCTCATTTTGTAAATCATGCACCTGGAACCCACCCTATATTCATGGATGACAACGCCCGACCACATAGTGCTAGAGCTGTGCATGAATACCTCCGCCAGAATGCCATCGAAACCCTACCATGGCCAGCAAGGAGCCCTGACATGAACCCTATTGAGCATATCTGGGACATTCTGGGAAACATGGTGAGAAGGAGGGATCCTCCTGTGCAGAACCTACAGGAATTAACAGACGCACTCCATCTTGAATGGTAACGAATACCACAATGGCGTATCAGTCGGTTGGTGACCAGCATGAGACGTCGTGTCCAGGCCGTCATCCAGGCACAAGGTGGATATACCCGGTATTAATAATGACAGTCTCAAACTCGTGCACAGATGTTAAACTTCGTTTTCAGACACCATTAATGACAATCTAGCCACGTGTGTCAACTGTAGGGCAATAGTTGTCAGTTGTGTCAACGTAACCATATTCAGGCCTCGTTTTCAAGTTCAAACAAAAACATACAGTGTTTCCCCACCATCATAATCAGCATTCCTCTAGTTGCATTATTACCTCTTGCACTAAGATGGATGGGTACATAAATGTTTATGCTATTGCTTTCTTCATAGCACATGAATATACCCTCGCATGTGCGTAAAAATAGGGTGGTGCTTAACTTTTGCACAGGTGTATACATACCTGATTGGATTAACTGGGCGATGGAGTAAACAGTGAATTCTTTTCAATATTTCTTTAATACTGCTCCTGCTGAAACACAGTCATCCAGGTGAATCAGTAACTGTTTTACAGCCTTGATCCCTTACGAATCCGTATGTTAAAGCGACCTACGGATCACGGGATTAGTGGAGCAATAACCTGTAATCACTCGATATTAGTGTGTTTGTTATCTCCATTTCAGGATGGTTTGACTTAGAAGAAGACTATGGCTAGATACCACTTGACAAGGACTAAGATACGCTATATCCTTTTAGCAGTTGGAATAGTAGTGGCTGGTTTACAGATCTACACATCAACGCGCTCACCCTACACCAACATGCTATTGATGGAACAGAATTATTATGTAGACGGCGAAACAAGAGATGCCGTTTTCAACGTCAGTGCACGTGGCCACACTCGTGGAAATGCTATCCCAGGTTCCGGAGTATTCTTAGCAGATTCGGCAACAATAACGGATTCTAGTTTACTGAGCTGGTCTACTGCTCAATCTAATTTTCACTTGACTAATACATGGTTGGATTTAGTGAAGCGGCCTGGATTGATATCGAAGGCTTTGCGGCTATCAACAAAGTTGTGCTCTGGTAGTGTAGTGACGTTCTCAGATTTTGCTGTCCTATTCTCCCAAGCGGTACTGAACCCAACATTCGTCGAGCCTAGGCTTACGATGGGCGGAGAGACGCTGCAGAATGCCATGATAAATGGCACAAATCTAAACGAAAATTTAGAATTCTTCTCGTGGAAACCTGGCTTTCTCACAGTCAACTGTAATGAGTATGTTGTGAATGCGTCTAAACTACGTAAAGAGAGTATCTGGAAAGACAAGGATAAACCGGAGTTCTTTATGACCGATAATTCTGTGATACCTTTATCTACGGGAGCTTATTCGCAAACCAAATTAAACGGGCTGACTGTTGGAATTATAAGATACGAATACGCGAACTTGTATTGGACCTTGATGGATCTATACAATGTGTATCTTGTTTCTCGTTTACTCGAAGCTGATGCTTCATTAACTAAGGTTCTTATAATGGACATTCATCCACACGGAAGCCTGGACGGTTTCTGGTCGACATTGTTTCAAGAAATTCTTCTACTTGGCCATTTAAAAGACCCGATATCACCTGCTACATTTGTGTTACTAGGTATCAAAGGACGGGAAATATTAATGAATGCTAATCTTCCGGTTCCACTTTTTAGCGACTTTAGGAAATTTGTTTATGACCGACACGGGTTAGAATACAGGGATTATGTGAAACCCGAGTTAATCAAATGCACCCTTGTGGTCGGGTTTAATATACTGGTCATATTGCGCCGTGATTATGTGGCTCATGTTAGAAACCCGTCAGGTAATGTCCAGAGAAAATTTCTCAATGAAGCAGAACTAATGACTGGATTACGCAATGAGTTTCCTAATGCAACGATAGCTGGCGTTCAATTGGACTTATTAACCACGTCAGCTCAGATAACTAGCATTGCTTTAGCTGACATTGTCCTCGGAATGCATGGGGCTGGTCTGGCATATGTGGCGCTCCAACGGCAGGGAACGGGCATGATTGAAATATTCCTGAAAAAATATGCCACATCAAAAAATCCGCATATGGAGACATTAGCGAGGCAAAATGGCGTTCATTATTTATCTTGGACTAATAGAAATGATAATTTAGAGCGCATGAATAACTTGGATGTTCCAATAGACATCGTAGTGACATTAATTAGAACGATGAGAGACACACTGTGTGGTATTCCTCATCCGGACGTCAGTGGGACGAGGTAAATTTGTCGTTGATGTCTAAGGTTCAGTTCGGTAAGGACCTTGTCACATCATAATCCTAACAATAACGACAAATAATGGCGATTATCGTTACAAAATAGTTACCCTAAAAGCATAACGACCGTTTTCAGATCACAAGGATAACGATAATTATACCTTGGGTATCGTAAGACCTGTTCCGAGAGCTATCAAGAGCTGCTGTGTCGCGTAATTCTGATACGATCAATGTGAAAGAATGTGATTGGCTGGCGATCCCGACGTTTGTTCAATAGGGTGTATCGCTTTGGTATAGCCGCTGTGGACTGAATTGCGCATTATATATAAAATTGTTTGTAAATAATTTCCCGTATAACCGGTAGAAAAAGTGAAGTTGAATCTGGAAATGGAAATTGTAAAAGCGCACTAAGCTAACTAGATTACGATACTTATCTTATATAGATATACTGTCTAACTATATTTAACCCATCTTGCTTCAACGTTACTCTTTAATGGTTAAACTGACCAAAACAACTTTGCAGTGGTCTTCCGACATGGATGGCTATTTGAAAGGCATAGAGAAGATTATTTTTGAATATTTACCACTAGAATGACTGTCTCGGTAACCGAGCCAGTCATTCTTGTGGTAAATTTTCAAAAATACTCTTCTCTCGTCATACAGATAGACACTGGCTAAGTAAAACACTTTTTTTACCACTGTCCCGGTAATGGTCAAGCTGGCGGAAAAAAATATTCAGTGGTAAATTTACAAAAAATAGTCTTCTAAAATTAAAATATCTTGAATAATATTGACCATCAACATGTTTAAATGATATATCAAGTAGTATTTTGAGCGGGTTGAGGCCATGTTGACACAAGAGTGGTTACGTAGTCGTATTATACATTTGTCTATACAATATCAGGAACAGTTATTAATATTGATCCTGAAAAGAGTAAATCTCTCCTCTATGTACAAAATTCGACAGAAATCATCCTACGGTTATTTTTGTTAATGTTTCCATATTATTAGTATTACATCGCTCTTGGAATACATCCCTCAACACATTTACAACATACTCTATGAAGTTAACCACATGACTGTGTAAAAATTCACTTTTTTCTATTGTTCCCATTGATCTGCACTAGTGTTTGTGTTTGACCTTGATCTGAGATCTAACATTCAAAAGTAAAACTACCAACAATTCACCCTTCCAGAGTACCTACCCATCATATGACGTCATAATGAACTGCGTGATGTGTACACTGACATCATAATGAATGACGTCATGAATGACGTCGATAAGTACGTCACGAACGCATATTTGAAGACAGTCTATGATTTGTTGTACAAATTGCTTGCTTTTACTATTTAATAAATATTCTGTTGAATATTTTGAAACTAATTTGACTGGGCGCTGTTGCTGCCATAGGCAGCAACAGCACCCAGTCAAATTAGTTACAAAATATTCAACAGCTTCCCTGTATAGTTTTCAGGAAATTGATAGCTAGGGAATTTGGGGATCGATCAATCTCAACACGGCGAGGTGTGGGTGGAGCTTAGCTATTGATGGGCGTGGCATAGTTAAAAATGGGAAGGTCCATTGTTTGAATATCACTACCTACAAGGATAACCAATCATATAGGTTGGCAACAATAATCAGTTATTTCCCACGGGACGACAATAGCAACGGGACTATAATGGGTACGACCCTAATAGTACATGTACTTGGGATTCGTTCGAGTGTTTTCAAGATACCTGCATTGCGGTAACCCAAAGTGTCGCATATGAAATATATCTGAAATTGTCGGCATATAAATTAGAAGTGCTACGACGACTAACGTCGGATCATCACAAGAATTGGCTAAGATATTCCCCTTATGCCAAAGTTATCAGTTATCATTTTCGTCAGAACTGGCTTCACAAGTGATCGGAAAATGTCAATAGACACATTAGAAGATTGTCTCCATGTTCAATCTGTAACGTCAAGGATATCATTTAGGGCACATTCATTCTTAATTAGGGCCTAGGATGGCAGTGTTTTCAGAAACAAACTCAAATTAATTTTTATAAGCGTAACGCATCTTATGCCGTGTCCTCACTAGAGAGTTAATAGGGAATAACGCAATGGTTCAGTATGACGCTATTCCTGATCACGACTTTAGTGAGAACAGGGCCTTAGTGTCCAGCTACCCGATTTTGCCAGATTTGGTTCTGTGTAGAAATGAGCTTCCCCTGCAAGGAAATGTTGAAAACAACATTCTAACTGGCTTGCAAAATAAAGATTACTCCAACAGAGTTGAAACGCAGTCAACTTCTCCTACTTATATTTGAACTAATATAACTGGGTGCTGTTGCTGCTTATGACAACTATAGTTTAGCAATGCCGTGTAAAAGCAAGGCTACGAGCAAGCTGTTGAATATACTGAAAACTAGTTTTCCTGGAAGCTGTTATTGCCTTTTAACATAATCAACATGTTAATTATTTCAAAATAAAGAATGCGATTTATCATCATTTATACATGCCATCGTGCAGTTTCGCTGGTGAAAATTCACGCAATGTTAATCCTTCCCAGTGGGCACATGACGTTGTTTCAACATCGGATATTGATTGAAATTACGTCGTGACGTCAACAACGAAAAAACAACGTCTATTCAACATTGATTTAGCGACGCTGCAACAAGGTCAGAATTTGACGTCTATTCAACGTTGAATATAGGTTATGATATCAACGTAGACCTATATTGATTACATCTCGCCAATATCGAATTTGCGTCTTTAGTAAACAGTGCAAGGACAAATATCGAATTTGATATCGGCGCGCCCGTGGGTCAACGACGCAGCGACCAATATTACATTCGAGTTTGGCAAGACCGTTGGTCAACGGCGCATGGACAATTATCGAATTCGATATCGGGGTGCCCGTTGGTCAACAGCGCAATATCAAGTGTAATTATATATGCGCCGATTTGAAACAATATCCAGCTAGATAATTATAATCTCTGATTTCCCACGAATTGGCGCATTGATATTGCCGCAGGGGTTATATATTATATGTTCTATATTACATTATTATTGCAAGGGTATCTAACTTATACTGTTGGTTATTTTATGTGCCAGTTGATTGAAGTTTTTTTAATGAATCCTTACAGAGGCAAAGTTTATGAATTATCGCGCTTTATTTACTGTGCCCGTCAATAGTTGCCAAATTTCTATTTGATATTCTCACATCTATGTAGCCGATATAACCTTATGTAACACCGGAGTAAACATCTATAGCCTATATTTTGTAAGGCCTGATAACAAGTGAACTTGATCATTAATAAGGTTCAGTACAAGCAGCCAATCAGAAATTGGTGTCAAGTCATAGGCCTATTGTTTCATATCGGCGCAAATACAGCAATTGATATTGACCCCCTGCGCCGTTGACCAACGGGCGCGCCGATATCAATTTCAATATTGGTCCCTGTGCCGTTGGTCAATATTCGATATAGGGGCATTACATAGGCATAGATAGATAGCCTATAGGCTATTGGGTAGGATGTCCCAGACAACGTAGGCCTATTTATTGAAATGACTGCTTATTACCCGTTTTAAAAGAATCAGATGAGCATATTTTTACTGACACATGGTTCTAGGACTCAAATAATACCGGTAGTCAATTTGTATATATCATGACGTTGATACAACGTAATTACAACGTCGACCTCTAAAGGGCAGTCGGTTCTTAATTTCGTTTGGGAGAATGCGCAAACATTATCAAGTGAAATATATCAACGCCAATGCTATTATGCGGGAACGCTGTTGAATATTATTAAAATACCTTGATCATGAGTGGCTGCTGTCTTTGGCGTAAAATTGAAAACATTTTTCTCACTCTCTAAGCTGTTGTTGCCTTAAGAAGCAACGGCTTACACTTAAAATATTTTTCATTTCAAAATATTAAAACAGAATATCTTGCAGCACACGGGATGCATGCAGTAAACTGAGCTGGCACATGACGTTGTTTCAATGTTGAGTCATGATGTAATTTCAATGTTGATTCAATGTTGGAACAACGTCAGTTGCCGATATCCAATTTTCTCCGTTATAAATTCATATTTAGCTAGTCGTCTCTGGACTAGTAATGTCAACCCGCAACCTTGAAATTGATAATGTTAATAACAATAGAGATTATAGTGACGTAGACCATGCGCAGACAGCAATACCGTCGCTATGAAACATAGCTCTCTACTTTCCAAGGACGTTTAAGGATGTGCTTCATCTGCACGCCTGCGAGGACGCTGGTACCAAACGTTTCTTTTGGACGTTGTTTAACCCGTCTGCGTTACCAAATAATATTTATATCGAATAACACAAGAATACAATTAGATAATTATCATTTTTGCAGACGAAGACTATTTTTTGGTAAATTTAAATTGACAAAAATTGTTGGCTTGTAATTGAAAGTTCACAAAGGCCATTGCAGAGACCGGTTTCCGTCGGCCTTTCCATCAAAAGGTTAATGGTTAGAGGTTTGTGCTTAGCTAGTATCCATTTGCAGAGCAACAGAATTAGATAATTTACTACTGACAATACAGTTTTACGAGCTACAAAAACATTATTAACCCTTCCGTCTATCAAAAAGATATCTTCTCTTGACCTAAAAATGTACATTTCTGGAGACTACTGCAGATGTCCTGCTTGCCTGTCTCAACGATTAACCTTTTCACCAATGAATTCCTTATATCTCATTTTCAGTGCAACCATACAGGAAAGATGTTCACTAGTTTGAAATTAATTTGACTGGAAGCTGTTGCTACCTTACACCGAATTTCAGTTAAATTAATTTTAAAATTTTCAACATGATTTTGTTTGTCATGTACATCTTTTGTATTAATGAAGTGCTGATCGTATTATTCAATTTTACACTCGTTCTTTATAGGGAAGAGAACTGTCTGTCTTCTCTAGACCTGCAAATGGACAAAGAATGTTAAAAAATATTCACAGGCCAAGAATATTCAATTTTTTGCAGATTGGAATGACTCGCTCAAGTACCGAGCAAGCCATTCCAGTGATAAATTGTCAAGAATTGTATTTTCTTGATCTGCAAATAGGCATTACTCAAGACCATTGTATAGGCTGTTTTTGGCCGGCAAGGACAAGACTTTGTTAATCCGAGGGTGAATCTAGGAACGAAAACCACAAGCTTCAGCTATCGGCAATCCAAATATGAAATTGTGGTCATGTTAAATTAACATCGACGACGCTAACAACGATTTCGAGATAATAAATTAATTAAAATAAAATTAAAATAACTTTAAAATACATTTGATTAATTTATGAATGTTAACCCTTTGATGAAAAAAATCCAAATGTATGATTATTGAATGTCCATTTATAGGACAAGAAGACTAATTATGAAAATGTATTATTGGAATGACTAGCTCGGATATCGAGCCTGTTATTCCAGTGGTAAATGTTCAAAAATGGTCTTCTCTTGTCCGGTAAATAGACATTCGTGAAGACAACTACAGAGGCCAGGTTTAACTGCGAAAATAGCCACATTTGTTTCAATTAATTAACATCACAACTTTGTATAATTATCTTATCTTCAATCCTATGAAATGTAGCTTCGTAACCACGCCCCGCTTTGTCCAGCTTGTTGACCAAGGACCTATTAGAAACCGAGAACGTGTACTGCGTGAACGTGTATTGCTGAAACGGCCTTCTATAACAGGAGGAGCTTACAACGTATCGACAAATCATTGGCCCAATTAAATAAAACGTCAGATGTCTGCCATGATGTCAACTAGAAAGCGTTCTTTGACTCAGAGGGCCCTGCAATCACTATGTAGTATGTAGCAATACTCTAAGTAGTATGTAGCAATTTTATTCAAAGCCTTAATTTTATTAAAAAATGAACAATAAAATTAAGATACACTTTTTGCATTAAGAAAATAATTTCACCCAAAATCCTGGAAGGTGAGTCCTCGAAAAGACACCTCTACCCGTCATAAAGAGACTATACTTGCTAAGTTTAATGAAATTATCTTAGGCGATTCTGTATGACATGGTATTAGTTTTTACATTATAAATCCCATTTTCACCCAAAATCTTGGACCTATAAAGGTGAATCCTTCAAAAGGCACATCTGTGTATCATAGCTGAGGCATAGGCATATACCAAGTTTCATTAAAATATTTTAAGCGATTCTGTATGATACGGTGATTACGAGAATATTGACAAAAATCTTTGACCTATAGGCCTAAAGTTGAATTCTTCAAAAGGCACATCTGCGCATTATAACTGAGGTATACGCCAAGTTTCATTAAAATATCTGAAGCGATTCTGTATGATATGCTGTTTATCAGAAATTATCGACAGACAGAGGCGGCCGACCGGCCAGACGGACGGAGAGTCGCGATGATTACAATAGGGCACTAATGATAACAAGTAGTGGATAATCGCCTGAACGGTGTTCAGGCGATAAAAGTTAGACTTATCAACTCTGCAACTAATGTATTTGGGAACTATATGAATTGTATGTCTTTGGTGGATTTACTCTCTAATGTACATTCTGGTGCATATTTTGAAGCTAATTTGACTGAGCGCTGTTGTTGCCATAGTTACCTTAAAATGAGATTCTGATTTAGGAATAAATCGATCCCAACACGCGAAAAAAGAGGACGGAGCTAGGAGTGAAGGGTGGGGGTAATCGTTATTGTTCTTTTCGTCGAGAACAATGGCGACCAGCCCGCCGTCATTCGAGAACAATGGCGACCAGCCCGCCGTCCTTCGAGAACAATGGCGACCAGCAGCCCCCCATCCCCAATCGGATGTAGAACAATGGTGATCAGCCGCCACCGCCCCCCCCCCGTCACCACCCCAGCGTAAGAGAACAATGGCGAACGATTGTGCACGTTCAGAGAACAATGGTGACCATCGGCGTACACTTGAGAATATGTAAGTAATTGTGAGAAGAATGGCGTCCATATTGTAGAATAAAATTATGCACATTTAAAAAAAAAATGTTATTGGTGAATGATTTATTTGAAAATTGTAACTCCTAAAAGTTCGGTATTTTACGTTTTAAATTAGCGGCGCGCTGCAATTGCTGCCCGAATTTGCTAGTTTCTAGCGCGATTTTGTAGATAAATTTTATACATATATTTCGTATTAGTATTTCCTTTAAAACTTTATGTTTAATTTGTAAATTCTTATCTTGGTTGGAGCGCATTTTGTGTCTCAATTTTCTAAAGGCACTCCTCCTAGCTGGCGGTTTCAGCCATTTAATAGGGCTCCTCTTACTGTGGTCAATGCAATACTTTTCTGCCCGCGCCAGTATGCTATTTCTATAGTTCGTTGGCTAGCGCATTATATTTGGCAAGATCGCTTGAGTGAGTGGATGTAATTCCTTTGTCATTTGTAAGCGCAAGCCTAGTACTTTGATTATATAAATCTTTATAGTCAGTTGGCTGTCCCCGGTCGACTCGAACAGACTAACAAATATATGTCTGTAATATGTTAGTATGCATTAGGGAACCACTTTAATCGGTTAGGTGTTAGTGAACCACTTAGAAAGTGGTTCAAACTAACAAATATACGACTGTACTCTCTATTCGTATATTTGGTGGTAGACGCCGGGGTTTCAAAAGGGGACACTATTTATTTAGTGTTTAGCCCTTTCCCTGACATCTTGATGTTATATTTTTGTATTAGATATTGTAGTAGTATGGGTTTCTTCTTTTTATAAAACACCATGGCAAACTATAAGCGTACCCTAAGCCTTAAGATAACAACTAAGGGGTGGGGTGTCACGGCTATCGACGTGTATCATGGGTTAAAGGACGTCGTTGGCGCGGGACCTGCTGCTTTGCAGGGGCTCATCAATGTTTCTAAAACTGTTTGGAATGCAATAGTGTCAAATGAGGGGGTCAAGGAAAAGCTTCTAGAATATGTTCTTATTGTAAAAGGCGAAGTTTGTAACGTAGAGGAAATCGAGTCAGATAGGTTGCTAGTGAAGATGAAAGTTCCACTAGAAAATCCAGATGCCAGAATCATGAATGAACTCAAGAAGTATGGCAAAGTGCAAAAGATTGAACGGGAAACGTATCCCTTTGACAGAACGCTAGAAAACGGTGTAAGACTTATCTGGTTTGATAAAGTGGATAGCCCTTTACCAAGCAGATTGACGCTTGATGGCAGCTTTGTCCTGCCCTTACGGTAAAGAGGGCAAATTAAAGAAATCCCGATCTGCCTAAGTACTGACCATTTGGCAACAGAGTGTCCCAATTGAAACAAATGTTTGCTCTGTGGTTCAGTTGACCATTTTAAATGGCGCTGTCCAAAAAATCAAAACAAGCCCTCAGTATCAGGAGATAATCGCCCATTAAAGGATGCAACTGAGTCAAATGCTTCTGAAGCAACCGCTACGGAAGCTGTTGTTGTGGTTCATGCCACTGTAAATGACACATACAAATCATCAAATCCTGTTAAAGTAACTACAGTTGTTGAGATTCAAGTATTAGAGGAGGGTATAACCTTAAGTCAAGAAAATAATCAAAATGCAGTGGAGCCAAATGTGGCTGTAAAAGACATGCAGAAAAATGATGATCTTACAGAAGAGCCAGTTTACAATTCCTTAGATGAATTACAATTAGGACAGGATAAGTTTAGGACTCAGAAGACGGAAAGTTCAGTCGATTTCCGCTAAGCCCACTTGATTTAAGTCAGCTTGAAGATATGGTAAATGACGCTCCTCCTACATTTGTCCTTAATAATTTAATTTTATCTGGACTGTGGTCTACCGCTTCTGTAGTTCATATGCCCAAATCAGTAGAGTCAAAGATCAACACGTTACTTTTGTCCTTCTTATGGGAGGACAAAGCCCATTTAGTATCACAGTCAATCCTCACCAATGAAAAGCATGCCGGAGGCCAGGATTTGGTTAATGTTTCAGCAAAGTGTGCTTCTTTAAAATTGAAATTCTTGATTGGTCAAGTATTTCAAGGGCACTTCTCCAAAGGTACGTTGACCCATTTCCAGTAGAATGTTTATTTTTGTGCAATAAACTGCCAGCTAATCATCAAAAGATTCCAAATGTATATAAAGAACAGCTCGAAACCTTAAAAATATTTACACGATCAATGCCACAACCCAATTGTTGGGAAGATGCCTTAGAGCAACGTCTTTGGGGCAACGAGTTGATTCGTGATAATGATGATGTATTATATTTGCCCTCTATGGCCAAAAATGGTATTCAATATTTACGTGACTTGGTAAATCCGAAATCTCGTAAATGGATTGCGATGCATGATGTAGCACGAATAAAATCAATGAGACATATTGATGCTCAGCGCTTATTTGTTAGAATAAAGAATGCAATACCTGCTGTATGGTTCAAATCGCCGAAAGCATGTGGCAACATTAATATGTTGCAACCAACATTAGTATTTATGTCAGAACATATAAAATACAACATGGCATCTAGAGACTGGTATAGAATTCTAATGCAAAGTCGGAGACAGACTCCTATTGTGGTTAGGCATTGGTCCAATTTAGGATGTGCGCCAAAGAACTGGAAAAATGCCTGGAAAGCAGTACATCTACCTTGTCTACCAGGAAATGCACGGGACCTGGCATGGCGATTACTCCATCGAAGGCTATGGGTCGGCCATCTTACTTATATGTGTAACATAACAAGTACAGACCGGTGCGTATTTTGTAATACTGAGGAGGAAACGATAAACCATCTATTTACTCAGTGTCGCATAACTACAGGCTTTTGGGTATATATCAATATGATCCTTGCTAAATTTGGAACCAAATATGTGAATTTAGTAGCTGAAACTATTTTGTTCAAAGATTGCTCAACTATCGGACGAATCATTAGTAGCAAGGAGAAAGAATTCTTAATAACCCTGTTATTTGTAGGAGTGTGGGCCATCTGGAAGCATCGGTGTTCAGAGGCCAGAGATAAAACCGGCAACAACCATCAGAGAGCCATACAAGCTATATTTCGATCATTGTTGATAAACTGCATTCATTGTGAATTTTACAGGCTAGTAGAACATGGGAGAGAAAGTAGATTTAAAGACGTATGGTGCAAAACTGTCCTAGTATCAATTGAACACGGATATCTAAACATATCAGAAGCGGTATCAGCTAGCAAACTCGCTGCTTGCTGTACGTTGATAAATGCTATTTTAATTTAATTTAATTGCCTTTATTTTAAAATTTTAATGCCTTAGGCGACTCTAATCTTGACGAATATCCTAACCTTGGGATCGTATATTTAAATATCAAATGAGCATTATGTAAATATTCTGGAGGTGATCCGATTTTCAAGTTAACAGAGTGTGATATCTTACAATTAGCTTCCTGTTGTAAATATTTACTGTAGGTGTATTTGTTCCAGGGTAATTTGTAAAAACTTACAATGAAGTAAATTTAGAATGTGAACCCAATGCGCCATCTAAGTAGTCATAGTTTGTATACTTTTGCTTTGTGCATTATATTATATAAAGGCTACTACGTCCGCTGGGCATTTAAGAATCGGCTAACTGGCGTCAATGAGTGACATTTTGTTACTTATTGACGAGTCACCTCGCCACTTGATGGCGAGCTGCACTCGCCATTTGGCCCTACTACTATACGGCGTGCTACGCTAAACTACATACGATCTACTTAGCCTGCCGGTCACGAATCGGCTCAATGGCGTCAATGATTAGCAGTAGGGTACTGCTAATTATTGATGAGTCGCTTTAGCACTTGTTGGTTAGCTATGCTCGCCATTTGTGCCTACTACTACACGGTGTGCCAATAGCAATGGCCTGTTGAATTATGTTATGTTATCAGCTGTTTATTAATTATGTTTTCTATGTAGTTATGTCACGGTTGTGGTATATGATGATAGAGTATTTTAGCTTGCACTGTTTTGACATGTTAGGTTTGTATTGTTATTCTATTAATAAAGCCTGCTATTTCATCCGATTTGTTATGGGGGTTTGCAAGCCTTTTTAAAGGAGTTCCTCCGTGAAGTGTATCCGACTACGTCAGCGTCTGATTTTCAAATAAAAATATAGAGAAAAAGTAGTAGTTGTAGTAGTAGTAGTAGTAGTAGTAGTAGTAGTAGTAGTAGTAGTAGTAGTAGTAGTAGTAGTAGTAGTAGTAGTAGTAGTAGTAGTAGTAGTAGTAGTAGTAGTAGTAGTGGTAGTGGTAGTGGTAGTAGTAGTAGTAGTAGTAGTAGTAGTAGTAGTAGTAGTAGTAGTAGCAGCAGCAGAAGCAGCAGCACCAACAGCAGCAGTAGAAACGGGAGCAATTGCAGCAGCATCAGCCGCAATAACAGTGGCAACAGCACCATTTACAGTCGCGATAGATGCGGTAGTAGCAGCTGCAGCGGTAGCAGTAATTTTATTTTTATGAAGTTGAAACTCGCCGCTTTCATATCCGCTATCATATGTTTCTTGATGGTTATGAGGGTAATAACGGGAACGATGATGATGATGATGATGATTATTGATGATGATGATGATGATACTGATGATGATGATGATGATGATGATCGCGATGTTGGTGATGATGTTCATTATTATTATTATTATTATTATTATTATTATTATTAATATTATTATTACCACCATCATCATCACCACCATCATCATCATGACCATCATCATCGTTTCTATGTTTCGGTATTTTACAGTGCACACGTATGTGCAATTGTTCGAATTGTTCATAGGGAGGTAACCGCCTCTGGTGATAGAAGCAGTTAGGTTTGATTGGTGTGTTACCGCCATGACACCCCTATCTTTAACTGGCATGGTCTCGCCACACATTTCTGGAGACTGTATTACGCTGTAGCACGTGCGCTCCCGTGCCAGTGTTCGGAGAATGTTCAGGCTCGTACCTCTGTCCGTTAAAAAAAAAGCTGATTATACACAAGTTTGTCTGTGTGATTGTTACGTCTTGTCTCAATGATAACTGGAACTAACTGCTTGCGCTGTTCTCTGACTTCTAGTGGATATTGTTGCACCACGTTGAATCGAGTTCCCCGGAGATTATCATAAGCAGCTTTTCGTACTCGCTCGTGATCGGCGTATAGGAGAAATCTTCCTATGATAGGCCGTGGTCTGTCATTATTGGGGTATTTTCACCCGACGCAATGGACGTTTTGGAATGTTATTTTCTCTCCTAGCCTCAGCTGAGTGTTTATAACGTTTTCTAAAACACCATACACATTTTCATTATCTTCTTCGTTTATACCTAAAAATAACAGGTTGTATTTCATGGACCGGTTCTGTTGGTCTATTATCCGGTCTATGACATTTCTCTGGTTAGCCATCGATGTCTGCTTGATGAGAACATTCTCCTCTCGTACCTGTATTATCTCCTGCTTTATGACTTCCATATCCTGCTGCTGAGATGACATACGGGCTTCACATTGGTCTGTTTTACCGTCAACGGCATGAATCCGAGTCTCTATTCGTTCGGCTACTGAAGTGAAGTGTTTCACGGAATGTTCGATATTTTCTAGTCGTGTAAAAGTGTCACACATCATTCCTTGCAGCGCGCACATCTTACCCTGCATCTCTCTGACGTCATTCATCTTAGTATTTATCAGATGCAGCTGTCTTAATACACTTTGCAGCACCATGTCTGGCATAGGGTCTACTATATGGGCACGGTGACCGGGATTTAGTTGGCCAGTCAGCTGTTGATGCTGTTCGAACTGTAGACTGAGTTGCTGTGCATGCTGTGGACGCTGCCCAGGCTGTTGTTGATACTGATATTGACTCACTCTTTGGACCACCATACCTGGTTGAGAAGGCCTGGCTGCTTGTGGTGCCTTTTAATGGGTCGATGTTTGGCAAAGTGGCGGCTGTATTCCAGATCCATGTCCGTATAATTTATTTAGCTGATGCGGTCGTGCTGTCTTACATATTGTATTACCAACTAATTGACTCTGAGCATAACTCACAGACGGCTCTGGGCTAATCGATGCGATAATCGATGCGATTGATGTTGTTACTGACTGCGTTGGTTGTATTAGAGTGTGTTTTACCAACACTTCGTCGCTTGATGGCAAGATATCCTTATCATTATGCGATGTTCCGATCAGTAGTCGGTTTTGCATCACCCAAGACTCGACTAAGTTCAGGAGTCACCTTAGACATATCTACTTCTGCAGGTACACATATGGGTGATGTGACATTAGGTTGCTCCCGACAACTCATATTACCGGTTGGTGAAGTGGACGCTTTTCGCTTGCGAAAATCATTTGAAAGTTTGTGTTCATAGCAAAACTCACATAGCATTAGGCTACCTAGGTCCCCTTGCCAGAGAGAAACGCCAGACCTGATCTGCAGACAGTCTACGCAACATGCCATTAGAGTATTTTAGTGGGATTCTGCGGATTACCGAATTTGTTTGTCACTTAGCAGGGTTCAATACACAACAAATAATCAGCAAATCAGGAAATAATCACGAGCGCTATTGCTCGCTATTGACGATTGTTCACATATTCAGTGCAGCGAACTGTTATCTAAATTATATGACCAGTGTTTACTCTAGTGTCCAGTGCTCACGTAACAAAAGAACAGCTTGGTGAATATCTACTTGAAATGTATGTTTTTCTGAACGGTACTCACGGTTTTACAGGAATCTGTTTTAAATCCACTGCAAATACGAAGAAGACACACCAAATCCAAATATTCTTAATGCACTCACTCTACTGAAAATGCAAACAAAGTTAAAACACCAAAACTTATCACGAAAACTTCGTAAACTCTATAAATCACACAAATTCTTCTCCGCCATAATTCTCATCTACACACTACCGCCATTTCCAAGAGAATCATGGCAATGTGTCGTCAAAATGAGCAATAACCCTGACGACAAACTTTTAACCTTATATTTTTTAACATTTTGAAAACTATCTGTCTGCAAGTTCATGGCAGATGCCATCAACTTAGTCAAAATATTTTTGCGGTAATATAAGACCTGAAATATGATGTGCATAACTAAGCATAAGTTATGAATGAGAAAGCCATCGATTAATGTAACCTCGCAACAATAATACTCGTAACCAATGTACTATGTCTATCCCATATGCAGTTAATAAATCCTTGCTAATTTGGGATCGATCGAACGTCGGGGCTAATCTTTGAACCATTACTCCATCAATAATGCGCACTCACAAGTCATTATTCGCCAAATATCATAATACCGTTGGTGTCCAATTATATTCAAATGTGTAACATCACATTTTTACTCGGCTTTGAAAAAGGTTATTTATGAGCTGGATTTTACTGCGGAGAGCGGCAAAGCAGTGTCGCTCTGCGTCAGCCGTTCCTATATCCTGAATGGTGTGTGTCTAGCTGCGTGCTATGGTAATACACGCGGATCTGTATTTTTGACCAGGGTGAGAGCTCGTTAAATGTAATGATTTGAAACTAGACGCGGTTAAGCGTATGCAATATCCCAACAGGCACATGACATACATGACATGATTTCAACACGGATTCGACGTTGAAACAACGTCATGTGCCTGCTGGGTATATGTTTTAACCAGTCATTCCAGTTGAAAGGTTTTTAAAATAAGCTTTCCTACACTCGAAAATAGTTCCCTCAATGGATGTAAACTGTCAACATAAAATAATTATGACGTTTTTCAGTAAAAATATACATTCGATATTCAAGAGCTTTTTTGAGTATATAATAAATTATTATGTAGGCAGTCATTTCATATATGAATTTTCAAAAAACATTTTCTACATATAAAATATGTTTTCACTCAACATGTATTTATTTCAAGAACATTTATGGTTAGATAAAGAGTATCAGGGAAGATTATTTTGGATGAAGTCATTTCAAATGCGTATTTAAAAAAACCCATCCTTGAATGGCTAAAACTATGTTCATATCAAAAGAAATTATCGACACAGGCATTCCAGTTGAAAGGTTGTTTTTTTAAATAACTTTTCCTATCCTCGAAAATAGTTAACTCAATGTTATACAAACCATTTTAAACCGTCATCATAAAATAATTATAATGGGTTTTTTCAGTAAAATTATACATACGCTATCAAGAGCTTTTATTCAGTATATAATCCTGATACTATTATTATAAAGGCAGTCCTTTCATATGCGAATTTTCAAAAACACATGTAAATTTTCAACAAACATTTTCTACATATAGAATTTCTAAAAAAAACATCCTTTAATGGCTAAAACTATTTTCATATCAAGAGAAATTATCGACACAGTCATTCCAGTTGAATTGTTTTTAAAAATAACTTCCTATCCTCGAAAATAGTTTCCTCAATGTTATACAAACCATTTTAAACCGTCATCATAAAATAATTATGATGTTTTTCCAGTAAAAATATACATACGCTATTCACGAGCTTTTTTCAGTATATAATCTATTATTATGAAGTCAGGCATTTCATATATGAATTTTCAAAACCATTTTATACATATACAATATGATTTCACTCATCCTGTTTTTATCTCTAAGAACGTTTATAGTTAGGCAAAGAGTATCATGGTAGATTATTATGAAGGAAGTCATGCGCGAATTAAAAAAACCCTGTATATCAGCTGTAACCCTATCAGTAGCACGACGACGTGATATGACGTAATGAAGCATGATCGCGTTTATGAGACAAGACTGACTGAAATGCACGCATAATGCACACTAATCTTTGAACCGTTACTCCATAAATAATGCGCGCTCACCAGTCATTATTTGTTAAAGATCAAAATACCGATGGCGCGTGTTGTAAAGTACATGCGTTATGGAGAGATCACCGCAGTTCTCTATTCAGCTTCATTTCGTAGCATGTTTTTGGTGAGTGCAATGCGTGCAGATGTGTTTCGAAGCGCTGCATTAACATACCGTCGCATATGGTCAATAGAGTGGGGCGGTGTGGGGTGGGGTGTTGATGGGTGCACCATTCAAAGGCATGGATGGCAACGAGTAAACAAATTAAATCTTTTTTTAAACTTTTTATTAATACTGACATCGTAAACGACACAACATATAATGATTCTAGTACATAACATCAAACAGCGATACGTTTACTAATACTACAATATTAAGTCAATATATTAATTAATGATATTAAGGGTATCGATATTATGGTGTTAACAGTTGTTTAACATTTGTTACATCGGTGACGCGCCTAAACCATGACGTCATACACAACCGGTACAAATCAGTACTTTACTCTTTAGTGACTAAATTTTGGTACTGCATCAAACTGTGATACAACGATATGTTTACTAATATTGCAATATTATGACACCATATAAAAGCTACTGGTTCAGGCACATCAGATATAAAAATAATACATAAATCTCTATCCATATAATGTCATATTTCGTATATTTCTATGTATTGAAACCATTTATGGCAGTACTGCGTCTGGTGCTTATCCGTACTGGATCGTATTATTTTCTCATTTTAATTTCACTCCCGATAGTAAAATTTGACTGATAACCTGGGGCCGCTGGGTTTTCCAGACCAACAATGCAGTGCGAAATTAATAATACGTCATCACGTATCACGTGACTTCAACGCGAATACCAAAGAAAACAATCAGCGGAACATGGCGGAAACGTAAACTATAAAATCTACCGAACAAATAGATTTATACAAAGGGAGAGACAAAATTGCGACTGTTATAGAGAAATCGACATGTTAGACTGTACACCATTAATATACACCTGTGCACAAGTTAAGCACCACCCTATTTTTACGCACATGCGAGGGTATATTCATGTGCTATGAAGAAAGCAATAGCATAAACATTTATGTACCCATCCATCTTAGTGCAAGAGGTAATAATGCAACTAGAGGAATGCTGATTATGATGGTGGGGAAACACTGTATGTTTTTGTTTGAACTTGAAAACGAGGCCTGAATATGGTTACGTTGACACAACTGACAACTATTGCCCTACAGTTGACACACGTGGCTAGATTGTCATTAATGGTGTCTGAAAACGAAGTTTAACATCTGTGCACGAGTTTGAGACTGTCATTATTAATACCGGGTATATCCACCTTGTGCCTGGATGACGGCCTGGACACGACGTCTCATGCTGGTCACCAACCGACTGATACGCCATTGTGGTATTCGTTGCCATTCAAGATAGAGTGCGTCTGTTAATTCCTGTAGGTTCTGCACAAGAGGATCCCTCCTTCTCACCATGTTTCCCCGAATGTCCCAGATATGCTCAATAGGGTTCATGTCAGGGCTCCTTGCTGGCCATGGTAGGGTTTCGATGGCATTCTGGCGGAGGTATTCATGCACAGCTCTAGCACGATGTGGTCGGGCGTTGTCATCCATGAATATAGGGTGGGTTCCAGGTGCATGATTTACAAAATGAGGGACCACAACTCTATCCAGTATGGAATCTTGATATCTTTGTCCATTTAGTGTTCCAGGTACAGTCAACAGATCCAGCTTACAATCAAATGAGATGCACCCCCATATCATAATGGAACCTCCACCAAATGGAACTTCTTCCATGATGTTACGTTGGTCGTACGCCGTGCGTCTGGACCTCCATACACGAGTTCGACCATCTGTGGCATGAAGCAGGAACCGACTTTCATCGGACCAGTGTACCCGTCTCCAGGATCTCATGTTCCAGTGTCTTCTTTCGTTGCACCACCTCAGACGCTCCTCTTTGTGGTGTGCAGTGAGGAGAGGACGTCTGACAGGTCTCCTAGCTTTCATGCCAGCAGCATACAGTCTCCTTTTGACGGTAGACATTGACACTCTATTGCGCGTTTCCCATTGCTGGCTGAGCACTCTGCTGTTGGTGAATGGAGATCTCCTAACAAGGCGTACTAGGGCTCGATCATCACGGGCAGTAGTCTTCTTCGGTCTTCCAGATCTAGGCCTGTCCTTCACCTCGTTAGTTTGCCCATGTTTTGCAATCAAACGACTGATTACAGTATGGTTAATGTTCAGCTGTCTGCCAATCTCTCTGCATGACATACCAGTGGTATGCATGCCTATGATTTGCCATTTCACACGATCACTTAACCTTCGTCTTGCCATAGCGGTTCACAATCAAGAGCTAATTCTCTCTGTACAAATAAACCACGGTCATGAACACAAAATTCCTAATCTTGTCGCCTAAATCTGTATGTAATGTTCTACACCTCAAACTGGACTTTTACATAACTGAACACGTGTGCTGTTTCCCGCCACGCACGGACATCAAGCGGCGTGAAGTCATGCATGCATGTGCATTTCGTACTTGGAATTATGTCAGCTAACGCGGGGACAAAAAGTATGGCAGCCTAGTTGTACCATCATGTTTCTATGTTCTATTGTTTTTGCTGGTGCTTAACTTTTGCACAGGTGTATATATCCGCGGTAATAACACGTTGATATGAGTAAAAATCATCGGTAACGTGGTCTAGTCACACGTTTCGTTAGAAGACGTCTTAGGCTACTTGCTGTATACATAGCCTTCATTCCAAGTACGCTCGCTGCTGTAAATGGATACGCTGTCTAGGTATTGAGTTAAGTCTTTCAGAGCTAGCCCTTTTGTCTATTTATTAGCCGTTACTCAGCAGATATATGCATGGTAATTGTGTATAGGCCTTATACTCCGCAATGTTGGTCCACAGGAGTCTGCCGTTTTAAATACGAAAACGCGAAATCAAAAATACGAAAACACGGTAACACTATATACTACTATATATAATATAGTATACTGTATATTATATATAGTATATAGTGTTACCCTGTTTTCGTATTTTTGATTTCGCGTTTTCGTATCTAAAACGGCAGACTCCTGTGGTTGGTCTTAGACTTATGGCAGTTTCTGCCAGTGCATGTTTACTGTATGTTTATGAAAACTGTATTCAGTTCTATTTTCTATGAAAACTGGTATAATTTAACCCTTTAATGCTAATATTTTGTCAAACGCTTTCAATTAATGCCTCACAGCAAATGTACATTGGCACACCAAGA
Source organism: Chaetoderma sp. LZ-2023a (assembly GCA_034401795.1). Classification (NCBI taxonomy): domain Eukaryota; kingdom Metazoa; phylum Mollusca; class Caudofoveata; order Chaetodermatida; family Chaetodermatidae; genus Chaetoderma; species Chaetoderma sp. LZ-2023a. The sequence continues at coordinate 45,676,251 of CM067361.1, forward strand.
GAGGAGAATGTTTTAGAATATAGCATCGAAATGGCTTGGTCTGCAAATGTACATTTCTCACTTCGGCAGAGACTGTTTTAGAAGAGTTAGCCATTAACCCTTTCGAGGTCAAATCCCTGTTAAAATGAATTTATACTTTATAAAATAAAGCATACTCTGACATGTTGTCTTTTAAATATTTTGAGATTATTATGACTGGAAGTCAAGAATCACTGGTCCCCTTCGAGGTCTCGAGCCCACTCTCTCGCAGCTACGCGTGTGATTGCTATGCAACTGCTACCCCATTACCACTACTCCTGTGACATTTTTGTTGCAAATGTTCTTTGTTCTGTCTCCTGTGACCTTTCTACTCTCATCATCTACTCATTCAAGTGATGTTACCTCCAAAAATGAAGACAACACTGATAGAATTTAAATTCTAAAAAGACATTTCTTGCATGAGGGTGTAGTGTGCACTACATGTGTATTTATCCCTGTGCATCTAAAGATAATCTCAGAATCTAGCAGCTAAGGGTTAGAGGTATACATGGACTAATGATAATCACAGAATCAGACAGCTGAGGGTTAGAACATAATAAACTTGAATAGCTGGATGTTAGAACATAATAACTTGGATAGCTGGATGTTAGAACATAATAACTTGGATAGCTGAGGGTTAGATGTTAAAACATAATAACTTGGATAGCTGGATGTTAGAACATAATAACTTGGATAGCTGGGTGTTAGAACATAATAACTTGGATAGCTGGATGTTAGAACATAATAACTTGGATAGCTGGATGTTAGAACATAATAACTTGGATAGCTGGGTGTTAGAAAATAATAACTTGGATAGCTGGATGTTAGAACATAATAACTTGGATAGCTGGATGTTAGAACATAATAACTTGGATAGCTGGGTGTTAGAACATAATAACTTGGATAGCTGGATGTTAGAACATAATAACTTGGATAGCTGGGGGTTAGAACATAATAACCTGAATAGCTGAATGTTAGAACATAATAACTTGGATAGCTGGATGTTAGAACATAATAACTTGGATAGCTGGATGTTAGAACATAATAACTTGGATAGCTGGGTGTTAGAACATAATAACTTGGATAGCTGGATGTTAGAACATAATAACTTGGATAGCTGGATGTTAGAACATAATAACTTGGATAGCTGGGTGTTAGAACATAATAACTTGGATAGCTGGATGTTAGAACATAATAACTTGGATAGCTGGATGTTAGAACATAATAACTTGGATAGCTGGGTGTTAGAACATAATAACTTGGATAGCTGGATGTTAGAACATAATAACTTGGATAGCTAGGTGTTAGAACATAATAACTTGGATAGCTGGATGTTAGAACATAATAACTTGGATAGCTGGATGTTAGAACATAATAACTTGGATAGCTGGGTGTTAGAACATAATAACTTGGATAGCTGGATGTTAGAACATAATAACTTGGATAGCTGGATGTTAGAACATAATAACTTGGATAGCTGGGTGTTAGAACATAATAACTTGGATAGCTGGATGTTAGAACATAATAACTTGGATAGCTGGGTGTTAGAACATAATAACTTGGATAGCTGGATGTTAGAACATAATAACTTGGATAGCTGGGTGTTAGAACATAATAACCTGAATAGCTGAATGTTAGAACATAATAACTTGGATAGCTGGATGTTAGAACATAATAACTTGGATAGCTGGATGTTAGAACATAATAACTTGGATAGCTGGGGGTTAGAACATAATAACCTGAATAGCTGAATGTTAGAACATAATAACTTGGATAGCTGGGTGTTAGAACATAATAACTTGGATAGCTGGGTGTTAGAACATAATAACTTGGATAGCTAGGTGTTAGAACATAATAACTTGGATAGCTGGATGTTAGAACATAATAACTTGGATAGCTGGGTGTTAGAACATAATAACTTGGATAGCTAGGTGTTAGAACATAATAACTTGGATAGCTGGGTGTTTTAACATAATAACTTGGATAGCTAGGTGTTAGAACATAATAACTTGGATAGCTGGGTGTTAGAACATAATAACTTGGATAGCTGGGTGTTAGAACATAATAACTTGGATAGCTAGGTGTTAGAACATAATAACTTGGATAGCTGGGTGTTAGAACATAATAACTTGGATAGCTGGGTGTTAGAACATAATAACTTGGTTAGCTGGGTGTTAGAACATAATAACTTGGATAGCTGGGTGTTAGAACATAATAACTTGGATAGCTGGGTGTTAGAACATAATAACTTGGATAGCTGGGTGTTAGAACATAATAACTTGGATAGCTGGGTGTTAGAACATAATAACTTGGATAGCTGGGTGTTAGAACATAATAACTTGGATAGCTGGGTGTTAGAACATAATAACTTGGATAGCTGGGTGTTAGAACATAATAACTTGGATAGCTGGGTGTTAGAACATAATAACTTGGATAGCTGGGTGTTAGAACATAATAACTTGGATAGCTAGGTGTTAGAACATAATAACTTGGATAGCTGGGTGTTAGAACATAATAACTTGGATAGCTGGGTGTTAGAACATAATAACTTGGATAGCTGGATGTTAGAACATAATAACTTGGATAGCTGGGTGTTAGAACATAATAACTTGGATAGCTGGGTGTTAGAACATAATAACTTGGATAGCTGGGTGTTAGAACATAATAACTTGGATAGCTGGGTGTTAGAACATAATAACTTGGATAGCTGGGTGTTAGAACATAATAGCTTGGATAGCTGGGGAGCTGAAATGTGTTTTGGTTATTTATTTAACCCTTTAACCGTTGAATTTGTTCAAGAAAATTTCAATCTTCTCATAGAAAATGTCCATTTGCAGACCAAGAAAACTATTTTTGAAAATTGACCACTGGAATGACTGGCTCGGTTATCGAGTCAGTCATTCTAGTGGTAAATTTTCAAAAATAGTCTTCTTGGTCTGCAAATGGACAGTTCTCAGGACCACTGCAGAAGCCGTTTTTGGCTGATATGATTGTTAAATTTATGGTTAAAGCTAGATAGCGCCATTCCTGTCAAAAAATCTTTAAAACAATGTTTTTGTTTGCCAATGAACATTTCACATGATGAGTGCAAGTAATTTTTGGCCACTGACACTGTTACTGTACTTATTTTAAAATAATTATTACCTATATTTTATGTGTATTAGGCCAAATAAAATAATATATAATATATGTTTCATATACATCCCTCAAAAATTCAAGTAGGCAGTAGGTATGGAATTATTATTTTTTGTGGGTGGTGTTGCGGTTTCTTTTACCATGTTTTTGTTGTTCAAATATTGTCAAGTTAAGGTAGAAACTGTGATAAAATCACTGAAAATTTTAAAAATCCAGCGATCCCACTTCTTTGGGTATAAATATTAAGGTAGCAATATTTTGGGGGTAGGTAGGTCACAGCTATTGTTACAGATACATACTGTAGGGATAGGAAACATACATATAATTTTAGGCCTTAGCATTGATAAGTTAAATTTGGTCAAGAATATACAGATATTTGCTTATGGAATGTCTATTTGTATGCCAAGAGGCTATTTTTGAAAACTTAGCACTGAAATCAAATAACTGGCTCGGTTTTGAAGCCAGTCATTCTGTACGGTGGTAAATTGTCTTCTCCTGACATGCAAATGGACATTCTTCAAGACCACTACAGAGGCCGGTTTTGTCTGGCTTCGCCATGATAGGGTTGATGTGACAGACACAACTAAATTGGTAAATATCATTACAAATACTAGGGCTGCTATTTATCCTTATTTTGCAGGAGGGCAGGCCTTGTAGCAGACGAGTCATCTCTACAACTTTGATGCTGCCCATACCAGGAATTGCTCATCCCCATAGCCAAAATGAGCTGATGTCAAGCACCTTCGCATTAACAGGATCTATGTGTGGTCTCTCAGTTCATTGAAATCTTGTGGTGGTGTTGTAAATTACAACTTGCATGACTGGTAATATTAAACAAATAAGTGTGTGCGCACACACGTACATGCATGCGTGTGTGTACGTGTACACGTACATGTACACGCATACATGCGTGTCACTATATAAAGTTCTCCAGTTCCGATTGAACCATCAACAAACTTTTTGGGAGGTTGGTCTTGGGGACATGAAGAGGCTTTATATTTGTGGGCATCAGCAATATGCCAACATCATGGAAAAGATGGGGTGCAGGCTACTGTTATACTGCTATGCATGGTCAAGAGATCATTCACAACAATCGCTTGTAAACACTGACATTTCCTTTTAAAATTGATATATTGCTCGATATTACTGCAGGCTAGATCACCGTCTACATATTTTTAAAACAAGAGGACCAAGGGGCCTATATCGCTCCCCCGGAGCATAGCCATAGGCATTTCAACTGCATGTAGAATGACCATCAATAATAAGTAGAACCATAAGTAGGTGAGCAGAATTGCAACAAGAAAACAGAAGTCTTGTCCTTTATGCATCAACTTCTCTTGAACAAACAATAATGACCCTTAGTCATCAATATCATATCTCCCAAATTTCGGCCCCATCCGTTCAGCGAAAGTATCTTTCATGAAAACCAGGGCAGCCTTTCTTTTTTTTGGATGGCCGCCCAACCATTTGGCCAATCATGTTCCCTTGAACAAACTTGGTTCAGCTCTTGCCCTAGATGATATTTCATGAGTTGCGATCCAATCGCTCAAACAGTCAGAGAAGACATTTCTAAAAAATTGGCCAGTATCCAAGATGGCCACCGGCCAAATTGGCTAATCGGCTTTGTTTGAACAAACCTGAATCTCTATACCCTAAGGATGCATCCTGCCAAATATAATTGAAATCGGCCCAGTAGTTCTCGAGAAGACATGTTAAATTTCCCATTGGTTTAGTATGGGAGCTTTTGGCGGGAAAGTGATCCAAGATGGCAACCAAACCGTTTATTTGACAGTTTCAAAAGTTGCAAATTTGAGATCAGAATACTCAAAAGCATATATAAAACCAATTTCGGCCTCAAAATCCATCAAATAAAAGAACCCAAATGGCCGGCAAACATGCTATATTTTGATTGGTCCATGGCGGCCATGTTTTTTAACGGTTCAACTTCCTTTGAACAAACATTAATGGATCTTAGTCCCTAATTATATCGGCAAAATTTCGGCCCGATACCTTCAGCCGTTCTGGAGTAGTTTTCGGAAAAACTAGGTCATCCAAGATGGCCGCCAAACTATTTAGTCAATCAAGTTCCCTTGAACAAACTTGGTTCAGCTCTTGACCTAGATGATATTTCGTGAGAAGATTTTTAAATACATCTAAAAACTCAGCCGAAATCCAAGATGGTCGTCGGCCCAGTCATTCTGGTGGAAAATTGTCAAAAATAACATATTTCATGATGAATACAAATGCCGGTTTATGGCCGGCTTGATCATTAAATGGTTAAAAGCACTTAACTGCTTCACTGGCTTGTGTACATGTATATGTATAGTACAGCTTATAAATAAGTTAAAATGTTTTCAAAACAAAAACATAAACACATTAGTTAGTACAATTTTGAAAACGATGTAAGAAATGTTATGTTGAATATTTTGGAAATATATGTAATTAGACATTGCTCTTTGTCTTCCAATCCAATTATGTTCAAAATATGCAGTGGTGCATTTTATTTTGTCTTGGAAACATGTTATGTTATTTCTGAGCTGTACTGTGACAGGCAAATTATGGATGGAAATAGTCAGATGGATGGACAGACAGGCGGCGGAAATTTGCAGATACTCAAGGTTGCTGAAATTCAACTAAATTTGATATGTGAGTTACTCATATGATTGCAGATTATGTTGCGATGTTTACATTACTTAGGCTCCGCACCCAGGATTGAGGTGGGGTGGGGTGGGGGAGGGGGGGGGGAATGCCAGCGATGGCGGAATTCAACGAATTGTATTGTCCTTATGATTGCGGTTGTATGACTTGTCTCCACCCAGCTATCTGCCCATTTCTCTACCTCCGAAACAGTTCCGTGGAATTCAACCAATTTCAATTGTAATCTTATGTGAGTTACCCTATCTGATTGTGGTATGCCAGATTTTAAGACAACATTTATATAATACAAGAGGCCCAACGGGCCTATATCGTTCACCTGGGATTATTGGCCACAATCGAACAAAACAAGATAACCACTGGAAAAATTTACCAATCAAATTTCTGTGAAGGTTTACCTAAGTTTTACTAAAATTGGCCTAGTGGGCTAGGGGTTTTCTGTGATGTCTTCTGTATGTTCTCTGAAATTGCCAGAAAATCTAAGGTGGCCGCCAAACATGCTAAATGTTAATAGATTAACGGCGGCCATGTGCTTTACATATCAACTTTCCATGGACAAAGTTTAATGGCTCTTAGTCCCTAATCATATCTCTCGAATTTCAGCCTGATCTGTTTAGTGGTACTGGAGACATAAGTTGCTTTTAGGAAAACAAGGTTATCCAAGATGGCCGCTGATACATTTATGTGACGTCTCATTTGGCCAATCAAGTTACCTTGAACAAACTTGGTTCAGCTGTTTCCTCTGATGCTGCTTCATTACATGTCGTTTTGATTCGATCTCCGAAGCGGCTTCAGAGAAGATTTTTAAAGACATTTCTAAAAAGCGGCCAAAATACAAGATGGCTGCTGGCCAAATTGGCCAATGAATATTCCTTTGAATATACTTCGATCTCTATGCCCTAAGGTTGTTTCCTGCCAAGTGTAATTGAAATCGGGCCATTGGTTGTCGAGAAGTCATTTTAAAGCGATGCTAAGCTCATCTCAAATGATGCATTACACTAATGGATTATGGTATATAGATTATATAGATAGAATATCATTCATATCCTGTTACATTTCCTTACCTGTATCACAATTATCTGCTTTTTAATATCGCGTAAATGTTGAACAGTGATCGCCGCTATTTTGTCTCCAAGCGACAGTGTGTGATGTCGTTTAAGTGCCAATGCACTCCATTCGTTATTATGTAATACTCAGCTTGTTGAATATTTTGAAAATAATTTAACTGGAAGTCGTTGCTGCCTTAGGCAGCAACGACTTCAAGTCAAATTAGTTTCAAAATAATAAACAGCTTACATGTATGTTTGCTTTTATACCACATAGTCAATATATAGATGGCACCGCTATGACTGAGTGTATATACCGAGGCAGACACACTAGGGTTTTTCTGATTGGTTGAAAAGTAAACTAGATTGATTGGTCGATGACGCCTCATCGCAAATCCCCACGTTCACCGCTTTGAACTTTTGTCCATCCTACAACCAACACCCCGTGGGCGGAGCCAAATGTAAATGTCCTTTTGCATCATGCAATCATATGGGTAACTCACATACCAAATTTGGTTGAACTTCGTTCAAACAGTATCAGAGGAGTTGCATTTCAATCAATGTTATGACCATTTGACCTCCCCCACCCCCATCCCATACCCCTGGGGTGGGGCCCAAAACACACGTGTCATGCG